>VZTJ01000294.1:1375936-1605002 GCA_013397795.1 Orthonyx spaldingii
AGAGAGAGAGAGAGAGAGACAGAGCTGTGGTGTTCTAAGAACTATTAAAAATATAATGACTGAAGAACTAATCAAGGATGATAATAAATTATTCTGCTAGATGAACGAAAAAGCAGTATCCGGTGAAAACTGTTGAATAAAGACTGAAAACTTATCTCTGTTGCATCATTGAGAGAGTGTACATTTCAAGAAACAGCTGCAGTTAAGAACTCCATGGTACAGAAAGCACTTTTGGGTAAAGGTTTAATAGCAGGATGATCTGCGAACTGGAATAAGTGAGTATGGCCTCACTGATTTAAAAAAACCAACAAAGTCTAAGTTACTGAGTGAGAGATTTGGTGCAAGTCACAGAAAAAATATGAATTGTGCTGCTTTATGGCACAAGAAGGGAATAACTGCTTCAATTTTTTCTTACAGATTTCCCTTCCTGTAACTTCCATTCAGAAGCTCCCATCCTTCAGCAGACACATCAGACTTTGTGTCACTTTGGTCAGCAGTGATGGCTGAAGTCCTCAGGTGCAGAGAGAGGGAGAAAGGACTACCCAGAGCCCAGAACAAGGAATGGGAGTGCTGGAACACAGCACTCCCCGTGTTACAATTTATCTGCTTCTACAAATTAAGGAGACAAATGCAAAATCTACTCAGGCAGGAGTAGCTGCCGTAGCTGCCTGCTTGCACCGGAAAACTTCTCTTATAATCTCTACTGCTTTATATACCTTCTTCTAACAGCCTTTTCCATAGCCTGATGGATTTTCTGAAAGCCATTTGACTCTCTGCTTGCTGCATGGGCAGGCTACAAAAGCCACAGAGGCCGTTTGCCCAAATGTGATGTTCAGCCACGCTCATTTCAGGGCTGTTGCTGCACAGAACCCACTGCGCTTTACAAGGGTCTCTCACAGTTTACAGGTTGTGCTGGAATCCCTGCAGAACCTGGGAAGGGCATTCCAGCACAAATACAAGTTGTAAAAATCTAAGTAGAATTGCTTTTAATAACCCTTGAAGCCTTGCTAGTGGAGCACCCTGACATTGTATAGACATTTACAAGAGCTATAAAAACTTTTAAAAGTGAAATCTGGAGCTAATTCTTCACCAGACAATAACAAAATTCTGCAACCAATGCCTTAAAAGTCCAGTTTTGGATTGGACATCTTGGGTTTTTTCACAATGAAAATAACTTTATCTTACAGCTGAATTTCTCACAGAAATTCTTGGTTGAGCACGTAAACACAGGTGACAAAGAAACATCAGTAAAATGTGCACAAATTAGAGAGACAGAATGTCAGCTCAGATGAGGTGAAATATCAATTATCAAAATAAAAGTACAGAGATAATGGGAATAAATCTCAGAACCAGAAGACAAAATGAAAACCGAAAGCATTCCTACTCCTCAAAAAAATCCCTAAAATTGCAGCAGACCTACTGTGAAGTCAAGGATGAAGTTATGTAAATACCGAAGCAACAAGAAGGGAGCATTTTAATGTGAATGAGCTGAGTAAAATGAAATTTGGAAGACAGAGTGGGAATTTTAAATAATTCCATAGGTAACAATTATCTGCTTTTCTCAGGTGCAAAGGACGTGCACCCCTCTCCTGGGCTGTGTGTGCATCTTTATTCCATGTACCAGTCAACCTGGATGCATGAGAACTATGCAGCTTTTGCTACCTAAAATTGAGTTACACACCACAATATCTGTCTGATGAAAGAATGGCAGTAGGGGACAGGGCAAGGAGACGTGGAGAGGATTCAAGTCCTCTGGCAGCACTTTGTTAAACATCCTTCTGCCTTTTTTCAAAGGGGAAACACAAGGCGTCGTCTCAGAAATTCCGCCTGAGGCACGGGGAGAGAGGACTACACTTTCTAGTGGGGAAGGTTAATGCGAACGTGTCTGAAGAGGAAAAGTGACAGGAGCAATCGCTCAGCGGCCAGACACGAGCACGCAGCGCCTCGCACGGAGTTTCCTGCAGCAGCCCACGCTCGCTGCCCGTGAGGAACACCGAAACCAGGGCAGCTCAAGAGCAAAGGTTTGTCCCAGCTGCTCACACGCTGCCCAGTGAATGGCGATTACACTGCCAGAGCTCCTGATGGAATTACTGCCTTCCCTGTCACGCTGAGGTGCTGCTGCTGGAGCTGGAATTGTCCCTCTTTCTTATGGTCTGAGATGGTTTTGGCTGCGTGGCTGCAAAGCGAAAATCTGTTCTTTAGGAATAGGAAATGTGTAATGAGGAGAGAAAAAGACAGTCCTTCTGCCTGCGTTCAGGAATGGTGGGCATGAATGTACATCTATTTATATGATCATGCTCTGTTTCCAAACAGGACTGTCTCTGTCTGCAGTTCCACCACTAAGTATCCCACTGCACCTGAGACGATTCCAGCCTGTGGGGGACTAGAGATGAAAACCCTGTACCTGCAAGGTGAAGAAACAACTTTAACCCTTCCAGCTCACAAGTCTGTTGTATTTCTTGGGAAAAAATACACAGAAAATGGTGATGTCTTAATATTTTTCCTGTTTTAAAGAAGATTAAAACAATGTTTAAGTCCCCAACTATCACTGAAATTATATTTTTGTCTGAGAAGACTTGTGGATTTCCTCTGTAATGTATTACATCCCCAGTCCAAGCCATGGACTGGGTGGAGACCACAGTTCCCCCATGGCCATTCCCTGGGGAAACTGGGATGTGCTCAGGAGGTGATGCCTGCATGTGGCAGCACCAGCCCCAAAACACAGCACAGAAGGGGTTGTGTCTTCAAGTTTCATAGAGGGTGAGACATCCAAGTCTTATTCCCAAGATGATGTCCCAGACTCAATATAAATTATTGTGGAATATCTATGCCTTCGGTTCAGGACCATGACTTGTTTATAAGTAGGAGGCTTTGCAAAACATTCTTGAAAAATAGGTTTGCCTATTCTGCCTCCCTTTCCCTAGATTTTAGCAATATTTCTCCTCCATATCTTTCTAATCTGTTTTTCTCGCCTTCACCTGAAAGGTGACTTCTTTGGAGGGATGAATGATGAGATCTCTGCAGTGTTTGAAGACAATTCTGGATGAAAGATGCTGCAGGAATGTGAGCCATTACCAGTACTGTGTTTCTGTGTGTTATGGTGGGTTTAGCCTTATTATACTCTCTGCTTTTTTCTTTGCCTATTGCACATATGATCTCTTCTTTCAGTCCTATCCCTCCTCTCTGCTTGTGTTTATGCTGCAATCTTTTCAATCATTCAATCTCTCCACTATTCATTACCTACTTTAAAATGCACTGTGTTTCATGGTGATTTAAAGTGATATTAAATGAGGACAACTCTCTGTGGTCTACAAGAGAAAATCCCTTGGTATTTATCTACATGTGGAATCCAGAGACTGGTTACAGCAAAGAAGAGTGAAATATGTCAGCATCATAGGGATGGAACAAGGATGCCACCTACAACCAGAGTCCCCACATTAATAACTGGCTTTTTTCTAAAATGTTCCAGCTGACTCGAGATAATGGTTGCTGTTGAACTCCAGTCCTGTGCCCAACACAAAAAGCTTGTTCCAGATGTAACGGGCAGCAGACAGAGCAGTAGTTCTCAACCCAATTTCTAAGGACCCTCATTTGAAAAGAAGGAGGCTTGGTTAGTTCTCACATAACAGAACTATTTCTGCATCCTAATCCAACGATGGAGATGTGTTAGCACCAGAACCAAAAAAATTCACTATTAGTTACTATAGTTCAGTTTGAAACAAGATCCATGGTAGTCACCAAACCCACACTATTCCTTCCCAGACGGATTTATTAAACACTTTTTTCCTGTCTCCCACATCCACCAATCAGTCTTATTAAGATTTTTCCGTGAAAAATGTGCTGTTTCTTCCTGCTTTAGCATTTAGGCTCAATGTAGAGATCTTAATTATCTTCCATCAATGGTTTGTTTAGTATTCTAAAAACTCACAAATATGATAATGAAGGATTAGAGTGGAGGGAAGAAAAAAAACATGTAAGAAAAAAATATTTTTCTTCAACTCTAAGTGTTTTGTCATCACTGACTTTCAACACATGGTGCAGCACTGTTGATGGAAAACCTCTGAATTACACTGCTGGCTCTGCATCACAGGGTGTGTTTAGCATTTATGGCTACATACAGCCCCTAAATTTGCTCTAGATTTGGACAAATCATCAAACGTTCCTGGAGACACCTCCCTTTGGAAATGGGGGGAAGCAGAACCTAAATCCACCTTTAAAGCACACACACATTTACCAGCTGTGGGGGAGGTGGGCTGGAAGGCAGGAGGTGGATGCAGCAGCACAGACATTTTCTTGCTGTGCTATACAAGAAAAATAGGTGTTCCTACACTGAAATAGATGCACTTTCTAATGCAGCTGGATACCTTTCCCCACTTGCATTCTCAAGAAGTTTCTCTAGTTTTTGGTGAATTTTCAAAGGGGAGCACTTAAAATGCTTTCACAAACAGATGATGGCTTTGGAGCTTTCTTCCAATCCATTTCATTCAGACAAAACCAAAATAAAGGCAGGAGGGAGAAGCCGCCACTTTCCTCACTTGCCTCAGGATCAGTGTTCCCCACTCTGGCCTCCTCACAGGTTTTCCTGGACTTTTCCAGAGCGTTTGACACCGGTCACTGCTGGCAAGGTTGTTCTGCAGCAGACAAATGACTGGTTTGATGCACTATGGCAGCTCCCATGCTCCCAAGTGATGCAGTCAAAAAAGGAGCAGGAACTCTTGCATTCACAAGTAAGACTTTACACCAACAAAAAATACATTTTAGTCCTACTGCCCACTTCTCCTTGCTAAAAAACACCTCTTCCCCTCAACCTGCCCTGAAAAGTTACGTATTTATCAAGATTTTAATAATTCTTTTTGTATTACAAAGCTCCGGTTGTACTAGATGACTTTAAATGGAGCCATGTGCCTCTTAAATTGACAAATATTGCTGTTTGAGGAGAGGGATGAACCCTACAAGTAATCCTAGGCTCACTTTAGGCCCAGGGTGCAGTAAAATTCCCAGTTTCCATGTGGCTGCATACAGGTGTGTCCCCCCAGTCCTGCTGAACACTGCAGCTCCTGCTCCAGCAGTGCACAAATCACTCTCCTGGATCCTGCTCCACACAATCCCTTCCCTGCAGATCACACAGGCTCAGCTTCACTCGTGCATGGCAGGGCTTCATCCAGCACCAGAAATAAATCCCTACTTCACACAGGAAGGAGAGAGCAGGGATGGAGGTAAGCCAGGAGAAGAGAGCACATAGGAAGAGGGAGCAGCAGCTGAGCTCTAGATGCAAGATAGCTCGGCTGGAAAAGCACAGGAGAAACCCTTGATTCTCCACTGTACTGTGCTGCTGTCACCTGGAACCAGCATTTCTTTATCTGCCCAGTGCCTGCTGAAACATGGAAATTTTATCCCAGCGTTCACTGCAATTACACCAAAGTACCCTTGACAGAGGAAGGTGTGTGGTTTATAAAACACTGACCTGGTTTTAACTGCCCAAAACAATACAGAGCTTCTCAAAACAACAAAAACAAAGTCCTGCAAACATCTCATCTGAAAGATTTCATCCTAATAGTTACAATTGGAGCTAATGCTTAACAAAAGATGATTTTGGCAGGACTTTGCTTTTCTGCACTCTCTGCAGGAAATCAATTAGAGGTTTTATCTTCCTTTTGAAAAAATAAAAATTCAAAGAATAAGTAATCTCTGCTTTAGTCAGTACTACCATTCTGAGAGAGATTTGTAACAGATAAAAATAGATCCAGAAGCCACTGATGTAGGAATAAAACACCACAATCACTGTTTCCTTTCAAAATACTGAGTAAACCTTGTATTGCCTCTACATAACAGTCCTCAGAGTTAGAACAGCTCTTAAGTACTGCTTTTCCACTTAATTTAACTGAGAAATAAACCTTTCTCCCCTTCGTTTCTTGCTTAGCTTATGAACTCCTCAGAACTGGCCTAGGTTGCACATTTTTGCAGTGCTTGCTCCATGTGGACATTTTCCTCTCATAACTTTGGAATCAGCAACCAAGTACAGCAGGACAATTCCAAAGAGTCTAAATAGTCCTGTCTCTACCTCCTGTTAAATGGATTTTTTAAAATCACTGTCTTGTGGCTCCTTTTGAGCACAGTAGCTGCAGAAAATGTTGTTGTTGACTTTGAGAATGAAACAGGAACGGTCAGGCAGCAAGACAAGATAATTGTGTGGGTTCTATCCAATCGAACTGCTCTAGTCTGCCTACTGGAATAAAAAACTGGGATAAAATTTAGATGAGATCTAATTGCAGGGATCTTCTAACTTCTTATGGCAGATAGGACATCTGAATACCAAAACATTTGTATTGGACAAAACAAGGTACTTGTTTGTTGTTTCAGACAGGTAATGTAACCAAAAGCATGAATATAGAACGATAAAAAGCTCAAAATATGTTACTTTTGTATTGCAGTTCTGGTTTCCAACAGAGAACACACGGAAATGGATTTACAAAGCTCCTAGGAAATATGTATAAAACACACACATACAGGACATTTAGATTTTGATGCACAAATATAATTATAATGCATACGCATACTGCATCTGCCATAAAAAATACCTTTCTTCTGCTTTGACTCCAGCAGAACAATATTTTGCCAAAAATGAAATACCCTCGTTCTTTCACTTCCATGTCATTGATCAAATAAATGAAGATGCTCACTGATCCTTTTGTGGAAGAGTAATAGTGACCACAGTAATATTTCCAGAGACTTTGAACAAAAGTGGACAAATCTGGGGCTTTGAAACACATTCACTTTGTGTGCCTCCATCCCCCCATCATGAAGTATGATACAGGTGCTTTTAAAAATACATTATTTACTATCCACAAACAAACTAATACATGAAACACTAGCTTTTTCTGGAAATACAGTTCTTGCAATTGACTTCCAAGCCTCATCTACTACTAATTTTTTTAATTCTTTTAGTTCATATTTTTTATTACATCCGTAAAAAACTCAAGGAATGGTATTTTGCTCCTGAAGTGTCTGACACCACTTCATCCTAAAACCCTATTTTCCAATTTGGTTTCATCTTCTCTTCCTCCTGATGCATTCCTATGGATTCAAAAAGGAAACTATCAGCCCTAGCTGATATCTAAACCACAGGGTCTCAACGCCTCTCTCAACTCAAGTGCCTGTGAGATGTCCTCCCTCAAATGCAACCCAGGAGGTGTGAGAGAAATATCCCACTCCACTGGGAAAAACCAAACATCAAACTGATTCAGTGCTGTGAGAATCTCTAGACTGAAAATCAGTGGGTCTCATGGTAGGAGTGCAATGGAGCAGTGGGACAAAACAAACTCCGTAAATCAAACTAATTCAGGAACAAGTTGGGAGCTACCAGGAACTTCACTGCCTCCCCAGCAGTGCCAGTGTCTAGCCAGCAGGAGTTCACATGTGTGCTAGACATGAGGAAAGTGCAGGACAGTTATGATTAAAATATTTTAAAAGTAAAATAAAGAAAGAAAACCCATAAATACCCCTACCCCCCAAAAAAGCTACATCATATCTTAACTGGGTCATCTGTGGTACCTTAGTGCTACAAAACCACTCGACAAATATTCTTAAAAAGCTTCAAGCTACGTTTCCTTCCTTCCAGAACATGATTGAACTGCACAGAAAGCTGTAAAGTTCTTTAATGCAGCTGAACACACATACCCCAGGAATACAGAGAAAATAAAAATTTTACACATTTTACTTTCTTTTTTTTCCTAGTGAGCTGTGACACCTACTGTTTCTAAGCCATCTTTCCTCTTACCCAGAAAATTACTCACTATGTAGACATACACATGTAATCACAGTAATTTTCTTCAAAAACTGCATGGATGTCCTTGAAATGGAGAGCTTCCATCTTTGTTGCATTAAACTAGGACTTTAGACAGGCAACTTCACATACCTTTTAATTTCCTTTAGGCAAACTCTACTCCTTTGCAAAACTTTTCTATAGACAAAAAAAAGCTGTGGGGAAGCAGGCAAAGAATGATGAGTGACTTTTACTTCCTGAATTTTGTGTCATTTCGAAAAGCCTCAGAGGCATTTCTGGGAAGGGAGAAAATAGCAAACAACAACAATAAAAATTATAATGTCATTAAGGATGCCTGAAATGACATTGTCGATGTTAAGGAAATGTCTGTGCTTGTACCATCTCATTGTTTAGGATTGCCACTGACAAATTGCCATAACTAAATGGCACTGCAGATGCAGCACTTGCCAGCTCCTCTGTGCACCAACTTTGACCCAATCAGATTGGTTTGGGTACCATGGATTTAATTAGGCAGACAGAAACTATTGTGCACCCATGAATAAATCTCTGTAATAGTGACTTCACATTGATCTTTTTTACACAGGCAAGAATTCAAGTTATGCTACATTGTTATAAATCAAATTAGAGTGAATGTCTTGGAGAATTTGTCGATGGATGTGATTGATTTTTTTTAAAAGTACATGTCTGAGATGCATGTTTGTGCATCTTAGTTCAAGCCAGTCATCAAAGAGCATGTCAGAAACCATTCCCATTTCTTTCTTTGCATTTTGCTCTGCATACACAGAAATTAGAGAATTCGTGGAACCCTACATCCAGAATACTGTGATGTCAGTGCTGAATTCCAAACATTTTGCATTTGCTGTTCTAGTGCATCTGGTTGTATCCCTGTTTTTCAGTACCTTGTGTTTTACGCCACCTCCATGTTGTGTTTCTTCTGCAAAAAAATCTATTTAAATCTTGCAGCCCTTCATCTTACAAGGAAAGCAAACAGATTTTCAGATGCAGAGTGCCCTCCAATTCACAAAACTCTGTAGATGCACATTACTGTTAATAAAATCCTTATTGTTGTGCTGCCACTACAAGAAATAAGCAGGGGCACAAGGCAGCAGAAGGGTTAGAAATACATGGCAAGAGATAAAAGGACACAATTTTCTTAGAGAATAAAAGGTGCACCTCTGTGTGATCTATCAGTCCCTCATGCTGTCACCACAAGCTAACCCCTGCACTTTCTTTTCATGGTGAATATGCCCAGCTAGGTCGATGTAGTGCTTCCTTCTGTCTGCAGGGCTCCCACTGAAAATTAGCTACCAAAGACAACTCCAAAGAGCACAAATATTTTCAAAAACAACTGAGACAAAACCTGAGTTAGGAAGCAGACAACGCAGTTTTCAGCTAGATCTAGATCACAGAGGGTGGAAAGGTGTCAACAACTATTTTCATGCCTTTTGAGGTTAAAATTTTTTGTTACTATTTATTAATTCTAAGATGAAGGGAAAAAAATGAAACCCCTAAACCCAAACATTTCTCATTGCTGTCCTATACAAATGTTGTGGGGAATTTGCTGCTGAGAGAAGAAAGCTGTGGGCTAGGCAGAATGCACTGTGGGCAGCCATGACCTGCACAGCCTATGTCCAGAAAAGTCAATATTTCCACTTTTTTATCTCATTCTTGCTACTCTTCATAGAAAAGTAGAAGGTTCAAGCAGTATCTCAGACTGTGTGCTACAGCTCCAGGTAATCTGTTTGCCTTTACAGTCTCTGGGCTATCTGTCTCTGCCTTCAGCAGACACCTTGACTGTCTCTGGTAGTTTTTTAATGAGAGAAGAGAACTTGAGTGTTCTTGTTAAGCCTGAGAAAGAGCACTTGGCAAGGCCATTGATTTTAATGGAGCATGTCTTCGCTACCCTCTATTCCTACTTGTTTGGCAAACATGGTCATTGTTCAGCATAAATGCAGTATTTACTCTGTGCCAAAACAAAATTAAGTGGTACACTGTGATCTCAGCCAGGGCGAGGGATTGATGGTACCAGGCATTGTGCAAAAACAGAATTAGTGACAAGACTGGAAACCTTACAAAGCAAAGAGATGGGATAAGCTAAGAAAGAGGGAAAAGAGAGGGAAAAGGGAGAATGTGTTGGAAAAGATTCAACGGTCTACTATGGGATACTGAAATTGGATCAGCAATGTCCTAACTGTATTTCTAATTTTGCTGTCTTGGACATTAGCAAAACTGTTCCTTCTCCACGTTTTTCTATTCTTTATCCATACCCCTAAAGGGGATGATGATTATTTAGCTATGAGGATAAGGCCCTTTGCTGAGAACCTCAGACCTTTATGCTTATCTCTGAATTGGCTTATCCAAACCCAAATATGTTCTTCAGGTTAGGTGTGTTACATGTCCAACATTCAGCAGCATCACTCTGAAAAACTGCACATAGTCATCCTCACGTGAGGGAGGGAAAGGGATCTCGTAGGTGCATCTTGACTCCTTCTGAACCTTTTTGCACATGGGTGAGATAAGATTCACAGAAAATCTGTTTGTTACAGTAATGACATTGAAGAAACAAATACAGACAGTTTTTCAAATTATCGTTATGATCCATCCTAACTCATACAGTGATAAAGTTCCTTTATGTACTGTATGCTGCACTGACTTTGTTGTCACAGAGATGAGCAATAATCCAGGGAAGGAAATGTTTACAGCCTGCTTCACTCCACATTATGAGTTCTAATGACTCCAGACGTGTGTCACAGATTATGCACAAGGATAGGATCATGTGAACATTTCCCACTTTGGGTTTAAAATTAATCAAATTGAAAATAACCTGCATTTCCTAATTTACTGACAAGTAGAGTATTTAAGATAAAATATAATGTTTCATATCATCTCCATTCAAGACACTTATTCAAGCCTTATACTTCTCTTACAGACATGCTTCTTTCTTTTGTGTACAAAACAATGGTTATAGAGAGCAGAGGCAATAAAAATGTCATCTTCTGTAAAAAGTTACAACTCTCCTACTACTCGTAATACCAGCAGTTGCAATTTTCACAGTCACTAAATTCCATAAATGCTTTATAAGTTCTGCTATGTATTTCTAAGACACATGGTGTTTATGAAGTTTGTCACACTAACAGCTCTGAAGACTAGAATCTTCTGTCCGTGTCTTCTTCTTATCTCCCACCCATGATGAAACTTTAAATGTTTGAAATAAATTAGACTTTTAAAAATGCATTTCCATTAAACACATACGTATGTTTGTTGATATGTGTGCATATACACACACATACAGAATTAATTTCAAGGCTATAACAGCATCACTACTTTGTTTGCTTTAAAAGATAAATTTACAAGCTTGCTATCTTAATAGCTGCAGTGAAAAGAAACCTGACATATTATTTCCATTTGAGTATCTTGCTACAAGTCTTCCAGGTGGCTCTTTGGTCACCTGAATCAGGTAGCAAGAGATTGAAGTGATGTTTCTTCCTTCCAGTCTTTTGAGGTATTTCATTGCAGGCTCTTATTTTTGAGCAGAATTGTCCTGATTTTGCTCTAGTTTGATGGCTCAGCGTTCCTTGTGGGTATATGGATTGTGTATTGCCTAAAAAGCACAGTAGGGTCTATAAGTCAGATATTCAGGGTCACAAAAGGGTAAGCCTGGAAATTATTGGGTTTGCAGTCAGAACAAGAGAGGTGTGTATATTGATATTTCAGAATGATGCCTACCAACAGGAATAAAGATTCCTCATTTACTTTGCTGAGCAATGTCATGTTGGTAAATCAGCAAGGTGATCTTGCCCAGGCTCACTGGTCAGTGCTAGAAGTGGTTTGAAACAGTAGAAGAGAGGGATGAGGAAAGTGCTGGTCCATGACCTGGGTCAGGAGGAGACAGTTCTCCCCTCTGGTGGCTGGGCAGAGCTATTCCAGCCTGGAGGGGACAAGATGAGCAGTTCTGTGTGTGGTTATTGATGTCGATAAGAATAAAGGTACAAGAAACATACACCCCAAACAAGAAGTCATTAGGAGAAAGCATGTTCATAAGGGAGGAGCTTTCCAAGGAAGTGTTTTCTACAGCTGACACTGCAGTCCCAGGCAGCCCTGCCAGTGTCACTGTCAGCAGAGCAGTTAAATCCCTGCTCGTGGCACAGAGACTGCAGCTACTCTGCAGACATTAGACCTGAATGTAAAAGCTTTCCTTAGGTAGTTGTTTCTTTGCAAGAGATTACAAGCCAGACTTTGGATAACACAGCAGCACGGAGACTTCATCACACAGAGCACCATCCCCCTTTTCCCCACACCCCAGATCTGCATCCCAGTGTAGTTACCCACATTTCACTAGACAAATACAGCTACAGCCAGCATGCAAGGAAAGGAGTTCATATCCAGAAATTAGTAAGCACCCCAAGATTCAGTGTCTATCTTGACATAAAAAGCCATTTTTTTCAGTTTGACACACACTGGCAATGCTATTCCCAGATATTTAGGCCTCACTTTTTCCCTAAAATTTCTGGGATGGGTTTCACACTCTGTAGAGACAACTTACTGTCTAATGACTGCCTGCATGCAGTGAAGATGAAGAATCCAGTTTAGGCATCACGGAACCTGGTACTATGCTTACATTTTATAAACCATTATGAACTGCAGTTCACAAACCTCTTTCTATCATATTTAGGAGCCAAGGAATCAGAGGTGTCAGAAATATGAAGCTGATTAATCACTGAAATAGCTTTCTCAAGGTCCACTGCATTTGCCAGCCACCTACAGTGTTTATTCAGTCACACACTATAAGTCCTTTGGAGAAATTACTATCTTCCCCTCAGCAGCAAAACTGGCAGAATTGGTCTAGCCTAGACTCATGTAAAGAGACTGTTCAGTTTGCTTCTTGGCATGAAAAGCCTTCACAGTAATTTTCTCTGCATCTTCCTAAGAAAAACTGAGAAAAATAAGTTTCAGCCAAAATAAGTCAAAACGTTCTTGTCAACAAAGTAGACTTTCCTTCTAATCTAATTTTCTTGCATTGTAATGTTAGAAGGGTATGGACAATATTTGGGGCAAGTTATTTTTGGTTTTACACCAGCAGGTATTTATCAATTATGTGCTGCATTCCCAAATTTCAGAAATTCAGCCTAACTTCTGAATGAGAGGGGTTGCAGTGATTCACCAAAAACAAATACAAAACACGACACCCAACACGTGCTGAAGTCCACTACCACCCGTTCTGTCTGCCAGATCTTCAGAACTTTGGCATTGTCAGTTCCTTACCAAGCCAAATTCCCTTACTGTCAGTGAACAATTAGCTCCAGGTTCGTGCAAAGTCCTCGTCTGTGCCTGGGCTCCCCAGGTTCCCTTGTAGAACGAACAATTACTCATAAGAGCTACTTAGCAAAACAAATTGTTTTGTGCTTCACAGTTGCTTGCACTGCCTCAGAGGATAATCCTGCTGCAGAGGGGGACTGAGTGCTCAGCTGTCTGACACAGGCAGCACTTGGTGTCTTTAGAGGAAAGGTCATCTGTTTGCTCCTACTTGGAATAAATATCGTGGATTACAATATCAGATTTTGTAATAATGCATTAAATGGAAACTCTGCAACACAAATGAGGAGTTCAGAGGGAAATCAATCTGCAGACAGAAGCTGAGAAAGCAGGAAGGACATGCAACCCAGTTGATAAATATGATTAATTGTTATAAAATTACAAAATAAGAAAACATGTAGGTGAAAGGACACTGTATGTGGAAGCTGAGAATTCAGACAAATTGGTACTTATTTATGGAACTAGAAATAATGTCAGATTCTAAATCTGTCATTAGGAATGCCCTTCAATCTCCTCATAAGATTGTCTGCTAGACAGTCCACTGTGGAAAAGACAGTGGAGACCTGATAGAATTGTTAAATTGATTTGCTAGATTAGACATTCTGCATTCACATTCTTCCTGTAGGTGCTGACAAGACTGACCCATAATCCAACATCTACATATTAATCTCTACTATAGTCATGAAAGATTAGAATACTGATAAAACACATTGAGGATGGCGGGAAAAATACTATTGCCCTAAGTTTCTTTTTCCATATGGAAACAGATTTGCCAGCTATGTATCAAGAAGAACAAACCACTGCTATCTCAGTCTGAAGACGAAATAATTACAGGGATAAATACCATTTCTAAATAATCAAAACACTCCCAAGACAAGCACAGTTCCACATTTTACTTTTACAGCAAACAGATTTAACTGTCTCATCAGCAGTGTCAACTACTAAAGCAAATGTTCCTGGCAAGAACTTGAGACACAAAGAACTATAAAGATCATCTTTTTATTCTGAGTTGAGGTCTAATCATAGCAGCTTCATGAGAAGTTTTTTGCACAAATTAGCTCCTGGCAAACAGATTTGCTTTCATCAAATCACAATTCACTGATGTTTCTGGCACAGAGCTTTTATGCACACCAGGGTTCTCATGTGAAAGGAAAGATAACCATATGTTTTGATTCACCTTCAGTTCCCTCTGCCATATGAGCTTGTATTCTAGTGACAAAACCCTTTTAATGAACAGAATGTGTTTAAATATATTTCTAAAAATGGATAAAAAGTAAAATACTAAACCCGTTTTAAGACTAAAGATCTGTATTAATAAAAGCACTACAGTTCGATATAAATTAATGAATTGTCCTTTATTCCATAACCTGGTTTTCCATAAAGATACTTCAGGCTCTAAGAATTGATTTTGCTTTTTTGTTAAGCAAGTTTGAAGAGATCAAATGAAAATAACCCCACATCTTGAGGATATCAGAACCTGATTTTAAATGCTGCTATACCCATAGCTTAAGGGCAACTACTTTTTTTAGAGAGCCTAGAAAAAGATTCTTTTTTCAAATAAATAATAAAATATTGGCTTTTCAAAGTACTAACCCTTTTTTTGCAAGTAGCAGGTGAGCTCGCCCCCTAAATTCATTTTTTCTTCTTTATCAGGAAGTTGAAAGATAAACGTTAGAATTTGTCAAAGACATGCATTTATAGCTCATACACCCTTCTAAAGTAGAGCATAAAAGGAGCCTATATCCCTAAATTCTAATCCCACAGAAATCAGCATCTGTATACTGTACCAAGAAAAAAATCAGACTGCCTTTCCCGAGTAATAGATACTTTCTGTAAAAGAGTTGCAGTTCAATCTCTGGTTACTCTATGTTTAAGAAAATAAAACAGCACTAGGATTATTTCACATTTCTCACACTGCACCAATACAATAGGAAATGGATTTGCTAATGGCTGCCCATCTCGATGGCTTTTAGTTTATGCTATTTCCAGTGTCAGAATTTGAAAGAATTTGCTCTTAATAAATCATATCCATCTTAAACACTGGTGTTTGAACTTGGTTGGAGGGGCGGTTTTTTTTTTTTTTTTTGTATGGTTTGGTTTAAAGTGAAATGACACAGTGAGCAAAAAAGTATATAATTACCTATATAATTGTAGACTTTAAAAACACTGCTTCTGCTTCTTTAGAGCTTCTCTACTTCTGCAACACAATTGCCCATATAATTGTAGACTTTAAATTCTGCTTCTTTAGAGCTTCTCTACTTCTTCTGCAACACAACTTTCCACTTTTCCACTGCACACTCAAACATTTTACCCAAAAAAAAGAGTTGAGCTGCAGAATGCACCCCAAACTACTGCAGTTTGAGCGGCTCAGTCCTTTAGACAACTTGATTTGCAAGGACAGTTTGTGTTGGCAGTAGGCAAAGGCTGGAACATCAAGCGCAGCACAGCAGCGGTGCCACTGCAGCTCAGGTCTGCACTTGCAGCTCACTCCAGTGGGAATGCAGAGACCCAAGCCTTCACTCCTCAACCCAGACATGGCAGAATCCCACAGCTGGTTGGTTAGGATGCAGCAATTCCTCCTCACGTTTTCATGTGTACTTGTAGAGCATAACAAGCTTGGACAAACAGCAGGCAGGACTCTTTGCTGTAAGTAATGCTTGTCTTATCAAACAAACTTAAGGGAAACTCTTTTGTATAAACATATGCAGATGCCATTGAAACCATTAATTTCTGTTCAAAGTTACCCAAGAAATAGGCCTGCAGAATGGAAGCAAAGCTGGTATTAACTTGTCAGTTTTATTCAAGGTATATCAAAAATAAAAGAATCGTCCCATTTACACATTTGTAAAGTCAATGATAATCATAGCCTGAAGCCTCCAACAGATTTCTCAAGGAAAAAAAGATGATTGTAAACACTGCTTGGTCTCTGAGTTATTTCTTAAGGTGGGCCTGATTGATTTTCTGAGTGTGGTAGCAAAAACTTTGCTTTCAAATTCTCAAGAGAAAACACAGCAGAAAATGAAAGCAGAAAGAAAAAATGGTTACAATAAAATGAAGATAGGTTCATGTGATGGACACTGGCCTGATTTTTCATCTCCTGCTGTTTAGGTAAAGGAATACTCCCTCCTGTTCCTCCTTGTAAGGAGGACTCAAGGTACTGATGTTTTTATGTGGAAAGGCAACCTGTCTCTTCAACAAAGCGCAAGATACTTCTAAAAAGTCTAGTTAGGACCAAGGAAGAATTATGATGATTCCTTTCTAGGGATAAATAAACACTAATAAATGAGAATTAATACAAAACCCTGATCTGACATCTGCTAATTAGTCAAGCTCCAGTACCACACAAATTGCAACTCTGGGGCAGTAACCTGCCTCGTTCAACACCACATTTTCTCAATATCACTTGTGAATAGCAAATCAAGCACTCCCTCAGCACAGGAAGAAAAGTCTCCTTGACAATATCCAGGCTTATACTCTGTACAAAAAGAGCTCACAAATTTACCAGCTTGAAAGCCAAAACTGTTCTTGTTCCACTGAGCACAAAGAACACCTTTGGGGTTCCTCCCACGCTCTGGGGAGTTTGCTGGAACTCATTTATAACAAATAAGGAATTTATTTCCACAAGGTGTAACAAATTTTATTCCCTCTAAGACAAAAGCATTGTACCCCATAAAAGCAAAGCTATACAAGGAAAGAAGGAGGATTTCAATAAAACAAAACTGGCTGCAATAAACCAGAGTAAATTTTGAGTAGCAAACATCTCCAGTGCTAAGGAGTCACGGATGTCACAGAGTAGGGAGGAAAGAATCCAGCCTAAAATGCAGAAGGAAGATTATCTTCTACTGACTAGGACTAACTGTGCTGGAGACAAAACTCTCCAAACATGCTCTACTATTTGTATCCTACTCAAAAGATCTGAATATCCAGTTTTATATCAGCTGGATGTAGTCCCACTCCTCCCTGGGCCCGGCCATCCTGACAGTTTTTCACCCAGTGAAGAACACTCCTGTGTAAGTCATGAGCTGCCAGGTTCTCCAGAAGAATGCTGTGGGAAACAGCATTACATTCATGGTAACCATTGTCACTCATCATCGTGGATCAGGAAAACTGAGATATTTTCCTTGCCAATTGTACTCTGCAGCATTCAGAAACTTTATTGTGTTAATCCCCCTCTGCTTGAATTCCACTCATTCGCTATTGGTTGATGGAATTTTTGAGATCAGCCAATGAACATAAAAAAGTTGACCACCAACTACTTTATATAAGAACATAGGCAGAGTTTCACAAGCAACAGGAAACAATGAGCCTTTTTTTTCCCCTATTTGAAAAAAAAAAAAAAAAATTTAGATCAGCTTTCATAATTTGGTCCTTTAAGATTCCAGCGATCAGCCAAATTTTTCATTATAATTGCATGACAAGATAAAATTTGGTTGAAAGAAAAGCCAGCTGAATGAAGACAAGTGTAAAAGAAAGGGAAAATGATCATTGCTGAAACTGAGATACATCATGCCCATCACTGAATGAAATTCAGAGCTCCTTAACTCACAGAGGTTTGGTTTATGTGGAGGGTTTTTCCTTATTTAGTAATGGGATTATGTAAAAAAATTGGAACAGTACAGAGAAAAAACTTGTCAAGTTACATAGTTTGTATGACACTTCAAGAGCATAAAGCATATTAAACACTGCAGTATCATATTGAGCCATATTTCCACTTTTAATACCCAAATAATCAGGTTCAGCCTTCTGACATCAAGCTATCCAAGCAATATCCAAAACACACAGAGTCAATATAGAAAGGTCTGGATTTGTGACATCTCAAAGTTCCAGTCTCCTGCTTCAAGCAAAGCACCCACATTGCACTATCAGTATTCTACTGCTGCCTGCTCCAGTGCCACTGCAAACACTGCTGCCTCCTGTGGGGATCCCCTGGAAAACAGCAAGAGCATCTCAGGAGGTGAGATCACTGCCTGACATCCTAATTAAATGGAACAGCTTCTTGTATTTACTGTTTAAAGGGGAAAAAAAAAAAAAAAAAGTAGGATTCAACATAAGGCAATCTCGTGACTTAATTTACTCAAACAACCCTTTGCATTTATATAGCCTTCTTAGGCAAATGAATCTTGAAGAGGTTAAAGTATTAAAAATTAAGACTTTCATCCCATATCCTAAAACCAGTTATGTTGCAAATCTGTAGCACAGCAAGGTTCAGTTACTTGCTGAGGGCTGGAGATCAAACTGCAGGTTTTTTCCCCACTGCTCAGTTATCCATAAGAGGATAGAGGAATTATTGACCACTAACATTTTCTTTATTTATAAGCCAGTTGTTATTGGAGTAAGCTTTCTTTACATGCCTCAACTATATGCTGTTATTTCTACTCCCACAGCTTTAGAACAGCTTAGTCTCTCTTGCAGTGTGATTCAGTTATTTTTAACCTAAAAAGCATGTCATCCTGTCATATGTTTCCCTCTGTCAGTTCTTCCATCTCAGTGTAGGATTCACGCTTTGCAGCAGACTGCTCTCATAGTAAAATATTGTAGACAGTACTGAGATCAAACTCAGAAACCCAAACTATCCCATTGTTATCATCTTAATAAGCCAATACATTTAAGAAGCCCTATCTTTTAGCATTGCTACTTCAGTGGCTACCAGGAAAGCTGTGATGATGGGTCTTCAAATGCAAGAACCAAAAGCAGAGCCAAATGCAATTTTCCTCTGCATACACTGTTACTATCGCTCAGAGCAGTGTTTGTGCTTTAACTGCTGTTCTAGAAATACCTCCTTCTGGATCAGAACAGATCCCTGTGGAAAACCAGACTCTATGCTACTATCACTTTCATTTTGTTTACAAAATTGCAAGTTCTTTTTCCTACGTGGAAATTTTTATTATTCAGAGATGGGGGAAAAGCTGTGACTGAAATGACTCATTATGTTCTCCCAGCAAGGAGTACCTGCTGCAAATGAACAACCTGTAGGTATGGCACACACTGGAGTTTGCAATACAAGCATTTTGGCCAACTCATATTAATTCATTTGAAGAAAAGAGGATTCGTTACATGAAGTTTCTTAAATGGAAAGCACACTACATCTATTTGCACCAAGTGTCACTAGTAAAATCCACCATGTGTGTGGATCAGGAATTGAGGCAGACATGGAGCACACCAGATAATAATTGCACAGTATTTCCTGCAGCCAAGAATGAATAGCAAATTCAGTTAAATATAATCACCATTATCATCACCTCTAAATGTAAGGCAAATGATTGCAAAGGCTGCATCATTTTTCACTTACAACAGCACCGCTGTATTTTGGTGTCCTACTGTAATACAGTGATGAAAATACTTTAGGGGGGAAATAATTTAAATAGTTGGGATAGCAACCTAAGCTTTTAGGCAGAAGCATTCGCTCTCTAAATCCCTGTTAAGTAATTGAATGAAAAACTGTTGACAATGGAAAACTTGGTTGCCTCCTGTTGCATTATGTAAAGTAAGAGAGGACATTTAGGGAGAACCTGCTGCCTTTCCAAAGCACCAGACAGAGACATGTCCAAAACTTAAATAGGGAACAGAAGAAACAGCAATATGAGACAGTCTGTTACGGTATAAAAAGTGAGATTTCCAGTGAGAAATGCTATTCATCAGACTCGAGCATCCTTTACCTTACTACTTAAGAGGTGTAGTAGAGATGAGCCTCATGCAATTACACAGATATTTCTCTGACATTCTCACACAAGAGGTGTGGCAAGGTTTGGGTGGTGGGGGAGCTACAGGTGGCTTCTGTTAAGCAGCTTCCCTGTGTCCAGTGGAGGCAGTGCCAGCTGGATCCAGGACAGACCAGCCCCTGGCCAAGGCCGAGTGACGGAGGGAGCGCCTATGGGAGAACATAAATCAAGCAGGAGGGAAAAAACCTGCTGGGGAAGAGCAGCACAGGAGAGGAGTGACAATATGTGAGGGAAACACCAGGGTCAGTAAAGAAGAAGAGGGAGGAGCTGGCCCAGATGTGAGAGCAGAGATTCCAGTGCAGCTGGTGGTGCAGACAGGGAGGAGCAGAGATCCACCTGCAGCGTGTGCAGGACCTGGAGCAGGTGGATGCCTGCATTCCTGGAGGAGTTCAAGGCCAGGCTGGATAGAGCTCTGAGCAACCTGGCCTAGTGAAAGGTGTCCCTGTCCATGAAAGGGGTTTGCAGTGAGATGATCTTTAAGGTTCCTTTCAACTCAAGACATTCTATGATTCTCCCTGAAGGAGGATCCCCCCTCCATGGGAAGCCTGCACTGGGGCAGGATCCTGGCAGGACCAGGGTACCTGTGGAGAGAGGGACCCACAGTGGGACAGGGGAAGAGTGTGAGGAGAATGGAATGACAGAAATATGCAATGAACTGACTGCACCCACCTTCCCTGTCCTCCTGCACCACTCAAAGAAATTGCAAGTGAAAAGAAATTGGAGGTAAAGTTGAGCCCAGGAGGAAGGGAGAGGTGAGGGGAAAGTCTTTTAACTTCTGAGAGATGTCTCCCTGTCCTTATCTCAACCTGTGAGCCTTGCCTATTTTCTGTCCCTCTGTCCACCTGAGGAGGGGAGTGATAGAGAGGCTGGTGGGCACCTTTTGCCCAGTCAGGGTGAACCCACCACAAGAGGTAAGCACACAGCAAGCACAAGGGGAACCGAGCAGAGGAAAAAAACCCTGCAAATCTTGAAAGTAAAATTGAAAGTTTACAGTCTGTGACACAATAGTTCCAGCCCTACTTCAAGTGCAAACTTAGACTCACAGCAAACAGCTTTGCTCAAGAAACTTTTTCACCCGTGCAGTGCATGCAGGCAGGTATTCCCCATCCTCTCCGCAGGGGAGCAGCAAGCATCGTCTCTGGATTTTGATTACAGGTGAAGTGTTTACACTTGTTGTTTTCCTTGCTGGGAGCCCTTCTTTCCCTCTTCACAAGATCTTCTAAAACTGACTTATTTTCTTTTTCTTTTACATATAATATAAACCTTCTCAGCTGGTGAGAAGCAGCCACTTCTGGGGTGAAGGAAAAACTTCACTTCTTCCCTGATTGCAGGGAGCTTCTGCTTGCCACAGCTTTAATTCCTTGTGCTTACCACTGCTTATTCCATAAAGCCTTTGCTCTCACCTCCACCCACTTCATTTGTATTCTCCTCTCCTCCCCTAGGCAGTCTAAGTGATAGAGTGAGCATTTTTTCTTTTTTTTCCTTTTAAGTAGAGCCAAGTTATTAGTGCATATTTCACTTCTCAGCTGGGCCTCCTAATAAGCTCATTACTGCTTAGAGCCAGGCTAATCAGGAGAGAAGTCAGGATGTCCAGCAGAGAACCAACACAAAAATGAAAAACAGACTAAAAAGTGAGGCTGAAGCTCGATCTTAGGGTTGGAATAGCAGGTACACCAATGGAGCAGCCTGAAGGTGAGCAAGTGCCTCATCATCAGCTCACCCCAACACTGCAGACCACAACAAAGGTCTGGCATTAACAAGCACAGTTCTATTAATTTTGCAACAGAATTTTTTTTTAACCAACTCAAAGAAGTTTGGTTGGTTTGTAGCCACAGACAGCTGTTTAACATGCAGTACAGCACCTTTTAACACAGCATGGCCCTAAATTTTAAATGTATTTGTTTGCAGCTGCTACATTTGTTCTGGCTAACGCTGCTTTAGTGATTGCTTTGAGCTGAAGTTTCTTCTCTGTAGTCTCAATAGCAGCACAGACACTCCTCACCTTGAGGAGATGCAGACTTTTACTCTGGCAATAAACAAGTTCAAAAAGTCAGAGTCCAAGGGGAACCAAAAGTGAGCCAACCCAGCAACCAAAACACATCAGGCAAAGGAAATGTGTGCAACCACCAGGATGAGGACAAAGTACGCAAGGGCTGGAGGGGAATCAGGGAAAGACAGATAATACACAGCCAGTACTTCCAGCCATTCTGTAAAATGCTTTTATAACTTTTAAAATAACTTTTATAGGTTCCAAAGAATGACAGGACTCCCCTTGTAACAATATTACATAAAACAACAAGGCTTTGTAGAGCAGGAATAAGGAAAAGGTTGGAAAAGCGGATGCATTCAGACCCTAATACCACTATTCATGCAGACCACGGTAACAATGTGCTGTTGTAGCTCCTCAATATCCATGAAAAATAGACCCTCTTAAGCATCTTGTAGAGATTCACTTAATGCCTTTGAGATTTCTGCAAAGGGGACTCAAATGCTGTGATTTCTCTGCCACGGGAGCACTACAAAGCCCTTGTTCTGTGGGAAATGCATCTCAACCAAAATCAGATTTTTTAGCTTTTCTTCTAAACTGTGTTAGCTTAAATTTCATCTGGTCCCATACCTTTTCCAAGTTTTTTCATGTGTTCTCAAAAAAGAACTAAACCCACTGTGAATACTTCAGGTATTTGTCTATATTCCTTGCGTGAATTTTATTAAACCCTGACACTTTGAAAATATTGGGCTCATTTAAATTATTTTTTTTAATTATTCTGGGCAGCTCTTATATATTTCTGGTGCTAATTGTGTTACCATGAGATCTCAGTTAAATTTGTTAGTGAAAATACATAAAATGATATGAGAGACTCCTTTCCTTTGGCACTGTATACTCTTAACTTTGCCTCTGGCTCAAACAATACACTCCCCAAATACAATATTTCTCATTCCCAGTCAATGATAACAGTTGCAGTTTTTGTAGTGTACAGTATTTAGAAATATTTCTGAAGTCAAAGAGTTTGAATGACTACAAAATGTAGATCCATATTACATGGTCAACGGAGTGATCTCATAAATAAATGAGATTACATTCCTTGTATCAATAAGCAAAAAGTGGTAGGAGGAAATTTATAATCATTTATCCTCCATGTCTTTATCTGGGGGTAAAGGCTTCTGGAGCTCAGTGTGATATACTTCTTATCCAGCTTTAGAGCAATAAAACGCCTTAAAGCCAGCCGGGGGTTTGTTCTTAGCAGATGCCAATCTTGAGAGCAAATCACCATCCCTGGTCTGGCTGCTGCCTCTGCTGCTCAGTTGTGGAGATTTGAATATCATCAATTCTGCCTTTTTTCAGTAGAAGCTATCAAAACAATTCTGCTGCTAGAAACATAAGTCAAGGGTGGCCATTTCACTACAGGCAAAAAGCTGAATGAAGGAGGAACAATAAGGCTCATGAAAATTAGAAAAAATGAATACTGTGAATGCTACTATTTCTTAAGTCATGGGAATTATATGAGGCAGAAGAAAAAGTTGTCCCAGAAAAGTAGAAAAACACAATTCACACAGAATCCAAGAAAAAGCAATATGTTACTGAGACTGATACGTGCACAAGTTGCTATTAACCTCAGCATTATGCCAAAATGGAAAAGAGTGTCCAGGTATCAGCATGTGGTACACAAGACACACATTTTGTTTGGTTTTTTCCTCTCCCACCTTTCCTTCCACATGTATTCACCAATGTTTTGCAAAAGAAATTCAGATAAACATCACAAGATACATTGTTTCTAATGATCAAATTCAAAAGCCTTTAATTACCTCAAAATTAAAAATGCACAGCATTACCATTGATTAAACTGGAAAGACAAAGGGAATAAATAACGTCCATTAAAGGTTCAGGTTATGCTATGGAAAGCTATTCACCACACAAATTCAGCACTTATGCATGAAAATCCAATTGACACAATAGCCTATAACCATTCCAAAGAACCTATTATGGCCCATCATGTAAATGGTTACACATAACGACACAGCCATTACGGTCTGCAGGGCTCTGGATCAGTGAATTAAAATTTCTCTGGGCAGAACAGACTTTGAGCAAACAGGCTCAAAGGAGCTGTTACAATAAACTATGCTAAGACCTGTCTAACTAACTCCCAATTACACATTAACCCACTAACACAAGTTGAATTGCTAAATTTTGGGAAATTTAGTTAGTTACAGTACAGAAACCAACACTGAAAGTCAGTGTTCCTGCTAATGTACAGTATAGGTGCCACTGTCCTTTACTGCGTCAAGAAAGAGAATAAATTGTTTCAGATGTAAGTTGCAGATAACTCTTAGAGGGTGGATTTCCCTTTTTCCCTATCAAGTAGGACATTTACATGGGAATGGAAATAGGATCAAAGTAGCTCTTTTAAACTGTATGTCTGTGCCTCACCTTCAGCACAGACCAAATCCATTTGTGGAAAATCACATAACATGAATGCTGCCCATGAAATCATGGACCTCCCACTACTTCCCTGAAGGCAAACAATAAAACTGAGGCATATTTATTAGCATTAGATGATTTTTCTATTGCCCCTTTCATTTCTGAAGCTCTGCTTTAGCTTTGCTGCAAGGTGGTGATACTCTCCTCGCTTTGTGGACGGCAAATGTGGTAAAACAGTCCAAACTAAAAGGCAGCAAAGCTGAAATCTGAACTGAGAGTGTCAAGTCCTCTGCCTTGTGCTAGTCTGCGAGGTATTAGTGATGCCTCAGTTAATGTTCAGTTCGTGCCAAGACCTCTGTGCAGCCTTTCCTTGACCACACACTTTCCTTTCAACTAAGTCTCTAGACAGGAGTAAAGGCTATTAAAATAGCCTAAAATTGCATTTTCAAACTTATTAAACAATTACAGCACTGTCTGATTTTGAGGAGCTTATTTCGAAACATGCAGAAGGGACCTGATCATTGCACCTGCATTCTAAACCTTTTGCTAGATTTCTGCAGAAATCTAAATGTCAGCTCTCCAGACAGTAAAGCCCAATTATTCCTCCAATACTCATGGTTTTTTTAACTCGTTCCCCAGACAGCAGCATTTTCCACTTTTTCCAAGGACGTGTGAGTTTTTGCTGGTGGTCTGTAGCTCCCCAGATACCCACCCATCTGGTATCCCTTTTAGTTTATTTCTCTGTAGATGGGTAAGACTGCAATTTGGATCAGCTGGATAAAACCCCTCTGCAGCCCCTGGCCATCCATTGGTAATGGCAGCCTGCTGTAGCCAGCGGTGCCCAAGAGAGGCCATTTGCATGCACAGCTCTGTGCAACAGCCAAACCGATTCCAAGCCCCCAATTCCCACTTCATGTAAACAGTGACTCAGATCACTGAGATAGGGCAACACTTTACCAAGATCACAGAGAGATCAGAATCAGTCCAAAGCCACAAGCTTTAGGATTTATTAATTATTCTAGGGCTGCTGGAAGCCTTGTTTCTTTTCAAACAAATTACATTTCAAACATCTCTATCTCAGCTCTATTTTTTTTTTCTCCAGGGTTGCCTCTTTCTTTTTGTGGAAGGAAACAAAGATGTGTTAAGTTCTTTATGTGCACTAGGCAGGCACTGAACTGAGCACAGTCAAATCCCCTGGTGACTGGATGTCTACAGCCCAATTTACTGCACACTCCTCCTTTCAATAAGCAGGTAAGGCAAAGGATGGAACAATTTTGCTTATCTACTGCTTGCTGCTCAGTTGCAGCAATGGGTGGGGAGGCAGCACCATCTCTCACTCCAAGCAGACCTTTTTCCGCTGCATGCCCAGAAATTGAAATGTTGAGATGTTTATAAATAAGTAAAAACCTGCCTGTATTTAATGCAATGTGATATTTGCATAATTACTTTCCAAGGTAATGAGTATAACAGAAGCCAAACCACAGAAGGTTGAATACTTTTAGAGCAGCCTGTGCCAGCAAATAAACACAGAATACTTGTATCAAATTGCAGAGAAGTTTAGAACCAACATAATTTATTTAGGGAACAATAAGCATCTATTTGTGCTGGGCAGGTGGCCAAGGTGAACCAATGAAAGACATGTATGTAATCGAATATTAGATGAGCCATCATTTCATTTCCCACCATTTGTCTCTTGGAATATCTGTAACCAACCCTGCTGAACAAAACCATACAGAATAAAGGTGGCTGTCAAACCACCTCCTCCAAAGCCAAGAAAACAGTTGGGCTGAAACAAATAATGAAAATGTGAAAGAAAATATTCTGAGATGGTTGTTCCTCTCTTTGTTAAATGCTGAAATCAAGACCAACATCAGCCTAGCAGAGAGTGGATCAGTGACATCTGAGTCCCTGGAGAGGTCACAAATCCCCTGGCAGGTGGGAGGTAGGGCAGAAATGGGCATGGTCAACCCACAGTGACACAAAACAATCCACCCACCCTGCTTAGCAAACCCTGGTGAAAAATGGGCATCAAAACCAAGGGATGAAATGTTCTATCATCCACTTACTGCTTATCAGGTAGCAATTAATAGAAATATTCAAGGATTTGTGCTGTTTTCTTCAAGACCATGACAGAACTTTGGAGAACATTGGTCCACCTGTAAGACATTATTTCTATACCAGAAAAAGTAGTGATCTTTGGGGGCCCAAATATTTAACTGGCAGTTCTGAGTGAAAATATTCAGAGTGTTTTCTAACATGGCTGGTGTTTGGAATGTCAGGAGACTCACACTGCACCTCTGTACAATGTGCAAAAGTGACTTGATAGATGAACTGAAATTCTGAACCACCCAAATATAGGTACTAAGCCACAGCATTTTAAGAAAATAAAGCAGAGCAATAAATACACAAAACTAGCCTGTTAAAACTGTTCTGTTTTAGACTGTAATGTTATGATCTAATGCTGCTGAGAAATATACTCTAAGAACTAGGAGGTTCTGCAAACATAATTAGAAGAGTGGACAAAAATGAAAAAAGAACTAATAAAATGGTTTGAACGTCTCTTTTTAAAAACATGCAAACCCACAATGTTTGGTCTCCCCAAATGTATCTTAAGTTAAAAACATCTGGATAATGTAGTTTGAAAATATAAGCAGAACTCAAATAAAAAGAAAAAAAATATTCAATATTAGCAAATACAATTTTTTAAAAATATATGAAACATGTATCCATAAATGTAAGGTTTTGGCTACTTGCTCCTGCCATAGAAAACAGAATTAGAAGTGGAACTGTAACAAAATTCAGAATGGTAAACTCTAGATAGTAAAAGACAAACAAAATTACTGGAGATCAGAGAGGATTAACTCACAGAGAAAAATTAAACATGAACTTCTGTGTTGTGTTACTGAGGACCTGGAGCTCTCAGCAACATTACCAGGAAAGTTCATGCATGTAAGAGAATGAAGTTCTCAATATCCATCCAAGTGACAGCAAAGCAAGGATAAAGCAACAGCCTGCCTGAAAGGTGTTAACACCTAAAGAGGAGGGAGAAAACTTCCCAGGCACCATGACACACCAATGTGTTCAGGAATTACTGCTTGCACATGAGCAGCTGGTGTTACACAAAATTTAAATCAACAGCGAATATGTCACATATTCCAAATCCTTTTCAGGGGCAAAACTGATTCCAGTGATGTCCAATGTTGGAGAGAGCGCACAGGACAACAATCGCCCATCTCATCCAGCAAGGAACATCTCAGCTTCAGGAAGAGGAGGAGGACTTTATCTCAGAAGGACATTTACCAGGATATGCATGTCACAGGAAGGTCACCTGCCATGAATGCTCTTGTTCCAGCCCGTGACTCAACAAGAGAAGTGACCAGAGTAGTTTGGCCAGACCCAAATACCATCCCCATACAGATCCCCTATAGCTCAAACACCCAGGAAATCATTGTGCTTCTATTTCCTGGCACGAGTTCCTGCTTCATAAAACGGGAATATTTTGCTTTCTTGGCTGCACAGAATTTGTGTTTCAATCATTTCATTATTTTGCTAGATTCAAAGTGCTTCAAAAAGTCAGAGGAAAATTTGGTTCCTTCCCCTGCATTTCTTTTGTCATACATATGTTAAACAACACTTCAGAGAGAAATCTCAATTGTCAAGAGCTCTTGCAGGCATGCATCAATCTTTTTAATAGAGTTCACTGCATTTTTTTCCCCTCTTCTTCACAATAGTAACTCAGACAGACTCTATAAATTCTGGGATTTGGGTCTGCAAATAAAAACCTCCCAGACGTGCCCCTGCATTTATGAACGTGTTAGTTACCGTGAGATTTTTTGCATTGCTTGCTTTTAGAGGCTCATGGCAGGAAACAAATCATAGTAAATCTAAGATCAAGTCATTAATTCTACTGTAACTCAAATGTAATCCAAATATCTCACCAGCCTCATAAGCTGAAGGGGAAAATGTTGCATTTTTTTATTTAAAAAAGATCCTCAAAGTTTGCATTCTCAAAAACATTTAGACACATCAGTGACTTCCCTAGGATTACTTTTTTTTCCCCAGCAAACACACTGAGCAGAAATGACATTGTATTTTCTAGCAATTTCACTCCTTGAAATGTCCGGCTTTTCATCAGAAAGCCTGCACAGAAAGTATTATTTCTTCATTTGAATGTTAATAATACAGACCTGATTTACACAGACAGCTCTGAATGGGTTAACTCTTGTTCTCCCAACAGTTTATTTTTGCCTGTATTATAACCTCTGTGTCAGGAGTTTCACCCTCTTCAGCAGCAAAATCAAACCTGAGTTTAGAAGTTCGTTATACCAACCTGATATTTAAAATTTCTTTCTGCCAGATAAAGCATCTATTATTGCCTAACTTCTCTATAAATGTCTATAATCACAGAAAAAAATATTTCTAATGAGTAAATCAAATGGAAGTAAAATAAGACATCTACAAGGAACTTTCTAACAGAAGTGCCAAATGTGGTGAATCTTGTTAAATCTTGTTAAGAACTTATCAGGGTGATATTTGGAAATTTGAAATGGAAAAGGTAATATTCACTGTAAGATTTAAGTTTTCCCTTATTCAGTACTGTTGATAAATATTTATATGTGCCTGGGCGATCTTCTTTTAAAATAATAGCTCTTGCATGATTTTCTTTTGGGCAGCTTTACCCTCCTAATTTTTCCAAGATTTATTCAGAAGTAGACAAGTGGACAAGAAAATGCTCTAGTCTAGATAATTCTTTTGAAAACTCTGCAGTACAAGTTATCTCTACCTGCCAGAATTTAAAAATTTCATTTTAGGGAATGATATTTATCATTCTTGTTGTCACTGGTGGAAATCTATCTGGAGAACAAAGCATGGAGCAATGTCTCTGAGTTCTGCATTTTCTGCACTTCTATGGACTGACTCCACCCTAAAGGAGACTGTAGTAGGAATCCAGAAGTGGATAAGGCCATCACAGTGTGGAGAAATTTGGTAAAAATGCTGGTGATTTTATCTTGTACAGATCTTTTCTCATCAAACACTTCCTCAGTGAATTACTCACTGAGGAATAAATTTCAAGTGAGCCCTCATTCAAGTCCCAGTTTTGCTATAAAACTAGAAATCAAATCATCACAAGCTTATCCAGCCAAACATCCATTTGACTTAGTTAAACACATTAAAAGTAGATAAAACAATAAAAAAGCCCTCTCAGCTGAGTTTATTCTTAATTAAACACAACAGACCAACTGTGCTGTGCACCTCAGGAAACTTCAGGGGCTACAGAAAGCTCCAGATTAGATTACTGTGTATCATCCACAAACTCACCAGGAATTTTTCTCAGCTACAGGCACATTTTATGTTCCACATGGAGTTTCTTTAGATGGTTAATCAGAAAATTCTGCTCACAGTTTTGTTATTTGTCCTCTCTTAAACTCAAATCACTTCTTTTCCCTACCAGCAAATGTATTTGACAAACAGAGGCACCTGTGGTATTTAATGCAGCACCTGAAAATGCTCTTCTGAGGACATTATGGGGTTTTTTGTCCTAAGCACCACAGGATTTAGGGCCTTAGAGACACCCCATTAATACAGCACTGAAAATGGGCTTATAAAACAGCCTATTCCGTGGGATATTCTAAACTCAGTGTTGTGTTAATGCAGTAATTCGCATTTTATTAACCTCAAAAATGACAATTTGTGTCTGCTCAGACCAGAACCGCCTGAAATCTCTTGGAACCTGTTTGAGGATAGAGACAACCAACACGTAAATACTGGAAAACATGAGCTCATCTACTCAGCCAAGGGAAAGTTTACTCAATTCTTATTTTCCAGACACAGACAGGGAGGAGGGGGCAGAAAGGCAAGAAAAACCAGAAAATTTCTGCTACTACAGATGGACTTCAGGGTTCTGTTACCTCTGCAATGCTGCAGAGTCCTTTTCATAACAGGGAAGGAGGGCAGGGTATGGCTCTTCTTTCTTTCAGATACCTCAAAGTCCCACAATTGGTGCTCTCAATGCTGCAGAAGGATGAAATTTTTGCTAAGTTTTACAGTGCAATTACAGAGGAATAAGAAGGTTTCTGCCTCTTTCATTGTCTCTATCTGCACAAAGACCAGAGCTAATCTGAGCCCTTAAAATATGGAAAATCTACATTGCCTCTGGCAACTCCATACAATTTGTACATTCAAAGTTTCACTCACACCTGTTTGTCAATTAATTTAATACATCGGGGAAACCACCCTACCACACATCCTTTTTATTGGGATGGTATTATTACATAATCACGTTTCTATTATTTCCATTTCCTTCCCTGGTTAGATGGAAATGGAAAGCTGAGGACATTTCCTCAGTGTTTCAGTGAAGAGCATTTTCAGGATAGACTTTGAGCAATCTTAACCACACTTATCTGATCAAAACCCCACAGCTCAGATTTGCACAAAGGGCAGAATGGAACTAAATATAAAGCCTAAAACATTCATTTTCCGAAAAGCAAATCCTAGCCAGCTGTATCATTAGTCTGATTTCAAATGCAAACTTTGGTACTCAACAAAGAAGAATGATTCCTATTTCAAGGGCTTTTTTCTCACCTCCTGCCAATGTGAGACTTGTCAGCACGACATTGATTAGAGGAACAGAAAGTGCTGGAGATATTGAAAGGGAATGGAAGACAATTTCATGGTAATTGAAAACTAATTACATTTATCTAGGTAATAATCACTACATGTTCTATGTTTAATTTCAAAAAGGGGAACAGAAACCCCACCCTCCCTTTTCCTTATCATAAAGCCTGATTAAACCCTTATAAATAAATAAATATATGCATATATTCTCCTGAGTGCTTGATTCAGTCCTCTCTTCCTCAGGCTCCTAACTGGGGTCCTCTCCCTCAGGTTCCTCCTGCCTACAGGTTACACAGCAGAACATGAACTGACTGCTCTGGACTGAGTCCTGCCAAGCCAGGGCACACAAAAAGCAGATGTTCCAATATCAGCAATGTGTTGTTCCATTGATCATAACTTCACTTTTATCACAGGGTCTGTATGTGTTACCCAGGGCAGAGATGAGTTTACAAAAACCCTGCGTGTGTGTTTTTTTCAAGAGGCAGGTATAACCTACTTTCTCTCATTACTTTGTACTTTTAAAGGTAACAAACTTCAGCTAGAAAATCTCCCTGAGAGCACATTGCTTGGCTCAGTTTCATTGGCTAGCCAGGCTTGATAAAGAATATATTTTAATAGGCTACCATCTGCAACCTTCCCATTATAGCCTCTTTTCCAGGACGTGTGATATGTGACAACTCTGTTAGATGCATATAGGACTAATCTACCATGCAACATTATTTCAGCGTGTCACACACTGGAATTCGAATTATGCTAATCCTTTCTCCAAAAAATTACCATGACTTCAAGGAGAAAAGTAATTCTGAGAGTTGTGATGTATTATGATGTGTTCGAACCTAAGTTTAAATCCTTACATTAAGTCCGAATTAATTTTGTGGCATCGGGAAAACTCAGAGGAAGGAGCAAAAAGGAACAGAAATTTCTATGCGCTTGGAACTTCCCTAACAAGTCTTGCTCACCATTGCAAGGGACTAAGAGCAAAATGTTCCAATTCTCTTCTTTCTCTTACAGCCACTGAGAATAGGGATGTCCATGAATGCATAGAATCACAGAAGGGTTTGGGTTGGAAGGGACCTGAAAGTCCATCTCATTCCAACCCCCTGCCATGACACCTTGCACTATCCCAGGGTGCTCCAAGCCCCATCCAACCTGGCCTTGGACACTTTCAGGGATGGGGCAGCCACAGCTTCTCTGGGCAACTGTGCCAGGGCAAGGTGCAGTGGAAATGAACACTTAGAAACCTGTGCCTCACCACCCTCACAGGGGAGAATTTCTTCCTAATCTAAGCCATCTGTCAGGTTAAAGCCATCACCCTTTGTCCCATCCCTACATGTCCTTGTCTCCAGGCTTCCCATTAGACAACCCTGCCACAGGCATTGACGTCGCACCTTCAAACTCCATTTCATAACACCCCGTTCCTTAAAATTACACTTGGGTCTCTAGTGGGCTTTTCCTTTCCAGCTTATAGAATACAGATTCCCCAAGAGTTTAAAAAAACATTTCTTTAATAGCTCTATTTCCTTCTGTCATAGATCCTAATTAATTTGGCACTGCCTTGCAAGCATGAAGATTTCATTGCAGAAACATCAACTGGGCAATAATCAAGCACAGAGAATCTACTGGGGGGTAGGTGCTGTGGATGAACAACATGATGAAAACAGTTTTCCAGAAGGAAAAAAGGAGGTGTAAAGGTCAATATAGCTCTTTGCACTGACATTTAATTTCCTCATTCCATTTAACTATGCAGATCTCGAAGTGCAACAGGGAGATAAAAACAGGATTTATGTTGTGAGACTTGAAGTTAAAGCCAAGGACCATACTAAGCCAAAATTCTGAAGCAAAGTTAAAGATCTGGTACAAAGAAAACAAACAGTATATATAAAAATATAAAAATCACAGCAGGCCAGAATGGTAGTTGACCAAACAAATAAGCCACCCTGGGAAAATACATAATTTTTAACATCATCTGGATGTTTATATCTGCTATGTACTAACAGAGAGTTTGGTAAAACTTGTTCCCTTAGAAGCCCTTCCCCATCACATGCAGTAAAGTCCATTTACAACAGCACAGGCATGAGCTCAAGACCCTGTTATCACTTTATCTGTTCTCAATTTCTCTGTATGAGACAAGTGATAATCTGATAAAAGTTTTATTTTGATCTGAAAGAGAGGTCTAAGTTTCAGGTGAAGGAATTTTTGAATGACGAAAAGTCCATTGCTGTGTAAACAGAAAAATGAGGAGCCATTGCTGTAAAACCATGTAAAAGGGATTTCTATGTGATCAGAACAGAAACATCAGTCTGATTAGACATGGTAACGAGATGCTTTGTGTGAGTAAGGGAGATCTTACTTTTAGTTTAAGAATGTAATAATACCGAGCTAAAAGTTCCTGTTCAAAACCAGTCAAAATAAGTATTTGAAAATGGATACAATTATAGAAGTGCATTAGTCTTCTTACCGTTTAACAAAAAAAGGATGCTTTGTCAGAGATGCACATATTAATAGACTTTCTGTCCAAAAATTCCAAGTTAAGATTCTGTTGTGATATCAGATAAAATTCTAGAAATAGGAAGCAATTCAGACACCTGTTTTACTATCAAGAAAGATATTCATAAACTGTAAACCATGAAAGACTCATAGGAGCCAGCGATTACTCTAGCTGTGCTATATGACCAGCAGTCTAATATACTCTGCAAAATACATTTCCACTTTCTTAGGCATTGGGTTTTTCTTTAAGAAAAAAAGATTTCAGTGAGATCCTTAAATTGCTAAACATCTCCAGCACTCAATTACATATAGTACTGATTTACAACTCGGTACGGTTTCGATGCTCAGCTGCAATATGTATTTTTTATCTAGGAGGATGAAAGTCATCTTTCTCACAACTGATGTACTAACACACCTGTCAACAAATAATTGTCACCAAAGGCAGGCATGGCTTTGATGCTTAAATCATGTCATCCTTTGCCTATCATGTACTAGATTAAACTCAAAGCCTCATTACAGTTGTGATCATTAAGCTCAGCCCAGTTAAAAAATTGTCAGTGTCTCCTGGCTTACATCTCCCCAGGCAGCTGCTTTCTTTAGGCAGAATGACTCTGAAAGGACGAGGTGAAGCACCCCAGACATAACAGAGCCATCCAATCAGCTGCTGCAGACAAGCACATCACATAACTCTGAGCATAATAAAATCCATCCTAACACCAAATGTCCCCTCTGCCCCTGTGAATGGCTGCTCCAGATCCTAATTCCATTCATAGCTCTTCTTAATTTCCACCATAAATTTGTTCAGGGGCACTGCAGACTCATTTTTTGTTACGCCGGCATTGTTCATCACCTGCAATAGCTCTTCCATCCTCCGTGGTGTTTATCCCTGAAGTTTTTATAGAAAAAAGTAAGATTTTCTCTCTACCTTTGTTTTTTGTCTTGACAAATATTATATTTAAATACAAAGATTCCCTCCTTGCCCCTTTCTGGTGTTCTGGGAGAGGGCAAGAGAAAGCCAAGTCTTTTCAATGGCTGCCTGTGCTCATAGGACACTGCTGGAATCATTCCCTCTGGGAGCAAACCCAATTCTTCCAAGGAGCAAGTAAAACATGTATTTCCTTGCCATATGCCATGAGAACATCCATGCACACCCAAAACCTCCCCTGCAGTCCTCCAGAACTGGGCTGTTTGCTGAGGTGTCTCTGCTGCCCTAGATTGAAAACCTCGATTATCACATTTCTATTTCACTATGAGCAAGGCTACGCTTTCAGAAGAGATTATGCAAGCACAGGGAAAGTAATTACAATGGATATTGCCACTAGTTGTTCAAATCACTTAATCACACTTTTCTGCTTTAAGCTAGGAATTATTTATCATAATTTCCTTGACAAACGAAATGTAATACACAGTGTTTCTCATTTTAAGAAGCAAGCTTTTTGTTCCAAGTATTTATCTTTCTTTGAAATGTTCCTGTTAATACTGAGTCTGCAGATGAATCAACTTGTATTGAGAGGGATAATATATGATTTGAAACTGAAGCTACTGTCATTTTGAATCTTTAGAGAAATATTTTATTCTGAATTACTAATACTTTCAGGATTCTACTCCTACAGGAGTCTTTCAAATTAATAGTCAGGTCATATTTTCACTTCACTGCTATCTAAACAGAAAACGGTTTTGCATTTTGTAGATGTATTTTTAACCACTTCTATTTGTTTGAATCAGTATATATGACTAATTAAACCTTGACTCCAAGGTCCTCCAGGTCCTCCTTGACACATGAGGGTATTTCAAAATTAATTCTGTTTGTATGTGAAAATTAGCATTTGCTCCTTTTGGTTGTCTTTGTCAATCCAGTTACACCTATTTTTCTTTCCAAACTGCCCCACTCTCTAAGATGTTATAAGTATTGTTATCTATCATAATACTTTTTTTTAAAATTTTTTTTGGTTTTCTCAGATTTTTCAGTGGCAAAAAATGATGTGTTAGGGCTGCTACAGGTCTAATAATATTTAGATAGAAAAACTATTTAGATTATTTTAAAATAGTGCTAAACTTAAGACACACTAGCACATGAGAGAATTTGGATTCAAGAGAAATAAGTCAAAATTTACTGGATCTGATTAAAAGTCAGCTGGGAATTCCACTGAAAGATTCCCAATGTCTTAAAAATTGGCTTTCAGTAAGGTCCAAGGAGAGCATGTTATGTACCAACACCCTTCATGACAACTTCACTCAGTGCTACCCATCAAGAACACAGCTGTTCCTGGCTTGGATAAGTTTTTTGCTGCTGCTTTTACTCATTTATGTCAAAATTGTAACATTTTCCTGCAGGTTTATCTGTGCAACTGTTTAGCTATATGTGCTCTGCATTCAATTTGAAACTTCTTATCCTTAAAAAAGTGTCTTTGCAGCTACTTCAAAGCGAGGAACCATCAGAAATGTTATCAAAAGATTTAAAAATAAGATTCATTACTACAGTTAAGACATCACATAAAACCACACCACACCATACCAATACTAATTCCAGAAGCCATTCAAAGACTTCATTTGTAGCAATTTCAAAGACCACAAACCCCCAGTAATATTTCCCTTTCCAGAGGGATTTATCTTTTTTCCATTCAGCATTCTGATGTTCTCTTAAAAGTTTTCATAACATGTTTTGCAATTGTAGATATTGTCTTTTAATTAATTCACCAACAACTGTGATCTCTTTTCACAGTGACAGACTGGTCTAGCACTCTGATAAACTTCATTTATTCAAATTAAGGGGTGAAGCTCTGGACAGGAAAGGTGAATTTGGGTCCCAGGCAATTGCGTAGAAAGTTTTTATTAATTAAAACAAATGTTTGATTCAAACACTACATAAAGAATGGCACAACGCACCAACACTTCTTTGTATTATGTTTGGTTTTGTTTGACTAACTCAGTAATAGCCTAATTTTAATTTTAGGACTGCTGTTTTGATAACAAAATACTTTCATGTATAATTTAGGCCTGACCTCAGTTTTGCCTCAGACATATGAAGCACATTATAGAAAAGAAAGCAGATCAGTTTTTAAAATAATCTTGCACTGCTATATTGATGAAGTGATCTAACTTCCTAATTGATCCAGCAGCCCATTACACACTTTATATTGCTCAAGACTGATTAGCTGATAATTGCATTTGACATAGGCCTTATACCACAAAACAAACAGCTCATCACACCAAAAAATGATGAGGCTGCAGACTGGACAATCAATTGATCCATGCAGTGTTTATGTCACACTCTATAATATCACTAACACTATATTCCATTAGAAAACACCACTTGGGCTGTCATTTTTTTAACCCTTTGCTGCAATTTTTTGTAGATAAGAATATTTACAGGGTCAGTCATGCTGAATTAGTTTCCTCTTTCCAAATATCATCGAAAACCAGCAATTCTCAGAATGCCCAGGCAGCTGCCTTTGGGTGTCCTTTGAACACATGCTGAAACATCAGACATCTTTACACTGCTTTTTGTGAATCTTGGATAATGTTGTGGGGTGGTTTTTTGTAATATTGACTCTCAATGTGAGTAAAATAAGAAAACAAATCTCAGTTGCTTCCCTTTTGTTTTCATTGGCAAAAAGTTCTCCTTCAAAATCAGCACATGGATGGTGCCAGGAACAGGATTGTGCCTTTTCTCCTGACTGCTGAAACGGTACTGACAAAGCCCCACAAAAAGCAGCTATAAAATTGTCTCCTCTAGCTTGCTTTAACATTCCTCCAATAATAAGAAATAAAAGTTCAGCACATGAGAACTTTTTCCCCCTCACTCAGGGGTTGTTCTGAGCTCGTGCAGTGTGCCAGTGTTGTGTGAGCCTCCTGTAAAACGGGAGCTATAAAAAGTGAACTATTAAATCACTTGTCAGCACTTTCATCTTCTCTCCTTATTTTCATGCAGTTTGACCATAACCACAGATCCAGGCAACTCTTCTGAATCCATGTTTGCAATCATAAGTGACTAATTTTAGGATGTCAGGCAATTAAAGAAAAGGAGGGGAAAGGGGGACAGCATATTAAATAAGTGATTGTGTAAGAAAAAATGGAATTTTCAAACAGAATAATTAACCACTGTGATATTTAATTTACCTGTTTTATACAACTGTCTCATCTGGAATAGTCTTTGCACACCATGATTTGTGTTGCCAGTGTCTCAAAGCTTCCATTCCCTCTGAAACATTCGGATCAATGGAATGGGGCTGAACCAGCTGAGAATTGGACCCAAGAGCTTTTCAAGTAGCTATTTTTCTCCAAAAAATAAACAGTATATCAGGGTCTCATTGATTCTCAAAATGTTGGTAATACTGCTTTGCTGCAGATGAGGCACCATTATTGTGTCATTTAAAGCACGGACTGCATGTCTGAATCCACTAACGTTAGTCAATAACAATAGCTGCTCTCAAAGCAGGCTTTTACCTGCAGAAATCAGCTTTTGGGAGGTAAATGTACATTTATGCTGAATATTGGGAGCAACTAGAGCTGCTTATAGGATAGTGAAAGTCTCAAGAGAGATTGTTATAGAACAGACAAGAAAACCAAAAGCAATAACTGAGCTAGAGGAACTGAAATGACTTATTCTGCATCCTGGGCCTATTCATTCAGTAGTGAGTCTGATTGCTTTTTTCTTTTTAAATAGATTTTTCTTTCTTTCTTTTTTTTGTTTTTTTTTTTTTTTTTTTTTTTTTTTTTTTTTTTTTTTTTTTTTTTTGCTTTATTTAACTCATTGTAACTTATCTCCAGATCCATAGCTCCCAAGCAGACTGCAAAACGCTTCCAGAAATACCCATGGCCTGGGTTAAACCAGTTCAGCTGGGATAATCCTTGCTTTAGAAAAATTCTATCACTATGTAAACAAACAATTCCAAGAATTTTGCACACTTCAAGCAAACAACAATCAGGACATGCTGCTATGGATGTCTGGCTACTGCCAGGGCAGGAATGAGGAGTGCTGCTTGCCAGGCTCCAGTTTACAATCTTCTTTCCAAATGATCTCAAGAGTCTCTTGTTTTCTTTGAGGTCAGAACACTCACAATTTACCCAGAAGTAAAGTTTGGATAAAAAACCAAAGCTTGTCAGAAAAACCCCTGAAAAAGAGCATTGGCCTGTTCTCTGTTCTAAGAAGCTGCTGTTCCTCTGCAGCATTCAAGGGATGGACTAATCCAGTGTAAACTTTGGTAAAGTACCACAAATTTGGTCTTGATTATTGGATTACCCTTTCTGGGCTCACGATTTAGGAGAATTAGATATTTTTGCTATGCTGAATTAACTCATTTTAATGCATTTTTTAAATTTCCCAAACCAATGGATTAGGCTGACCCTTGCTGGCCACAAGCCTTTGCTAAAAAGCAAATGGCCCCAGTTTGAACAATTCTGTAGTTTCCTTTGTTGCCTATTCTCTGACATCAATAAGGGCTTAGTTCATTTTATAACCCTCAAGTCACTGCACTAACACCAGTCAATTTTTTGATGCAATTTCACAGTAATTTCACTGCCCCCAAAGCCTGCTGCTCCTCCACTGGAAGCCTGCCCTATTCATTTGCTTTGAATGCAAAAATGGACGAAATGAAGATTTTTTTTTTAGTCAATCCAAACATGCAATTGCAATCTGAATATATTTTTATATACATTATATATATACTTAACATATACATCATATATATATGATTATATACACAATTCCTATTAACACACGGGCAGCCATTAACAAAGGGACATTCATGTCCCCTATGACCTTTATTGCAAATGGAGAACACATTCCTCTCTGCTGTGTATTTTTGTCCATACCACTGCCTTTTCCTGTGACCTTTGTCTGGCTTAACCTTAGATATTTTTGCTTCTTCTTCCTCACTAACATTGCTTTCCCCTTTTGCAAGACTTCCCTAACTTCAGATAAAAAACTGCTAAGAATTAAATATCAATTACTGCTGGAATGCAAAAGCTTCAGCTCTAAGTTTGGAACTGAAGAGATGCAAGAACTTGCAGGATAAGGTATTTTTCATTATTGCAGTCTTTGCCTGAACACACATAACAAATGTGCTTGACAAACCAAGTATGAAATTGCTACAGGCGAAGGGCATTAACAAATTGGCAAATCTGGTGCCTTGGGGAAGCAACCGAGATGAAGTTGCCTATCTGAAACTGCTGTTCTGTCACTGTCTAAATATGCACTTTCTTCAAGTGCTGCAGGGTGTAATCTGAAAGTAACTTGCTGACTGAATACTTTGAAGGAGGCTTCATTTGTGATGGTGCCGGCAGAGCAGTGCGTCGGCACACGCCAGTGATATATTCAGGGAACTCTTCTTGGGGTTTAGGAAGGGTATTTGTCAACCTTGTATCGTGGAGCTGTGTGGAGTATCTTGTCAAACTCACTTGTGTCTGATATAACTGGAACTATTTATAAGGCCCAGGACATTGAGCTGTAAATTGTCTGTTTCTGCACAATCCACATGAATGCCTCATTCACGGAAGTATAAACAGACCTGTTCACGTGCTCATTTGCCTTATAAAGGATATTTTGAGACTGATATAAGATTGATATGCAAAGTAATGAGGCAAAAGTACACTTTCACATTGATATGCAAAACTTGTCCACCTGGTAAAAAAAGGCATAAGGTACAAGAGTTTTAAGAAAGTAGATGATGAAACAGAGTTCTAAGCATTCTAACTAGAATGTTGGTGAGCAGTTAATTGTGCTTATGGATACGTATGGTGATCACCCTTAGCTCTAACAGAAATGAAATAAATACTACTGCTGCTGGTGGTATTAGCAAGGAACGTGGCTGCTGTCTGTGATGCAGCATCAAAGCTGACAGGAGAGTCTCATTTATCAGAGATTCCTGGGAGACCAGAGGGACCTGCTGCTCGGTTTTACAGCATTAGTGGAAATTTGCAGCTTCAGACAGATTGCAACATTAGTGTTACAGACTTACAATGGCAGAAAAATTCACACTGCTGAGGTGAGAGCACAAATCGTTTCCAGGACTTGGTGTGAATTAACAGTTAAAAAATTAAGAGATGTATTTCCTGAGAAAGGCAAGAATCACTGCAATAAAAATTTCAGCCAAGGTAAGGCACAGCTGAGGAAACAGGGAATAGTAAACACTATTCAAACATGAAAAGAGAAGCATATCAAAGAGGGATGTAAAAGTGCAATTTCTGTAAGTAATAAACTGTTCAGTGGGAAGCCAGGCAGCAGCAATCTTTCAGCACTTGAGCTTATGGTCATTTGTGATTTTAGCTGTATAACCTCGTTGTTGGTAGCATTTTGATTCTTTTGGAACTTGCACAAGATGTCCTCATTAGGCCTTAGCAATACAGTTTTCCGTTTCCTAATTTGATTGCTACTCAGTAAGACAAAGCAGCTCTTCCAACAGACACCAAACCCAGGATATCTACAAAACAGACCTTCAGAGACTAAGGATGAAGTTTCTCACAGCTCATGGCTATCACGTCCCCAGTTTTAAAAGTTACATTGCAGATAATGAAGTCTACTTCAAAACAGAAGTTACTGACGTCTTTCTAGCAAGGGATGTCAACCAGTAATTGGAATTTGAGACCACTGAACTCCACTCTCACCTATTCTGCAGAAAACCTGAACAAATTCCACTACATGCAGTGGGATTCTCCCTCAGTGAAATCAGTGCCACCGAGAATACTCAGCGACAGAACTCCTATGGCAGAGAAATCCAAGGAAACAAATTAACAAAACAGAAGAAAACTTTAATATTACATTATACTTGTTTCAGAAATATAATTTCTGGCATCTCTGGAATGCTTCATATTGTAACATGTTGCCAGTGCCAATCCCAAAGCTTTTCTAATTTTTGATCCCTCAAAAAATCAGTTAATAGAATAATATTGCTTCCACATTGTTTTCACTTTGTCAGAAGCCAAGCCAGATGTTTTCTGCTTAGCCTTAGCTCACCTCAACATGATGCCAAAGCTCAGCACCTGATCTCATTGGAGTGGTCAATAACAGACTTTAGCAGAGCCAGCCCATTTCTAACACAATAATAGTGACTTTAACGATTCCTACTGGGGAAAAGGATTTATCACTGCAGCATCAAATATACAGCATTCACATGTTCTAGTGGAACTTGGGAAAAGAAAAATTAATTAATGAAGTTACTCTGTGCCATAAAGTAACTGCAGTTGTCACTGATACAAAACCACAAGCAGAGGTTGAAGCGTGCATATCCTGAGAGCAAGAGAATAAACATATGGAACTATGGTAAAGAACAAATACGTGAAAGAATTGTTACCTTTAAAAAAAAAAAAAAAAAAAAATCTGATTAAGCAGTTCCCTACTAAAATCATGATCACAAGCCAACAGTTTCAGTAACCATCAAATGGTCTTGTAGTGCTCTGAATTTTGGAGAGTGCTGACTATTCCACTCACCGAAAAATACTCAGGCTTCAAGATGCCTCAGACTGCCCACAAATTAAGGCAATAAAAATCCTCAGTGTGTTTGGGGAAGAAAATCATTTTCAACATGTATCTGTGGAGAGTTTGACGAAAATCAAAAGGAGCAGCTGCTACTCCCTGTGTTTATTCTATACAATTAATTGGCAACCCCAGTGCCCTTACTGGATAAATACTGACATTACAAAAACTGGCAACATATCTGGCCTTGTGAGTGGCAGTCATAGTAAAGTAGTTGATTAAATCACTATAGTTCTGTCTCCTATGTCATAAAAACTGGAATCTTGCTTGTACATGGGAAAGCACTTACTGAAGAATGTATTTATTCTGGCTAAATCAATTTCAAATGTTTAGAGCTCTGCAAACTCGTATTTTCTCTTCACTGTGTTGTAATTACAGAAATGAATCTGAGAATGGTGATTACAATTTTTTTTCTCTCTCTGACCTTTTTTCCTCTGCCCTGATGCTCAGCATGTTTGGGAGAAACATCTATTAGGAAATTTGTTGTTCAGCTTTATATTACACCTGCTCAGGATGTATATCTAGTCCATTTAGGTGTTTGGGGCTTTTAGATGGAGTATCTAAAAAATAAAAAGCCACTTATAAGGCCAAATATACGTAGGGCAGCAGTATCTGATACACTGTATTTCATAAGGAGATGTAGAGATTGACCTCATCCAGCAAAAAACGGAAAGGGTCGATTGCACTCACAGTGAGAATTTGTGGCAGCTACAGCAACTGTTTCATTCCCTCAGCAGATTCTGTTTAAACTCATTTCCGAGTGAGCAAGGGTTCCATATTTCTTAACAGAACGGAATCATAAACTCTTTTTTCCCAGAAATACTTACTACCTTTAGTGATACTGAAGCATCAGTTCCGTCCCTTCCCCACACGAGCAAAGACATGTGGCTTTCTAAGAAGGGTGGCAGGGTTCCCTATTTCACCACTCTCAAACGATTAACAAAGTCCACGTCGCTACCAATGGCAGTTTAACTCGTGCTTGAAGCACTCCCAGGTTCTTAGCTCTGCTTTAAGTAATCTTGCTCAGAGAAGCAAACAAAAAATATAAAACAAACAAACGAGCAAGTTTTAGGCTCCTCACAGGAAAAAAATATTCTTTTGAGGCTAAGCTAAACATAATCAGCTTGTTCATTGAGAGCCTTGCAGTTAGTTCATTTGTATGGCTGGCACTGTTTGAGTGGACCAACTACAGTGCCTCTCACCAAACTGGTGAAAAATGAATAATAAGCCCAAAAAGCCAATGCTAAGTAAGTAAAGAGTGTGCAACAAGGCATAAATAATAAACCATTTAAACTGAGGCGAATTAGATGGTGACAAGATAGATTGTGTTCAGCACTGCAGCCCTGGCCCATGACCCTATAAACAGTGCAGATTATTCCCGTTTAGGGAGCGCTCAGGAATGAAGCTCTCTGAACACACAACATCAGAGCAGCAGCATCCCACAGTCTTACTGAATGGCCAAGACTGCCAACAGGATTTACATTTTTAATCTTGCATAAACAGAGCGTAACGTTTTCCAGCAATCCCCAGTGCGAAGTCACATACGAACTGACACTTAGCCGAAAAATAAGATTTCTCCTTGAGCTGGTCAAGCAATCTATACTAGGCTGTGTTTGAGTTCAGTTCAGGTCCTACATACAAACATTGATCAGCAGCTGAAATACTGGTTGGCAAATCTAAAACTTACATGTAAAATGTCAGAAGTCAGAACTTCCTTCAGAAAGAGCCAAAAGAAGATCTTCATTACTTTAAATACTTCAACAGATGCAGCAGAAGGAAGAAGACAAAGGCCAGTATGACTTATTTGAAATTATTCCAGGAATCAATCACAAGGAATTCAAAGAAGCTTTATGAAGCTGCATAAGACCTTCAGCTAATCCTTCTATTTATTTAAATCAGTGAAAGCCTTGACTGGTGAAGTTGGAAATGCAATAGACAAAAATTCAACTCAGCCCTCTCCAGCTCCTTAACAATCAGTACACAGCAGTTGAAGATATGGAAAAATGCAGGCAGTGAACATTAATGTATCCATTACTGACAAACCTGGGCCTGCCTTCTCTGTTACATCAATAGATGGCTCATTTGAAAAACAATTTTTTGTCTTTATTAAAATATACCTTTTTAATGAACTTCAGGTATTTCAAGGAAGCATTACCAGTTTTGGCAGATTTATTCAGAACAGGAAGACATTCAAAACAGTCAGAAAATGGAATAATTTAGGCACATTGCTAATCAGAGGAGGACTCCGGTCCAAGCTTCTGTTCTGTAATTCAATATTTTGGGAGAGAAGTGCTAGTTTTGTTATCAAAAAAATAAAAACCTCTATTTTGCCTGTGACTGAACTGAGAACACATCTTTCACCAAGAGCAATAGTCTTTTTCCAGCCAGACTCCGTTTCTGTTGAAGTGATCAGTGGCATATAGCTGGACCAACGTTAATTTGCTGCCAGCCTTCCAAATCAACATTCATTAGTATAGATAGCATACAAATATTAGTATTTTATTCTGTTTGTCCACATCCTTTCATTTAACAGCACTGCTCATATTTTATACTTTCAGCCTTTTCTTTTGCAACTCAAAAGCCAGTTTTAGGTATTTTCCATTTTAACAAACTGATAAGGTACACTTTCAATTACCAAAAAAGTGAGTATAATCTAATAGTTTTCCTGATAATTTGGACCCCAAATTAAATGGAAAAAAAATGGAAAACATAGTATCAAGTAGGTACTAAAAGCAGATGAAACATTGATATGATGGAAGAAAACAGTACATGTAAGAGACATTTAAGAGTCATACAACTTATCCAAAAGCTTGGCTTTGGGAGAAAGCAGCAAATGTTTTTAATCTGAGAAACAGGCAAACTGATCAAATGAATACAGCTATTCAGAGATATAACAGGCCCATGTGTGCTGAAGAAGGAAACTGGATCTGTAAAGACACAATCATGGGCCAAGAGGTCAGAGCTGGTGTCAGCAGCACTGCAGCAGCACCTTCCCTGTACTGCTCTTCACTGCTGCCTGTCTCAGTTTTCATTTATTTTGACTTAAAAGAAACCAGTTGGTGCCAAAAGAAATTACACTTTTCTCACAATTTCTTTGCTGGTTTTTTTTTTCTTCTAAGCAGAGACGTTTCTTTAGCTGTTCAGCAATGCCATTTTTCTCTACAAAATACCTGTGGATTAGAGGATCTTCAGCCACAATAGGACGACAGAGTAGGGCAAGATGCATAAGATATCAAAGTTGAACCACAGCAGACCAACAGCTTTTGAGTCAGCCCATGAAAAGCTCTCAGAATATAGCACATTTTCGCCTTGACCTTTACCTGCTGCTGGGCTCCAACTCACAAGATTGCATTTTCCCTCATGGTGAACATTTGTTAAACCTCAGCCTCATTTATCATGAATTCTCACACAGACCTTTCACAAAGAAGAGCTAAAAGCCAAAAATGAATCAGTCTTTTTGACCAGACACCTGGGCAGACATTACAACAATGACACCTGAGGTGGACCCCTGCTGTTATTTGGCTTTAACCATGCTCTTTTTCCATCATCTTGTCATAAACAGAGTACCTGCCTGGCAATTTGCTGAAGGTACCACTTAAAAGAAAGAATGGAAAAGTTGCTAAATACTGAAGACTAAAACTTAATATAAATTCCTTGTAGTTTGTTACTGTCACATAAAACTGTGATATGAATAAATGATATAAAAGCATAGGGAAAAAAGAAGCTGTTTATATACTCTGGTAGTTCACAGGGTGTAGTCTGTGATAATCCTTTCCCAGTTGGCTGCTCAAAAGGGCAGACTTTTATCTTTATTTCTAAGTGCTAAATCATGGATACGAGAGGCAAAGTTGCAGTGTTTTCCAAAAATCACCTTTCCAAATAGCATCAGAAACAGGGACAGAAAACTAAATGTAGGCAATGTCTGCTATCCAGGCTTAGAACTGCAGCACAAGTAGGGAATTCTGTTCTGTGAGATATTCACTTTATCAAAGAGTGAACCATTCAAAAAGGAGGTTTCAATAACTTTTTTCCTCATCAGCAGGCACATACAAGGCCTTCATCACGCTAGAGAACACTTACAACATTCAGAATCTCAAAAGTTCTGGCCCTGCTTGAATATTCTGGCTTGATCCTAAGTGTAACCAACCAAACCACAGCATAAATTCCTCCTGTCAGGTTGGTTTTACACTGCACTGCTGCCACCAGCTGCGCCTGAGGTCACGATAGCAGTGAGGGAGAGCCTCACAAAAGCCGTGTGGATCCTCAGTGCCACCAGCCTCACTCCACAGATCTGCTCTTATTATCCCACATTCCAGCGAATGTAGCTACATCCTCTGTCATCCTGCTGAGCCCTGGCTCACTGCAGTAAAGCCAAGCCTAACAGCTTCCTAACCTGTGGTTTTCCACCCGTTCTTAAGGCCTGGGACAGATTAACCATAAACCAAATTGTCAAATGTGCCATAACCTGGATTAGAACAGGCATTTGCAGGCTGGAAATGTGAAAGGCACCGTGAACAAGTCAGACTTGGAGATTCTTTTGAGATGAACAGAGAAAGCTGGGCTCAGCCATAGGAAGGGTCTGCTTTGGGCAACTGCAGCAAGGAGAGAGAATCACCCTCAGGAGACAGATATTTCCCTTCAGGGTCTGGCAAGGAATAGAGACCTAAAGTTGAGTGAAATACATCCACCATTTGCAGAATCTAAAATCTTCGGGTTTGAACCTTAAAATACTGTGTGCTTAATCTGGGCTGTTTAATTTTTTTTAAATAACTTTTTAATTTACATAACTACAAAAGCAATGGGTTTAATTAGGGGAATTAAGAGCATAAAGCAATATCCTGGGGCAGCTCTCAAATGGAAATGAAAAGCAACATTCATCAGCAGATCACTAAGGTCAAACTATCTGCTTAGTTTTATAAATAACATATGTAACAAGGCTTCCCTACTCTTTCACACAACTCATACACCACACACCCAGTTCCCTCTGTGTTCCCTTGTTTTGTACTTGGAGTTGTGGTCATCATTAAAAATATATTTCCTCTTTTGCTTCTATGGAGCTTTTGGGAGTTTTCTATGAAAAAAGCCTTATTTTGAGTTGAATGCCATTAGATGCAGCCTTCCACACTGTGACTTTAGAGCCTAAATTTATAACTTATGGGAGTGACCAGGTACCCAACATTCCATTATACTGCATACCTAAATTGGATCCTTTCCTGCTATAACCTACACTTTCTAGTACCTAAATTGCCTTCATGCTGACTTGCACTGATTTACTGGCATGTAATCTACACCACTGATGACACCACTAAATTTGGCTCAAGCAAAGTTCCTGCAAGTGGCAGCATGCTGTGCTACAGATAGATTTGCTGGGCTGGACCAGATGGCAAAATTCTGTTTGGCAATTTTACTGGTGTGTGTGTGTGTGTGTGTGTAAATGACAAGACAAGGAAACAAAACCAAAAAATCCTCACAAGAGAAAGGTTGGGAACCACTATGAACAAGGAGGCACAGTTAAAAGGCAGATTAGCTATTTTAATGTGTTTATATATCTCCTTTTAATTAAGGAGATCTTGTTTCCTACAAAAACTCCTTAGAACCAAGCTTGTGGGTTTGATCCCCCTACGAGCCATCCACTTAAGAGTTGGACTCAGTGATGCTTGTGGGTCCTCCCAACTCAGAATGCTCTGTGATTCATTTATTGTAACTTCAGTAGAAGTAGTATTAGTTCATTCAGGCAGTGTGAATAATGGCTCTTAGGCAAATTCTATTTTTCACAGAATAATTGTGGGAAGGAGAGGAGCAGACACCACTCTGGCTTAGGTTTGTCAGTGCCCAGCATATTCTGGGGGTTCTGATTCCTAGAGGAGGGTTTTGCATACCCAGTAAAATATTGAGAACCTGCTTATTTTGTGACACAAAGTATGAAAGCTCAGTGACACAACTCTGATCTGAAACTGTCAACATCTGAAAAAATGAAGAAAAAATTCACATTTAAATCAGAAAATAAATTGAGAACTCTTTTCCCTTTGTTCACTGAAGTAGTACAGCTATATTTGCCAGATAACAGATCTCCCCTTCCAGAAGTTACAATTCCTACTGTATGTGTGTATTTCAAATATCCAAAGTTCATTAAAAACAGGAATAAGCAACCTGGTATATAACATTTAGTGCAAATTCAGGCAAAGTTGAGCCAGTTTGAAACTTAACAAAGAGAGCTCCTGTTGAATTCCACTGTTGAACTCACAGAGCTATTGAACTACATCACAGTTCAGTGCAAGCTTTGTTGAATTTGACTAATTTCTCCAACAGAGTTTATACCAACCCAAAAAAGAGCTTTGCTTTATTTTGTTTTCTTAAGTGGAAGAAATTAAAATTTTGAATCAGGTTCTGTTGGGAACTTGGGGTGGTTTATCACTGTCATCAGTATCAAACTCATTTTGTAGCATTACCAGTAGGCAGTAAATGATGTATGAAATAAAGAAATTAAAAGAAAGAGGAATACCTGGATGCTCACAGAAGAGAGTTCATAGGCAGCTGGCTGCTGGGGTGGTGTCCTGCATTGCTGGAAAACTCACTATAATATTCTTTTCCAAAAAGAAGAAAATGCCTATGGGGTTCAGAGGTCATAGAAGAGGAAGAAATTCCTACACTAATCAAATTTTCACCTTTTTTTTTTTTTTATGTTCTCCCTCCCTTAACCTCTTCTTCCCCCTCTGCATTTCTTTTTTTCTCCTCTCTAGAGAATGCCTTTAGTCAGTGCACTCGTTTACCTGGATACACCAGGATAAAAAGATCTTCCATCTGTGCACTGAAACAGCTTTACACTTAACAAGCACAGGAACTATAAATAACACTTCTGATAAACTTTGAGGAAGGTGGGTTCTCTTTCCTTGTTTCTTTAGTTGCAGAGACACTGGACTCCAGTCTGAGAAGAATTGAATTAAAAAGCCTGTGCATCACTGCCAGGATTCATGGCAGAATCATTATCAGATAAAGATAAATCCTCTAAGCAAAGGAAGTCAGTGTCTCTCTTTTCCACCTATGCTTGTTTTCCCAGGCTAAAAATGAAGCAGATCACAAATGTGTATCCTATAGAGTGACTGCTAAATATGTCACTTACTTGGCAAAACTCTTCACTCTGAAATTCCTCCCTACAAAGTCACGTTATATTGATAACAAAATTAAACCATTCTTGTGGTAGCTCTTCCAAAATCCTGGGCCACCTGCTCCAGAAAGACCCTGCCTGAGCAGGGGGGTTGGACTGGGTGACCCCCCAAGAGGTCCCTTCTGACCTGACCCACTCTGTGATTCTGTGACTCTGTTTTGCCACCACTTCTATCAGATAGATGCTAAATCCTGTGCAAACATTCTGCTCTTTTTAAAAATGGCTCCTGTATAAGAATGTGTGCATAGGAGACGAGTATTAAGAAAATACTTTAAGGATATATTTCATATTAGAAAATCCTACACAATATTTTTCCAAGCTACTGGAGTTACAGATATGTAATCAACAGCCTTATTATGGAGTCTTTGAAAAGGACACTGGTGCTATGCTAAAACATTAGAAAACTTGAAATTCCCAATAATGAAATGCTAGATTTTGCAATTAAAGACAAAGTAATACTAAGCCATTAACTTCTATGATCATACAAATAAAAGTCACTGTCAAGTGTCATCCATAATCTAATACTTTCTGCATAAAGATATGGCAGAATAAGAGTTTTATATCACACTTACATGATCTTTTAACTAAAGTAATGCCATGAATCTCATTTACTTTTTTTACAGCAGCAGACATGCACTACCTATGGCTGACTTGACATGCTGCAGAAAGCTGAACATGTCATTTTTGCAAGTTTGCTGATATTTTTTTAAAGAAATGTCTTCACAGTCTGTCTTTGGATTTTCACATGCAAGCCAGTGAAAGCAGGGCTCTCATTTGCATGGGAAGAGACAAGAAACTAATTTCTAAATGCACAGTCCATCCTGTGCAAATATTCTCTACAACCTGTAAAATGCTCTATCATGACGTGAAGTTACACTAATCTCACAGGGAACAGTTTTCAATTCAACTGTGGTTCTTCTTACATAAGAAATACAGAAAGATATGAAGCTGTTGTGAAGATATAGTGTTTCAAAAAAATAGGGTGAGATGTAGGCAATAAATGCTGACAGCAGAGCTGAGGAGAGAGGGTAAGGGCACAGGGACCGTGTGGGGAAGAGCTGGATTTTCTAAATTACCTAAATAATTTGCTTGAATTATCTAAAAGAACTCTGCAGTGAAAGAGAAAATCTGCAAAACAGTTGAAAGCTGGGCAATGGTCCATAAAGAAATGAGAACCACGCTCAATAAAGTTAGGTTTTTCTGCTTCAGTCTGTATGAAATCGAACTCCACCCGGCGTTTCTGTAAGAGGGTACAACACAGGCTATCCACGATGCCTGCTCTAATCCCTGCTGGCACCAGCATTTATTACACCAGTTATGAGAATTGTACAGACAGGAAGCATTTCTGGCAGGCTTCTTCTATTTAAATAGGTATATTACCCAAAACTGTCTTTACAGAAACCAAGAAAAATGTCAGGGTTATCAGCACTAAGGCAAACAGTAGCCAGTAACAGTGCACATGATATTTTAAGGGGTATTGAGAACAGATTCTTTACAGCAAAACAATGAACACCCGTTTCTTGCTAGAAACTCAGAAAGCTTGAGGAGAATTTACAGACCCTCAAGGACTACCCATCATTAAAACACTTTACAAAACATATGAAATGAATTATAACTTCCCCCATGCTAAAATCACAGATAGTCCCAAAGATTCATAAAGACCAAGGCATTTGTTACAGTGCTTATCAGGACCCTGATATCCCAGGTTTTCCTGGGACTGCTCCTTATCTCTTGCCAGCCTTCATACAAAATCTATCATTCCCCCAATACTCCTCCATCTTATATGGTCTTCACAGGACCCTTGGCTACAAGTGGCTGACCACAACACGTTTTCCTAAACTCTGGAAAAGCTCAGGGAGGATCCTTCTTGGGAACTACTGTAATCCAGAGTGTTTTCATCCTCAGAGCCACATGTATTCCAGCAAAACAGGTCTAGTGCTTACTGGATATGGTATTTGAGCAAAGTCATGCTACCTTCTGGGTAAGCTCCCCTTTGTTTGCTCAAAGCCACTGAAAAGCATTGCACAAGGAAAGAAAAACTCTTCCCCAGTAGTTCAGTCTACTTTTTTAGTACAAACATCCACTTTTTTTATTTATATGATACTGGCTTGAAGGCAGAGCATCACACCCATTCATTTCTCACTGGGAATTATAGTTTAAAAGCCTTTCTTCAACAGTAAATTACCTATCCCTAGAATAAACACAACCCACTTGACATGGGTTAATTGAAAGGATCTCTCCTAAGGCACTGATGTCCACTGTGGTGCAGCATTTTTCTTGTCAGCATTGTTGGATGGATGGCATTGGAGAAGAGGAATGCACGGTAAATACTCAGCGTGAGAAAGCAGACAAATGATCACAGGCACGAGCTGGGAGCAGGACAGTGGCTGAAGAATAGAAAAGGCAGGAATAAGAAGGTAAAACCCCTGCTCAGTTCTTTGCCCTGTGTGCAGCAGTTACAATAACATTTTTTAGATTTCAAGGTTTCCTTTTCTGAAAACTTTTTCCCAGCATAGATTTGCAGGCCACGAATGATAGAAGGTTGTTCTTTAAATGATTCACAAGTAGCACATATTTTTCAGTGTCCCTGGCAGATTGTCCCCTCACAGCACTTCTCAGATAACAGGTAGATAATCTGATTTACGCTACAGTGGAGGCAATTCTAAAGTCATTTATCTGGCTCCCATTGAGAGGCACTGAATTCTGGCTCTTTTATGGCAGATTACTCATGCTTTGCACACCTTCCTAAAGTTTGTCACTTTTATGCAAGTGGTAAAGGAATTCGCCCAGCTCTAACAAGCTGATTTGAACTGGGTACAGTAAATTAATTCACTACTTGTTCTCTTCTGCACATCCAGATGTCTGATCATTTTCTTTTAGTCTTCAGTAAGTTTGGCCTCACTAGACAGTACAGCAGTGCAAAACCTTTGTTCAAGTTTGGTTTTGGATTAGATTTGTGCCATCTTGCACAACTATCCATAAAGTATCAGCAGCTAAAAACAATAGTATGAAATACTGTGCAAGAAAAGAGCACAAAATTAGCTAACAAGAAGTTGGATGCCACAATGCTCATGTGTTAGCAGAGAATCTAATAGTAACAAATATTTGTCTAATATTACAGCAAACAGTCACAGACTCGCATCAACAGAGAAAAAACAGCTGCTACTTGACTTTCAACACTTTCAAGGATTTATTTGCTTGTCTCAGTACTGGGTTCAGTTTTTTTCTTACAGTGGCCAAAGTAATAAATATTTGGAAGGAAGGATTTCAGTATTTGCAACAGAAAATAACAGAAAAAGATGTATTGGGAAATAAGGATCAAACTAGGATGGGTAAGCTACCTCCTTGACTGCTTCCTTGGAGTTTAAGGTTAGGTCCTCTGGAGATTTTTCTCCAGTGAAAACCTCAAAGTGGTTTCATTTTTACTGGACCATAATTTAAGAATATGTAAAGTTCCTGGAATCTGGTAGCGCTGCAAAAATATATTTATTTTATCCTGTTAATTTAGCTAAGTACATCCTGTCAAATTTGTCTGGGTTTATACAAACACAGAGAACAGGCACGTGGCAGCTTTTTCTGAAACATGCAGAGATATAAACATTTCACAAAAATCACATGCCCTCAGACAATGGTGGGTCATCCTGCTTGTGGGCAGCTGATCTGTCTCTCAGTAGTTCAGCAGGCAGAGCAAATGCTTGAGTGTGCAATCTAAGACACTGCAATTCCTGCAGAACTGTAAACTCCTACGCAGGTTTAGCACACACAGCCTAAAGGTACCGCTGTCCCACAGATCCTCCGGGTCACATCACATCTCCCAGAGCTGCCCAGACAGCCAGTACCTGCACACAGCCCTGCTGCTGCTCAGGAAAGTGACCTGGGATGTCCTGGGACAGAGGAAGCTCTGGAGCTGGGCAGTTCTAATTATGGTACCACTACATCAAACAGGTAAGGGCCTGAATGGTACTTTGTGTTCCCTGGGACTGTTTGCTGCAATCTTTAAAGGTGGATGTGACCACTGCACCTTTGCAGTTGTTACTGCAGCTTCCAAGTGCCTCAAGGCTGTCCCTGTTACCAACATGCAGCGTTCTGTTCACAGGTCACAGGACGGTTTCAGCCAGCCTGCCTCGTGCTTGCGTTCAATGGAGACTGGAAAAGATGTGGTATAATGGATTTACCTAATTCATCACAGAGGTAACAGGTTCGTAAAATATCTATCAGACCCTTTTGTTTCCCTAAACATTTAATTTTTTGTTGCCAGACCAGCTTCAATGATGAAAAGAATAAAAAATAAAATAAGAAGATGATTAGTTTTGTTATGACCTTCATAAAAACCAGAATTGTCACAAACAGTTATGTGGGTGATCCATTTCTGTCTGGTTTGCAGTATTAATATTGATATCTCTCTGCAATCATTCATAAAATTAGTCTGGATTTATGGTAATGTAAAATAATTTTTGAGGAATACAGAGCGGTTTTCTTACTGATGAATAAGAGTATTCTTTAATGTCTATAATATATCACCAGAAATAGTGACCAGGTGATTTTTTCAGACAGTCATGGTAAAAAGCTGCATAATCTTGTTTTCCATCTTCAGATTCTGGTTCTGTTAAATGGTGTCTGTTATGGGATGCAGAACAAAATAACAGGCACTACCTGTGAGTGAATATTGGTGAGCCAAGTCTCAAAGTGCTTTAGAACTATTTTTGCAGCAAGTTGCTTAAATTTGGTCACAGATTTGCTTCATGGGCACTCAGAAATGACTGTTACAAGTGCAATACGAACCTCTAAAGAGCTAACCAGTGAATTCTGACTCTGGGAATTTTCTTTGAGGTTTAGAAATGAAAAGCATTTTGCTTCTTTTTTTTTTTTTCTCCATGAAACATCCCTTCTTTAGTAGAAATATTTCTCTGACTTTAAGGTAGTAAACCTATCTTGACAAATCTCATGAGAAAATCTTGTAACAAAACTTTAACTTGAACAGTCCCTTTCATTTCTGCTACTAAAAACATGGTAAGTTTAAGTATAAACATTCTCTAAAATTACCTCAATCCTTTAGCAAGTGTGTCTGAGAATTGCCTTTAGTTCACTTCCAACTTTATTAAAACTTGACCCCAAGGCTCTCATTTGTAACTACAGTGAATAAGAGTTGACATTCAAAGCACCAAGAATTTTTCAAAAAGGTGACATTGTTAGGCAGCTCTGGTAAGCAGGAAATAACAGAAATTCTCAAACACCTTGACTCTTGGCATTTATTCCTGGATGAAAAAGATAATTGAGTGCAATTCCACAGAAATATTAAAACTTCCATAATCAGGAAATAAACAGAAGCCATGCTGCACAGTTTAGACAAATATTAACTGATCAAAAGGCAAGAAATGAAGTTGCTTCTATTTTTCAAACACTTTTATAAAATCAGTTTTTACTTTTGTGGGGTTGTCTATTTTTTTCATTTCTGAAAAGGACTGAAAATCTCCAAAAGGAAATACTCTATTGAAAGAAAAAGAGATCCATGTCCCTCAGGTCACACGCACAAACTTAAAATTCCTTGCCACGTCTCCAACATCAGTTAGAGAACTTTAGCACAGATCTCTGTAGAAGGTGAGCTCTTGGTGCTGAGAATGCTGTATGCAGGCTGGATGCGGTTTAGGGATTTTATTTTGGAATATTTATAACCTGAGTGCCTGTTAATGGCTGTGGCACATCGGGTGAACTCTTTGAGCACATCTTCTAATTTAGTTGTATCTGAGAGCAAACCAGCTGGCATGCTCTGGAACAAAAGCACCAGAGATAATGAGGATATTCTCTTCAAAGGCGTGAATCCCCATCCAAACTAAAGGCAGACTCATGTACACCACCCATCCCTAATTTAAGCATCAAAGGCAAGCATCATCAAAAGTGAGCATACTGAATTTTAAACTGAATTTTTAGCCAAAGGAGTGGCCAGAAGAATGAACAATCAGCTCTTTTGAATGTGTGATTCTTATCTCCAGTGGCTACAACCCTCAGCCTTTCTCAAATACCCTCCTCTCTGCTTGGTGCAGTGATCCTTCACTAAATGTCCTCACCCATTTTGTAATTTTTTACATTTTATCTCTAATATCACTATGACTTGAGTTAGAAAATGCTGCTTCCAGTTTGTTGCTGCAAGTAAGACTAAAAATTGACACGTTAATTTCAGGGAATATCCCTGGGAAACGTAAGCACTTAGTTAATTTTCTTTTTATCCTAAGGATGTAGGTTCACATTGATACAGAATTCCCTCTTTATTTCATAACTGCAGCTCATGAAATGTGTTTTCTAAGCCAGAAAAAGTCATGGTTGCTTTCTAAACAGTACTTGGAACATTTTTTCTATAATCACTATTATACCTTTATAGTTTGGGAGGTGGTCTCACTGTTTGGGGCTGTGGTGCTGCCAAAGAATGCTGGCGTTTCATTCACCCAATTGCAGCCAGCAGTTGAATTTTCACATCCTTTACATGGCACAACTGTTCTGTGATTTCCCCTCTCCCCTCTGCAATCTAAGAAATCTATTGCTGTATACACCAAAAAATTTGGGGAAGCCTGGGGAGGGGGTTGTTAGGATGAAATGAAATGTAATCATATCCTGAGGAGCTGTGTTATTGAATCAGGGCCTAATCAATACAATCAGAAGTTCAATATAGAAACAACAATGCCACCACCCTTGTTCAACTGCTCTGCAGTACTTCCCACACTCCTGGCTAAACAGAAAGCAGTATCCAGACCTCACCAGGAGGAGCAATTTTATTGCTTCTGCACCACGCACAGCCCCTGGAACTCAGAGATAATCAAAGCAACACACAAGCAGCTCACTGCATGTGTCTGAGTGCTCTGCAAACACCAGGCTAAATTCTGCTCTCATCTGCAAGGTTTAATGCAGTTATTAGCATTATCTGCTCAAATCAGCCCAGTTCATGGTCTGGTCAGTCAATGAACTGTTGTCTGCCTCGTAAAAGCAGAGAGAATTCCTTGTGCAAAACCAAGGAAGATGCCAGCACTATCACTGGGAATAAGACTTGACAATTTCTTCCCTTCCCTCATGTGCTGAAATTAGAGTTTTCTCAGAAGAGAAACTAAATCCATTGGTGGGGAATCATCCATTGGTGACTCACAGGTACCATCTACAAAGCTTTTGAAAAGAAGAGAAGATATAGTGGAAAAGAAAAGAAAAATTAACAGGTCCCTTCAGTTGTGTTAAATGGACCACCTTTAAATTACCTCTGCTTCTAGTAACATGTTACGCTCAAATTATTATCAGACCAGAGCTATGCTGGAAATATAAATTAACACAGAAACTCAACTCATACAATTTAACCTCCACTTTTTTTTCCCCTCACCCAGCAGAGATAACTAAAAAGCATCTATAAGCAATAATAAAAAAAAAAGTCTTAACCTTTATAGGTAGGAAAGAACTACACACCAGCACAAATTTAGGGAAAAGTACCCTGGCCCCCTGTACATGTGAATAGAGACAGAGAATACTTCAGGAGTTTAGTGCCTACATTCCTAATGAGGAGTACTGGCCAAGCCTACATTATTTATCATTATTGTTCAGTCCTGCTGCTGATATACAGAAACATAAGGAGAAAAGATAAAAAAACTAATAAAAATAAAACTATGGGGAGATAAAAACCTGTTTAGCTCTGTGGAAGATTTTTTGCTCTCTCTCTGCAACCTACCTTAAATTAAGATGCTGAGATATGATATTTTCAACAGAAGAAATGGCAGAGGGGCTCTATACATAACACAAATTATGTAAGATATGATTCATAGACACCAGAGGTCGGATTTTTTTTTTAAAACAACTACTGTAGGGTGATATAAGGTGAGTAAGGATGACCTATATGAAGTACTTGCTGGTTAGACAGCTGTGTCTGTTTGCATAATTATAATAAGTCACAATCATCTCTTCAATTGCAAACAGCAGCATCAGTGTGAAGGATCGTTCTCATCTACCTTTAGATGCTATGAACTTTCAGAGATATAAATATGAAACTGGATGGTAGTTTGGATAAGAGGGCAGAGAGCAAAGATGGGGCATTCTATTGCAATTTCTCAAAGATGAAAGAGGTGGAAAGCAGTGAGAAGGCTGAAAGACCAAGGGTGTAAAAGTGATACCCAATTCTGTAGTTAAATGAAGGCTCCCAGACATCATTCCAAGACAACTCATTAAAAAGAGCACTGCTCAAGTTAGATAAAATTGAATCTATGCAGTCCAGAAAACTGAGGTAACAACAAAAACCTGGGAAGAAAAAGCACTGCTAAGCATATTTATGATTTTCAAAACAAACAAAAAAGAAGATACATATATAACTTCCTCTTAAATATATGCCATATTCATACTATGACATTCCTTGAAAAAAGGTGTTACCAGAAGTTCTTGGCCCACTCAAATGCTTATTTTGGTTTTGTTCTTTTAAAATTTCAAACAAAACATTCAGAATACTTCAGTGAACCTTGAACCCAACATAGTCATTTTTTCTAAATGACTGTTTTCTCGAAGTTGTAAACTGTGGCAGCCTGACATTTGTACCCCACCTCTTTTTTTTCTGCAAGCAATGTCCAAACATTTACAGAAAGCAAGATTCCAGGAAAGGTGCGGCAGGGCATACATATTTCAAACAGAATTTTGAAAATTGTTTTGCTCCCATCTAAAATAAAAAATCAATACTTCTCCTTGTTCTCCACAAAAGGGTTCTGACAAGCTGCATCAGAGCCAGAGGCATGGGAGATACATCATCTGTTAAGGCACAGCAGGCTGTGTGCGAGCAGATCCAGGCACTGCCAGCTACCAGCAAGGCTCTACCAGAATTTCCAGCCCTGTCTTCTTAATGAAAGTAGACTTACACAACCACATCATCTGTTCATCTTTCACACTCGCACGCATTCCTAATTTACTGGCCAAATCACAAACTTTGAAAGACATCTCAAAGGCAGAAAGAATTTTGGTGGGTTTGAGGTTTGGGACTGCTTTTTGGGGTGAGGGGGTGGTGTTGGTTTTCGGGTTGGGGATGGGAATGTTTTGAGTTTTATGAGACTCTCCAGATGGATAAAGGGAAGGAATGTGCAGTGTAAGAGGAGCTGTTGGATTGGATTTGCTTGCTGGGCTGTAAGCGCACGCACAGCCCTGGCCAAGGACAGCTGCTCCTGCCCAGGGAGCCCCGTGGGACCTGGAGAGGGGCAGAGCTTCAGGGCACGTCCTGAAGGACATCCTGGGGAAGTGCAAAAGGGTGGACAACACAGGAATTTAACAGAGGGACTTAGGAAGAAATGAAGCTGCTTCCATAGGTGTGTAAGATAAATTCTCGGAAAACCAACCTTCGTTAGTTCTGTTGGTTACAAAAGAACATTTTTAACTTTGCTATCACTGTGGAACATTTTAATTACACCTAATTAGGAAGTTCTGGCAGAAATCTGATAAAACCTTTTTTCAGACACCACTGATGAATTGCAAGCAGTTTGGGGCCCTATAGGCACCAGAAGCAGCAATGAAAAAGAAGCATTTGAGGTACCTAACCAATACTACATTATTAAATTCAAAACCCAAGGACTTGCAGTGATAAAATATGTTTGAATGGTGAATACACTTCTGACATCTCAATCAATTAGTTGGTATTTCATCATTAAAAATACATTTCTCTTTCTGGAACACTGTCTGGATCATAAAAATACAAAACCACAAAGGTGATTGAACTGAATCTGTCAAAGTTCCATCCTCCTCACACCCTACTTTGACAGAGGTCAAATGGGGAGATCCAGATCATTACTCCCCAGCAAGCCAAGTCTGTGTGGGCTTCCCCCTTTGTACTTTCCAGAATCTGGAGTCTGACATTCACAGAACCATGGAATCACTTATGTTTTAAACCACCTTTAAGAATCAAATCCAACCTTTACCCAAGCACTGCCATTACCCACCACTAACGCATGTCCCCACAAACCACATCCAGAGATGGTGATTCCACCACTGCCCTGGGCATCCTGTTCCAATGCTTGAATTCCCTTCCAGTGAAGAAAACTTCTCTAGTATCCAATCTAAATCTCCCCTGATGCAACTCACATTGTGAATGAGTGGGAAGGTATTTTTATTGAGCTCCAGTACCAATAAAAATGCATTGAGTATTTTCCAAGCACCAAGCAAAATTACTGGCTTCTTTGAAACCTTCTTTTAAAGGGCAAATGAAGAAGTAATGGACAAGCAAACAGCAGTGAGAGTAACAGCAGAGATGGAAAATGGATTGTCTAAGACATCCTAGGACGGGGTCCTCAGAGATAGAAAAATGTGGAGCTCATAACTGGAATGGTGTCTGACTGAACGAGAAGAATTTACACAGCCCAAAAGAATAATAATATTGCTGTGACCAACTTTGTTCTTTCCAATTTCTACATTTGCCATTATTTTCCCAGCTCAGTTTTGCTACGAGCTCGTTTCCCGGTAATGAGAGAGACTGCTGGAAAGAGACGTTCTTGGGGTATTGAACACAGAAAATGTGCAGCAAAGGTCAGCTAGAAATGGATATTGCAGTCTCTCTTTAAGCCACAGAATTAAGAACTGTGTTGAGACAACTTATTTCAGAGTGAGGGGAAGATATCTTCAACAAGTATTCATTCAGAGGTTATGAGATTTTATTACAAACTGAAAAACGTATTTATTTTCCTTAAATAGCAGCTTTCACTCCATTAGTGTCAGCGCAGCACTAATCAATAGCAGCTTGCAAACAGAATGCCAAATTTGCCCTGTGTAACCAGCAGTACAGCAATGAAGAAACATCAGAGTGATGATGATTGCCTTTTGTTTAAACTACTGTTCATAAACTAGCAGGAAAATTGGGTTCCTTTAATCATAAAGTGGCATCAATACTAATGTCTAAGATGGTAGGAGAGAGAAAGAATTAATTTTTCACTCTCTTTTTCCTGTTACAGAGCAGCTGTAGAAAAATAAAATGTCCTTGTTCCCTTGGGGAAATATAAAAAATTCCAGCTTTTCCACTCTGTTCTATGCTCTTGGCCATCTACAGCATCAGCTTTAGGCAGGGCACAGCATTAGATGCTATGGGAGACAAGAACCTTTTTCTCTATGCTTGTAATTCAGGACCTGATTGAACAAAAAAGTCATGGCGGAAAAATATCATTTGATCTATTAATTTTTAGCAGAAAACATAGCTTATCACTAAACTTTACAAATAGAAGTGGCAGCAAATATTTATAAAGACAGAATGTCCAGAGAGCTTATACAAAAAAAAAAATAAAAATACTTCCGAGAGAGAAAGAATATTTAAATATGTTTTACAAGCCTCCAGTTGGGAATAGGTGTATATTACCCAATAAAAGCCAAATCCACACTTATATTTATCTGCCTCAGTAACTGGGCACTCATTTCCCATAACAAGATTCTCCCTTTCATTTTCTTCTGCTGCTAGAAAAAAGCCAAATGATGGATGTAATAGAAGACAAGAGATTTTCAGAAGTTTGGATTCAGGAGCACAAATCACAGCAGCAAAGAGATTTAGGAGCAAACTGACTGGGATTCTTGAAAAACTCCTTACTCTTTTTATCTCTTGTGGAGCAAGGTCTCTCACTTCGCTTTTATTGTTGCTTTTTTATCTTAGAAGACAATTCTTTCAGGAGCTTGAATAGTTTTGAAAAGACAGATTGTCAAAAGTTAGATAAAGGTTTTCCAGGAACACTTCTGCTACTAACAAATCCCGTAAGAACAGCTTTCCAAACTTTCAGTGGGTCCATATGGCAGGAAATCACACGAAATTAATAAATAGCAATTAATTGGGGAAATTCAGGGAATGTATTCTTATTTATAGGCTACATTCTTAGGCCCTCAGTCCAGATGCCAGACTCCTTCACTTTCAAGTAGTCCAGTCTTTGGAACTCTACCCAGGCAGAACCATAACAGTTTTTAACTGAAAATCTAAGACACCACATGTTGAAGTGTCAATACGTAGCACTCCTCTACTCTCCTTGCAAGCCTTCCTGGTTAGTCTCCCATCATGACCCAAGTCTAGCCCACAAGAAATCAAATCATAAGGAAATGCAAAAATAGCCTATAGCAAATCCAGAAAGACAGAGATTTCATTTAAAATTGCATCATTTTTCCATATGTCCAAGGTAATTTTTTGTAGCTCTGCAAATCCTGAGAATTTCATTTCAGACCTAGCGCTCTCAGAACTGCGCCACTGTAAGGTAAAAGAATGCCCCTATCAGTAAATATTCGGGAATCTTTCACCTCTACCACCCTGTCATCAGTTAATTTTGCCATCCACACTGCCACTCTGTGTACAGAAAAAAGATTTTCACATGCAAGATGAAATAGTTAAAGCTTATCTTCTAGAGAATCAAAAGATCCAGTATTTCAAACTGTCTGCCAACTGACAGGATAGCTGATACCTTTCTTCTCACAGGTGCTCATAGTTAAAGGCTACATTCTTTTAGCACATCTTATTAAAGTCTTGGAGATAAGGATCTCCTGAGAGTTGATTACAGGTGTACAACTTGTCCTCTCAATTATCTTAACACCTTTTCCCAGTACTTGGAGGTTTTAAGAGAAGTGCCTGCACAGCTTGGTCTTATTAGCTCTGTTTGAGCATGAGGCTGGACTAAAAGTGGTACCTTCCAAAGCAGATTATTCTATGATTCTAAACCACAGCATATTTTATAGCACAAACACTAATAAAAATGTATAATAAGTAAAAATTTAATATTTACCCCAAGATCTAAATATATATTCAGGAAAATGTGTCTATAAATCAGCAGCAGCAGCATCTGATGAATCCTACTTATATTGCAGCTTGCTCTTATGAGAGAAGAAAAATAATCAAGATTACCAGAAGATGTGTGTGAGCCACACTTAAGGCTTAGAGCCTTATGGTCCCTCTCGAGTTTCTCTGTCTGAGAATGTGGGTACCTCAGCCCATTCTTCATTCCTGTATCCATAATACTTGGCTCCTGTTTGGCTTTGGTTAAGCTTTCTCTAATACAACTCAGGAACTGCAGCCAAGGGAGTGAGACAGTCGCAATACCCAAATTAATATTAATTACTTATAAATCTTAGTCAAAGCAGCTTTTCCACTTGTGCCACACACTTTGAGGAGGAGCAGAAGCCTTATGGTGTCTGTACAGTTTATCCAGCAGCAGAAAGAGCAGAGAACAGCAACGCCTCGGGCTCTGAGGCAGTGGCATTACTCTGATACAGCTGGGGACATTATTCCAGCTCTGTGTAAAGCCCTCCCTTGAAGCCTGGACTGGCTCAACACATTCTTTAGTTATCAAACACTGCTTGTGCCACAATACAATCTGTTAAGTGAAATAATCTCCAGAGAGTGGGGAGTTACCGTCCGAGAATCTAAGTGTCAGCTTAAGTTATTTAATATCCAGCTTAAACTAAATCTTGCTAAAGCATTTCTACACTCGAAGCACTTCGCTTGTATCATGAAGAACACACCTCATATTCCCTTCTTCATCTCACTTTATTTTAATCCAGAAAGGGCTTCTAAACTCTCATTAAAAATTGGGAGCCAGAATTAAAATTAATCACACTCCATTTTCCTTTAATGTCTAAATAGAATTGCATTAGCTTGTGTTCCTAGAGCAGAAAAGGTAAAAACAACTGATCCTCAAGAGATTTGAGTTCATAGGGAATTGTCTTACTATTCTTTGACACTGTGCTATTAATAAAAATAAAACTGGGCTAAACACAAAACTATTCAGAACTTGACCCTGTTCAGACAAGCTCATGTTTCTGATGTCTGCAAAGAATTTCTAGCCAAATGAATGAGCTACAAATGCAGAGTCCCTTACGGCCTTGCCTTGGATTCATGGACAGTGGGTCACTGAGAAATGTTTTGACTGAAATGTTTCAGGCTTTACAAAACAGTATTTTCTAATGATTTTTGTTTAGAACTTTTCAACCAGTTCCAAAAGCAAGCATCTTTTTCTAAACATCTTACCTACCCATTTTGCAACTAAAATATGCTGACCCAATATTCTCTGTCTTTGTGACTTAGAATGTAATCTCCCTTCTCCACGTCCACATAACATGTCACTTATTAGATATTAAGCCTTTAAAAGCAGGTATTTTGGCAACATTTGCAGGAATCTGCTGGTTTTATAGCAATTAGGAGACTGCAGAACTATATGGGAAATTAGTCTCACACTTCAATATGATATTGATGTTCATAGATTTAATCACAGGCAAATTTTTGTTCAACAATAAGTTTTGGCAGCCCAGTAAAAAATAAACAGCACCTATACAACAACCGAGCATCAAACACAGTTTTTGTAAGACTTGTGAAAGTTGCTTGGAAAGAAAAGAAGGAGATCAAGGCCAATTTATGAAGGCTAGGTAAAATGCTAAGTCATTTTATAGATAAGTGGAAGCACCTACTCATACCCCTGTTTGAAGAAAAGGTACAGTTGGCTAGAAGCAGACAGTGACATTATCTTCCCTCTGCTGGCTCATGGTAGGGAGGTACGGCTGTAAAAGGGGCCACACTAAGTTTAAAAGGAAACACAATGAGCGTGGATAGATTTATTAATGATGGAAAGCCACCAGCATTACCATTTTCCGCTGTTATAGGCACAGGAGTCAGGGGGATTTGATGCACATATAATACACATTACCATTTTTCTTCTCTTCTTCAGCAAGTTGCCATTTTTGTGAAAAGAGGAATTACTGTCAGCTTCCATTCAGCAAAGACAGATTCTTTGTCTGCTGTCTTATAAAAGTGTCACCATTAGGCCCTTCCAGATCTGTCTCCTTGTTTCATTAGATTTGACACACATTCTTCTCTGAAGTCAGAGGTTAAAAGGCTTTCAAAATCCAGCAATTCCTTCCCCTCCCCGCCTCATTCTTGATTGCTGCCTCTCTCCTATAGACAGCTGGAGGCTCTATCAAGGTGCTGCTGTTTTCCCTTTTGCCCCTTAGAACAAATGAACCCAAACTGAGCTTCTACATCATGCTGCTGTCACGGGCTCATGCTTCCAAACTCCTAAATAAACTGCATCTGACTTGGCAGCTGTGTTTTCCAGCATCAGTGTCCTGGCAACAGCTACAAGATGCCCTAAAGCTTCACATACTCTTTGCCTTAGAGAGTAAAATTCATGTGGAGATTGTTGCTTTTGCTGCTCCTCCCAAAGAAAGCAACCAACAAGACTGTGGTTGTAGGTTGTTGGCTTCAAACACAACCCACATTTCATGGTGCACTCGGCAGTGTTGGAACAGTTCTACGTCCCTGTGCAAACATTCAAGTCTTTTATCAACTAGATCCGTAAAACCACATGTTGATAAATTTAAAAGGGAAAATAGCACAAAATTAATGTGAAAGTTTGAATGCCTGGCTAAAAGGCTTGACCTTCAGAATTCAGTATGAGAACAGAAGTACAAACTGGTCTCGAAGTAGGCAGGAGTACTAAGCACAGGTGTTCAGCAGACTTGCTCTCAAGCAACTTGTGCATATATTTGAGCCCAGAGCTCACTATAAATTAAAATTGTGGCTCACCTAATTAGTAGCATACTTTTGAAGGCAAGAGTATACTAAATTTTGACCATGGTATCTGTGCATCTGCCAAAAATTTCAGCAGTGCCTGACTTATTTTGAAAAGAAGGATCGCTCATTTATTGCAGGGAGAGCAAGCTGGGAATTCTGCTTGCACAGAAGCAGTAGGAAGAAATGGAGTAATGAGTGTGCCAAGACACTTCATCTGACCTACAGCCCACTCTCACAAACTGCAGGTGTAGAAACAGCATTTGTGCAGAGGGATACACAAGAGCACTGAGAGATGGCAAGGGAAATAGTGATACAGAGCAGCACAGAGAGATATGGAGGGAAAGAAAGATTTCCTATGGCCACATAATTACCTTCCTTGTGTGCTGAGTCCCATTTCAGGAAGGAAAAAAGTAGCGAGTTTTACTCTGGAATTTTTTCACTCTGGAACTGGCAATATTTCATGGATCTGCTCATAGCTGTAGCTTAGAATAGGCGCATTCTCAGCTGCTAAGGCATCGTTTCAGTCATTTCATCAGAGACAGATTCCTTCCCCATTTCTGCCCCCATGAAGAGGAGGCAGTGATAGCACTTTGAGGTCTGGCATGATACCCCAAGATTCCACCTCCTACTTTTCCTTGATGTGCTGAATTTTATTTGGGTTTGGATTTTCAGTATTCTCCAACCTGTAGCAAGAATTCCTTCACCAAGTTTCAGAAGAATTTGTGTGTGTCCATCTGAAGGCATGACTACTGCTTGAGTCAGGTCCTTTGAACAGAAGAGTCCTTCGATAAAAAACCCAAACACTTATAGTGTGTTGCCAAATCTAGTCTTTGCTTTCTTATCCTTTATATTTTGTCTTTTATCAGGATCCAATTCACATGCCCCCCTACCCGGGCTTATATTTGACATAATTTGGAACTTGCATTTTAGTGTCCGCTCACACAAGCCAGCAATTTTTGTAGGTGTCCCCACACGTGCTTTTCTGAAGCCATAAACCCATCACAAGTCTCCTGCCTCAAACCACCTTCAGCCCTGTGCCATTACAAGAATCACTTTGCACAGAGGATATGTGTAGGATTACAGTAATCCTTAAATCTCCGCATTGTCAGTTACAATGAGAGATGCAAACTGGAACGACGCTTTTGAAACAGATTTTTGATGAAGACAGGCGGAGCTGACATACCATTTCTTGCACTGATTTGGCTCCTAGTCATTCCTGTCCTCCCAAAGAATATAAAGCTTGGTGTTTTGGACCTCTGCTTGCAGAGAGCTGGGTATGATTTTTGGGAAAATATTCCCATGTCAAAAAGTCAAAAGAAATGATGAAAGGATAAGGGAAAATCAGTATAAGAATCCTCTGAAAGATGATAAAGTGAGACACTCCAGTAGCTTGACACAGTATGATCTAATGTATGATATTTACAGTTTGCAGCTGTTATAGTTGTTATTTACATATTTACTTCCCTGCGTGCATTTCACTTACTACACTGCAGCACTGTGGGCCATGACTGCAATGTGCAAGAGACAAAACTAAGGGAAATCTCTTCCTTAAACACCAAAAGTTACTTTGGCATACCTGAACAAAGACATCTGCCCAGTTAAGTTTGTCCCAGCTCTTTCCCTTCCTACCCTTTCATGGAAGTGTGTTAAAACTGTCATATACCTAAATAATTGAAGGATGAGACCCAATATAGGCCCATTTTTTGGGGCCCAGTCCCAATAGCTGGTTCCCCTCTAAGTGTTATCACTACTAAATATCATTTAGGGCAATTCTGTAATGGGTTTTGTTGCATCCATTACCTCCAGTGGTCTGCAAGGTAAGATACCACAGACAAAACCTCCAACTCCCCCCCTTCTGGTGCTGTGCACTGTTGTCAGAGTTTATAACTAATTCATGAGGGAACTCAGCACCAACAAACTGTGTGCCCATGTTTATGTGTGTGTTTCCATCTGCATAGGGTGAAAAAGCAATTTAGATGTGAGAGATAGTGTAAACTGACTTGGCATTGTACACAGAAATATTTTCAGCTTGTCTGCCTGCAAATACATCTTAAATAATACGATTCATTCTGAGTGACTGATTATGGGAATCCTACTCATAAATCCTGAACCTGACATTCTAAAATCAGATTTTCTTTTCATTTTGAAGCAGTAAAAGGACTTCTCCATCTTGACATGATTTATCATTTTTTTCTGGTTGAACTAACTAACTAAACAGGCCAAAACCTCTGGCTGCAAGGACTCATTACAAAATATCATCCTCTATTTATGACATGCATCCTTTTCTTTCATATTTGTCTTAAAGGAAACAGATAAAGAAAATATTTATTTTAAACATAATAAGCTGATTCCTTTAAGATCCTCATTCATTTCAATGCCTTCTTTCATTTCCAGCTGCATACAAAAGGTGCTATATAATACATAACTGAATGAATATGGGAGTAAGGAGATTTCTTTCTAGCTTCCTATAACCCTTATCAACTTGACGAAGAAAATGAATGATTTAACTTTTCTTTTCATAAATAGCCCATGTAGAAAGAGTTGTTTTGGCCTGACCATAGGATGTATCTCATCACAGAGTAATTTTCACCCTCTATGCAAGTCTCGGAAAAAACTTTACATTTTACATCAATTTGGAGATCTACTTTTTTCCCTGCATAAAGCACAATGTTACTGTCCATAGAACCATTCTGAAAAAATACATAAAGGATGACTTTAGCTTATAGGAGTACATGCTTGCACACAATTAAAAGTGTGCCCATGACTAAACTACATGGACTTCTAGAACTCCCAGATTTTATCAGCTCTACTTCTGGGCATCTGCTACTGTTACAGAAGTCTCTAATCACACAGTTTGCTGGAGCCAAGTGAGTTATATAAAATAATAAATCCCTTCCTACCCAGAGCAGAAAAAACTTGCCTCAAGAAATACTTTAAGAAACTTTGCACATATAGGTCACTACGTTATTAACGGGGAAAGCAAAGCGCTGTGCCACTGAAGGCTGAATCCACATTTTCAAAATGAAATTTATATTCCAGCAGTTTATAATTTGGCCATGAAAGCTCCTTTGGGCTGAATTTCAGCTATGGAGACTTAGCTCAAACACAGGTTCTCTCTGAAAGTCTAAGATCTGGTTCAGACATTAACGAGATTAGTAAAAATTACAGAAATAACACACTTCTCAACTAAAATTTGTAACAAAATCTGTTGCAGCAGGTGGGCAACTGATCAAATTGTCAGTGTCATTTTTCCAGACTCATTCTCAGATAATCCATTCCATACACATTTATGCAAACCTAACTCTAGACTGGGAAAACACAGAGCTTATGGGCCCAGAACACTGTGATTTTCACAATCATACACTTAAAAGTGCAGAGTTTTGAGAAGCCTGTCTATATTTCAAGTGGCTACAAGACACATCTCTCAATCCTGCAACCAAAATACCCACATTTTAAAAACTTTCAGGTGTATAAAACTTACACAATCCCAGACTTGCTTCCAAGTAGATGCCAACAGGGTGGACAGCAAAAGTCTGCCACGGACATATGATTTTGACTGAAACAGCCTAAATTTTGAGGCAAACGTGAAAGAACACCACACTAAGCAGACAACTGGGATGATGTTGTCTGCATTGTTGGTTGTGGGTTTCAAAGGCAATAGCTATTTTTCTCCCCTTTGATTTTTCTGCTGGTCTTGGTATTAGTCTTGTGGGGTAGAGAGAAAACCAAGGATTGCAAACCAGATTCACAGTCAATGCAAAATGCTCCAACCAGACATGCAGAACCCTCTCTCCATCTATAGGATCAGACTGGAGAGCTGAAGATTTCCTCCTTCAGACTCACACACACACTATTCCATTTCTTGAGACCTCATTCATTTTAGGACAATACAAAGGCAAAAATTTCTAAATATAATTTTTTGTACATGATTTGTCCTAGCTTATAATGGACCACAGGTTGGATGGTCTTAAATGCAGCAGGAAAAGCATTTTGCCACTCTTTTATTCAAAACAGAAAACAAAAGTTGACAACAGTACTGCTTTTCTTGAGTGTGAGGTAAACAAATGCTATGAAACTGCATCTTTTAGGTTGTCTGCAAGGTCATTCCTGCTCCTTACAGAGGAACTAATTTAGGTTCAGTAAAATAAACTAAGAATTCTTCTTGAAGGGAAGTTGTAACATTAAGGATATAAAGGACTGGGTCCTATGCAAACAATAAAGACTGAAGTGTGTATTTAAGGGGTATGTGGTTGATCAGAGCAGCAGAGAATTTCTGGTTTAAGAGTCACCTAGGTTTCTCTCCAGTAGTCATTTATCAGCACACTGCCAAACCTTTCTGCTTCATCAGTCAATTTTGCCACTTTCACACCTGTGAAAATAATTTCATCTTCCAAACCACTGCAAATGAAACAGAACCTAAAGCCCAGACTTGAAACTGCTGTGATGCTGTACAATCACTGGAAAACCTCTTTGCCATTAAGCTTTTGCTCATTGTTACATTAAAAAAACCCAGCAACCTATTAAAAAATAGTCTATTCATTTACTTTTGGATCTAATCAGTGTTGCTTCTTCTTTTACACGGCCTTTTACAAGCACAGAAACAGGAACAGAGATTCTTGTGAACTTAAATTAGCGAGCTATTTAAACCAGATAGAATATTTCTTACAAAATTACCCTCCAAAGTAAGTGCCAGAGATTAGACAGAAAATAAAACAGGCCTTGCAATAAAACTTGAGGCAACAGACCTCAGGCTGTTGTCACTGCCTTCACATCTAACCTACCTGAAACTTTTTTATCTAACACTCAGATATGTTACCCTGAAATAGAAGTACCAATTTTCCTGTTTATAGAATGAACTCCTGGATATCTTTATCAGCAAAGTATTTATAAATGAATAACCAGGCCTGAAGGTCCAAAATAAAGTATAAAATGCCTAACTCTGTATTCCAGTGAGAAGTTCCTTGCCAGCATTGTGGCTTCTAACTTTGGCTTCCTATGCTGTCTTAGCATGAAATCCAATTAATTTTAAGTTTAAAACCATTAAGCAGTCCTTGAAACCCAGAAAAACTTCCTCCACTCCATTATTCTTTCAGTTTTATAGCTATCAACTATAGCTATTTTCATGCACCTACCAAATTTTAATTGGATTTCGTAACTTGAGGAATAAATTTTTGTCCTTAGGCTAATCTCTCAAAGATCCATTAGCTTCAGTGGACACCCATAACTAATATTCCCAAACCAGAAAAAAAATAACCCAAGCCACTCACCTGCAAATAACAGTTACTGCTTCAGGGTGCCACTGGCTAAAGCAAAGCTCTCTTTTTCCTAAAGCAATCTTTAATCTTCCGGGTTTGCAACTTCAAATGCTGCTGAGCTGCCACACAGCATCCAGACTGGTTTCTCTCTCTCTGGCAGCTGTTGTTGCCTATGAGAAATGCAGTCAGACACAGACATCCCCATTCCTTCACCCCAGTCACTTCACAGAACACGTGCACCCCATCACTTGGTTATTTCATGGACAATCTGGGGGTTCCTGTGGTTGATACGGGCATAATGTGGCACCAAACTCAGGCAAACACGGTGCTGGAAAGCGTAAAGACTGCTTTCTGAGAATTGTTACATTCTCTGGGGACTCCTTTCCCTAATTCAAACAGATCACACATCTCTTAGAGCTTTTCAAAGGTAGAAAACTATTATAGTGTGATTATAACATAGCAATGCACAAACGTGAACTGGAAAACTGGATTGAAGTGGTTCACGCTCCTATCAGTCTCCAGGTGATGCTGTCAGGGTTCCATCAGCTGGAGCGATGGTGGCACCCTGTGGCTGGAAGGATGTGCCTGGGAGCTGCCTGCTGCTCCCTGCTGCTGCTCAGCCCTCGCCGTGCTGCTGGGAGTCACCAGACACAGCACACAAAGTGAACTCTGGGTTTCATTACAGACTGACATGGCATATATTCTACTGATTTAACTTGATTTCCAAGAACGAGTAGTATAGAGCACAGTCCAAGAAATCCCGAGGTAATGAGAATGCAGGCCTCGGACAAACTCTGCAGGGATCGGGAGGTGCTCCAAACCTCATCACGCACCTGTGCCTGCCACTGCCAGATTGAGCTATGGGCCAGGGCACCCCAAATATTTCTCAAACCCCAAAGATTATTCATCTTGTCAAATAACATTCATATTGGTGTGGGTGGCAGGCAGCTGGCAGCAGGGCTGCCCCAAGCTGGACACTGACGGCTCCGGCCGGTTCCCGGGCAGCCCCGGAGCGCAACAGAGCCAGTGCCAACCCTGGAAAAGGCATTCCATGATTCTTGGCCAGAAGGAAGTAGAAATGCAGCTGAACTCATTTTAAAGCTGCATGAATTAACATATCCCGGAATTTTCAGTCTTCCCTCCTCTCGACAAGTGAATCAAGGTGCAGTTTGCTGCTTTTGGAACAGAAAGTCACAACTCAACAATGGCATCTGATTACCTTCCTGTGATCGTTCAGCCTCAGGCTGTTAGAAGAAAAGCTACATGACAAGAATTTAGAACTGCAGATGTGTGGGGACATTAAGGATAAACAAATACCAACTTTGCAACTAAGAGGAGAGTAGATCTTCAAAAGAAAATGGCTTTTTATCTCTGTAGGACAACAGGAACCACTCTCTTGCAGCTTGAGCATCCATTTAAGGCGAGAAACAGAGGCCATAAATCAGGGAGGACATCTTTCCTCTCTTTTGGGGGGGGGACTGGGAATGCTGGTGACAATAACCAGTGAGTTCATATACCAGCTAAGTCCCCTAGTAATTAACTGAATTACTACACTTACTAAATCCACCCAGTAACTGCCCAGTCAACATTTTTTTTCCCAGCTATAGGCAATGCAAGGAGCAGCAGATCCCTCTCAGCAGCATACAGAACACAGAAAGAGGGACCATTTGGAAAATGAGAAGTGGAAGTGATATTAGCATGTTAGTGTGTAAGGAAAAACAGCATTTTTAGGAAAAAGCAGAGTAATCTTGCCTGTGTCAGCCTTTTAGACAATTGTCATGACATTCTTCTTTGAGCTTCTGCTTGTACTTTTTACTGACGTATAGTTTCTGTGCTGCCTGTACTGGACCATATTGATTCTTGAGTTCAGCCTTTCCTATGTGAAAAGGTGCAACTCTGGCATATATCACATGAGTGGAATCTGGGGAAAAGCTGTTTCTCAACGGAATTCCCATCTGCTAAAGTTTCAATATGTGTGAAAGCGGATCTAACTAACATCATCTTACGCCTAAGAAAATAGGTGGATTATTAGTTAGGGAAGTATTGTCAAATAGTACTTAGATACTGGCAATTTACCTCAATTTCATAGTATGATTTTTTCACAGACAAGAAGTTTCATACCTGGTTTCCATAAATTTGTCTGAATAATATTATTTCCTAAATTTTAAAGTACATGGCTGAGGAATTTTGCAAACGTGAATACAAAACAGGAATATCAGATTTGTGCAAATATTGCATCTAGTGGCATTTGGTTTTTATTATTTCTAGAAGCATAAGGATATTTGCAAATAATAGATAGTAAATGTTTTGTAAAATAAAATGTTGCTGAGAGTTCATAAATGTTGCATTTTGCAAGTTCTGCTACTACTTAAAGATCAATTTTCTAGCTGATACTTCTGCATTACTTTTGACCATACTGGAAAGAAGCAATTCAGGTTTCAGCAACAACTGCACAACTCATTGATGGGACATCAGAACAGCCAAACATGGAAAAGTACCACAGAAGAGAAAAACACAGACCAATATTCATCAGCAAGGCCTTACAGTCATACTTTCAAACCAATGACTGTCTTTGAATTTGATCTGATTGTCTCCCTTGCTTTAACCTTTACATTGAGAGATCACAGAGAAATGAACTATGTTTCTGCTGGTATAAATCCCAGAGGCCTTTCCAAATTTCGTAATATATGTGAACTGAGAGGAACATCTGAATTTGGAAGAGATCCCTCATGTAGGAGTCTGCATAAAAACCCATAACACATTCACACGCACAAGTGACTAATCCCTTGAGTTCATTGCTCTTGCTCACACTCTTTGAGTGAAATAGATCTTGAGAAAAAAAGGAATGTGGAGGACATAGAATGTTTCCATGTTGGTTTGGTTCAGTATAATAAAACCTGAGATCCTGGTTAGTGGTGTTTTTTACAGAAGTTATCAAAACTAAGAACATTGTCACCAACAACCTGACTGCAAAAGCTCTCAAGCTGACATGTAGAGACTTTGCCTATTTTGGTGTCTTGAGCCCCGACCAGTACTATCCTGGAATAAATAAGTTGGTTTGTAAAGAAACTACATCACCAAACTGTCAGATGGCCTGAGTAAGACAGAGCAAAAACTTTTCCAACATGTGAATTTTGGAATCATTACTCTTGCTCCTCCTACCTCATCTATAGAAGTTCTGGTACACACCCAACAAAACATTTTATCCAGAATTTCTTCTGTGCTTTTTTACCATTTCAACAAATGAGAAACTTCTCCTAACAACAGAAGCAAGTAGTAGAAAAATTTCCCAATTAACCAGCTACATATTTTTAAACAAGTTCCTCATAGTACATTCTCTATTTGCTTGAGTGTTTATTTGCAATCCTGAACAGCTGACATTTGTTGTTTATAAAATACCAATTCACAAAATTAAGTAAAAAACTCCACTACAGTCACGAGTGCTGACATGCATCTTAGGAAATTCTTAGCTATCTACACAGTGATTACATTTCCCACAGTCATAATATTACTTCTAAAATGTGGCATTTCCAATCCAACAACAATAATCTGTCAGCTCCAGGTGGATCTCAGTGGATGACATCACTGAATGAATTAGATTTCAGATGAGCTTCAATAAACCACGTCTAGCACTAATCTTTGCCTTTATTGCCCTGACTAGGTTCTTCCATTGTCAGGTGCAGTGGGTACATCCCTTCCTGGTGGTAAGAACCAGCAGATGCACAGTGAGTTGTGCTGCAGCACTGCTCATTTAGCTCACAATCCAGGCAGCTGCTGCTCTTCTGCACAAATACCTTCCTGAGAAAACTCTGCTCTGTCTAATCGTGAAAAGAGACAGTGATAAAATTTGTTAGCCAAGGGCTGATATTAGGGATCTGCTTCTACACTGAAACTGAGAGTACAACTGTCTCTGATAGTTTTAAAGATAGCACTCAAATCATCTATTGGCTGTTTCTGTAATTTCCCCAACGAGAGCATGTTTGTACAACCCTGGAATCTCACCTTAATGGCTACTGATAAAAAATTTTAAAGCTAGGCCTTTAACTGATAGAGTGCTACGGGAATGTAAATAAAACACTGTAGCTGGAACAACAGCTCCACTGCTTGAACTACACTCTACATTCAGGAACCTGCACTTTTGTTTTCCAATTTATCTGTCTCCCATTCAAATTTGCACGTTTACTGTTCCCACTCCATTGGTTGAGGTTTCTTTTGAATACCAGAAACGTTGATGTATCCTCTACACAGCAGGAATAGGTGCAACTCACAAAGTTTGCCACAAGAGCCTATGTCTGCACTGGAAATGTACAATACCGAAAGAAATTATCTGCAGAGACAATGGGATTTGCAATGTCATAGGTTGCTATAACTGAGAATAAACTTCTGAGTGAAAAAGCCGTGGTAAGCTCACAAAGTGAACTGTATCTCATGATCTGCAGAAATGTTAAACATGAATCCTGCCTGACAAATGACACACAGGCTAAAATCCTTTGATTACTCTTGAATATAACGATAAAAGAAATGCAGCAATCTCTGCAGCTTGTGCCTGTTGTCCAGTGGGACACTGAAAGCTAAAAATCCCCATCAGTGCAAAGCATGTAGGGCATGCACGGTGCTGTCACTCCTCAGAAGGCAGGCATGGGACTTGTGTGTTGCTGTGTCCTGTGAACACCCCAGGATGAAATATCTGCTCCATTCTCCATTTCCAAGAGACTGCAGCTCTGTTTTAGTGGACAAAACACCAGTTTAGTAGGTATGGCTGATCCCAGATTATTCTCCTGTACAAATCTCACTTTTGTAACAGGTCACTGGACTGCTGCTCGTGGCTACTCATCTCACCAGAGCAGGCCATCGACAAAGGACAGCAAAGTTTTGGTCACACACAGACAGATTATGAAGCATCCACTGACTGCACTGATAGGCAGACTTCACCTGAGTTGGATTCCTAGTCTGGTCAGATGCAGTTAATTTCATTTTCAAACAGTAAGTCAGTACTTAAAAGAGCACTGAGTTCTCATTTATGTGGTTATATCAGCTAATAGATTTAGCCCATTGCTGAGAAATGGGATGTGAATTCATTTCTAATTAATTTCCCTTTACATAGCATATGTCACATTCATTGGTCACTGTCCAACTTAATAAATATGCTTATCACCTTACAGGAATTTCTTATGATTGCAATTCTGAAAACATCTGCCTGAACTATGCCAATAAATCCCTTGGCATTTTATCCTAACACAGGTGTCTTAAAAGCCAGCTTTTCTTACAGCCATTTGGAATTTTATTGACAATAGGCTATTTAGCCTGTTAAAGAGACAGAATAAAAGCACAGTTACAAAAAAATGTTAAAAAAAAAAAAAAAAAAGGTATTTCTTCATTCCCAAAGGCTGTATGCATAAGAAAATCAGTTTAAAAAAACCAAACCAAACCAAAAACCATACATCAATCCTTTGTATATTTCTCAAAATAAAATTATGATTGCAGACAACAAACCTAGATATTTCAAGCAAAACTTATACTATAAAAACACAGTAAAAATGTTTCAGGAATTTTTTACTTAATTACTTGTTTTCAGATTGCCAGTTACTAAGTGTAATAATTATTCTTTCAAACATATCAACATGTTAACCACATGTACAAAACGGGATTTTTCATGTATCTCATTAAAAATAAAAGAAAAAAAGAAAGAATAAAAGAAAAAAGAGTGACTTTTGTAAACTGACAGACTCTTCCAGAACAACTAATGTAAAGGATTTACAGAGGTCAATTTCAATGCAATTTATTTAGAGAGAAGCATTTGAAAGTGTCAGTACTGAAGATTCCATATATTTCACTTATCTCACAGCCCAAAGCAGTGGTCTTGAGGCATTTTGGAATCTTTCCACAGCATGTTTTCACCAAAACTGACAGAAGAAACAAGAGCAACAACCAAAATAATACAGAAAGAAAGAAAAATAGTGCCTAATGGGATGGAAATGTGTTTGACCTGCCTGGTGAAGCTTTGACCTTTTTTTGTCAATGTTTGCAGCTTTACACGACCAATAATGAACAGAAGAAAAGCTTTCTGTCATCCTTGAGGCCATTATTTAGCTTCCTAAAGAAAAATACTAAAATTATCAAAATAATAGCTTGATACCAGCACCAACTGATTTGATAAGATACTCTTTGAAACTGAAATTGCAATTTATGAGTCAGTTGAAGTGGACTGGGAGATGGATATGACAGCACATAGCAGAAACAGGCTGCAGAGTAGGATTGCTATCGAAGATCTATTTAATTTAGGCTTGCCCTCCCTTTAATCACTCTCTGGTGTACATGTCCAGGATTTATTAGTTCATGTCTGAAATTCACATGACAAGAGCAGTAAAGAAACAGGCTTCACAACTGTCCTTCCACCAGCCCCAAGATTCTGGCAGTGCAGTTACACAGCAAGGAGCCAGGCTCTCCTCGTGTTAATCCTGCACTGTTATTCCAGGAAAATAACACATTTCTGTACAGCAGTTCTACTCCTGTACATATTCATACTTACTACTGTAAAAGTTCATTTTTATTTTGTTAAATTCCTACCAGAGCCCTCTATTACCCTTCATGAGGTTTTCCAGCTGCTTATCTAATGCAGAATATGTGCTATGAGTGTGAACCTGCTCACACCAGTTCTGTTTCCAAAGTCAAGTTAGATTTCTAAGAACCCTCTCTCATGGCTTTTTTGCTGCCTCCATCAGCTCATCCATCAGCTATGCTTTGCTGCATGCAGTGGACAAGCTGCTAACTTCAAGTTTGTTGATAATTTTTTAGTTTCTTTCAGTTTGTTCCTTTGATGCATTTTATAGAATGTAAAACTGTTTCAACATGCTGTGGTTTTATTATTTATTAACAATTCCTGTCATGCATAATGAAAAAGACTAAAATGATGTTGACCTGATGGGTTTTTTCTCCCTTTACTTCCACTCCCAAAATGTATTTGTCCATGTTCATGAAAATGTAACATATTGTATAATTTTTACTATTATGAAGGCATAGTCTGTGATCCAATATTAAATTCTGTTTTGGCAAACATGCCAGTGCACATGGGCATTGCCGAGGTAAACAACAATATCAACTACAGGCTACGGTACAAGAAGGTAACAAAACAGATTTTAAAACTACTAGATTGATATTCACTGAAGTTTTGGGATGAAAGAGCTAATTTAGATTAAATAAGGGCTGGTCATGAATAAACCATAGGATCCCATAAGCTTAAACAGAAGCTGGTCCATTTATTTTCTTTCAATTTCTTTCCCTTCACTACACAACATCAAATTCTTTGAAAAGTTAGAGTTTTAAACCCAAGGGTAATACTCAAACTAACATTCTCACAGGAACACAGATGAAATCTGAGATAAATGCCCAGCTCTTCTACATAACTGTAGTACTTTGCTGCTCAGAAATTTTAGGAGGTTTGTCTTTAACAATGATCCTATGAAGCAAAGGACATATTACCTAGTTAAAAATAGATGAGGAGAAGAGAATAAAATAGTAACTTGCTCAAAGTTCAATAGAAGGAAGGGAAAACCAAAAAACAGGCTATAAGATAATTATTTAAGACTGCAGAATAAAAGATTACTCTTCCTAGCAAGCACAGAAAAGATTAAAAGTCTCTGATACAGTTCATCTGGGGAAGATTTCCAACCCATTTTTCATCTGCTTAATTCTATTTTAGATAAACACCCAGATTCCCGAGCACTTACCGAAACCAAATTGAAATCCTGGATGCTCATTCATTATTACCAAGTACCATATGTCTAATTTTATTTTTGGAATTGTCTTTGGCAATAACACACTCTGTCTGAAGCTCTGTGGCAAAGACTCAAATCTGATGGTTCTGAAAAGACATTTCAGGGGGGAAACATTGTACTGCAGATCCTGAACAGAATGTATGATACTGTGCAACCTCTGCCTTGGCTTTGCACAGAGGCTGTTTTGGTGACCTGTTGGCCACTAAGAACAAGCAGAAGAGTGAAGAGATGACAAAAGTCTTTGCTGTGACTCACACACAAAGGTAGAAGCAAAGAAGCTTGATAGACAAATCTCATAATGTAATTTCTTCTCGTCTAAGAACCTCTGTTACCATTTTCTTCCAGAAGTTGCCTCATTAGGCTTTTTGAACTCTTTGCCTGTCGAGTGTCATTAAAAATACATATTGCATATTTCTCTCAGGTTCACGTTTGAAAGGCACATTTCTCCGCTTGGGCAGTTCCATCATTTACCACTCTCTGCCTTGAGAGACCCCAGAAATGTGCATGGCCTTGAGGCCAGGGCCTTTCTCCTCAGTCACCAAAGCACTTCTCCTTGGAGCTTCTCCTTTTTTTTTCATCCACTTAACTCAGTCTATCTCAAAGTGCTTTATTTTGTATATTTGTATCACAGGGACTTAACAGCAGCTCCATTTAAGAAACATTATATTTTTAGTCATATACATGGAAATGATCTGTGGAATATAATTCCACATACTGTGGAAATGATCTAGTTCACTTATTTATCCCACATGAGAAAGCTCTCAGAGCACACAAGTCCCTCTCTACCCTATGGCTGCTATGTGGGGTAGGGTTGGTTTTTTTCACATAAGCCATTGTTAAAGCTGAGGTTTTATGTAAAAACCTTACTGCTTACATAAATAAGCTCAGCTCTTTTAAAAATCCACCAGGAGCTTTGCTATGCTGTCAGACCCCCTGAACTCTTTGGGAAAAGCTCTCAGCTCCAAGGCACGCCTACAATATTCCCTTGAACACAGGAAGGAGGTTCCCTATGTAGCTGTAATGAAATTACAGCAACAGCAGAATTCCACAGGGCAGTTTTAGCTTCAGCACCACGCTGACGAGGTTCTGCCAGGAGCCACTGCACAGCTCTCCATGGCACTGTGATGTCATGAAAATACACTGCAGTGCTCTGTTCTGGGGAAATGCACCTCCAAAGGTGCCAGCATTTTGGTTAATTATGGCAGAGTTGCTGATTGTCTGGCAAAATACTGCAGCTTAGATTTCTTTGTTAACAATTTTGAAGAAAACCTACTATTTCTCATATAATGGAGTAAGCTAAAAAATTATCACTCACTGTCTGAACTTTAAACTTTGATTAAAGATTACTTTTTCTTTCATTTCACATTTCCTACTGAAGTTTACATCTAATGTGATATCAGAGCTGTATTATAATCACTGTACAATAGTTGGCTCTAAATAAAATGCAAAACGTGTATCCACATTTAAAAAACTTACCATCCAAATTCAACTGAATATTTATGTCTCTTTTGTTCACGAAGCATCTTTCACATCCTATTTATAACCACAACTCAACATTAAAGAATTCCTTGTCAGTGAACTAGAGATAATGCCAAAGTCTATCACTTTTCTTTCATTTCCCATTTTCTCTCCCAAGAACAGCTTGAAATGCCTTTCAGTGGAGCTACGGCAGTGAAAACTTAGGTATTTCAGTAAAGAATGTTCTTTACAAAATTAAAATTAACTGCAACACCGAGTTAGCATACAGGCTACAAATGCACCACAATGCTATTAACTGAGATAAAGCACAAAACCAGCCCAGAATTCTTGGATGCACAGAACTTTTTTCCAAATGAAGGAATTCTTTAAGCAGATGCTGTGTACTTATATACACAGTACGTAAGTAGAGAGAGGTGATGGTGAGGAAAAAGGGGCCGCATATAAGTTCATTTGGTTTCCCAGAACCTACAAAGAGTGTAAGCAAATTCACCCCACCCAGGGGGACTCATCTGTTGTCCAGCTCTAATGTGACAATCACTGAGGACAGCAGAGGAGTAGCACCTACACCTGCAATTAACACAGAGCAGTTAATGAGTTACTACAGCTTAACCTATTGACTGATTGTATCCATTGATTACAATCACCAGCCATAGTGTAAATAGTAAATAATATTGGGAGAAGAAACAAAGCGACAGCACACACTCTAACTTTATTTTTTTTTTTAATGAAATTAAATAGGAATAGACAATTCAAAAGTATTTAGCACCCAATAAGCACTACAGAAGAGGTTGAGGGTTAAATGCACGACTGAAGCTACAGGGTTCAAAAAGCTAAAACTGAAAGGAGGACATGGGACAATAGGATGGCAAAGAACTCAAGGAGCAGAGTAGGGAAGGGACAGGCAAAATGCCCAAGCAATGGCTGGAGCCAGAGGACTCCCAAGTGGAAAGTAGGTTGTAGTTTATTTAATTTATGCCCTTGACAAACATTTTGTTCCAGACAATGTCATTGCTCCAGACACATTGAAGCAATGACTCTATAAATGCTATTCTGCACCACATTGACTATTTTGATTTTGAGAACATCCTAAAATATTTTAAAATCAATATGATAACAGAAAGTTCAAGGAAATCACAGTGCTGGACTGCTAAAAGCCAACAGTCAAAATGACTCTGAAAACAGTGCAGTCTTTTTGTAAAATCTAGATCACCTCTGCTTAAGAACACTCCAGGCCTTGAGTGTAGAGCAGCAGTAGGAAGTTACAAGCAGGGAATAAACCACAGAAGTTAACCTGGATGGTGACTTGTCCTAGTGACTGCAAACAAGAAATGCTTTTACCAACAGTGGACACCTCACACACGGGAAGGAAGATGAAAGGAACTCTACTCTCAAACCCAGCTTCAGCACAGCGGTGTCATGACTGCTCTCCTGTTTTGCTGCTGCTTCAGAGCTTCAGTGAATTGAAGAAAACCCCAATTCTGCACGCCTTGCATTACTAAAAGGGTTATTTTAAATTTTTCTGTGTTTATTTCTTTGTAGTATTGTGTTCATTTCCTTCTAGCTCTTTAAGCTTTTATCCAGCTCCCATGCTGGTTGTTTAGCTGACTGAAGGACAAACAAACAATAGCTTCTATTAACAAATATTGATTTTTCTTAAACTGGGTGCAAATTCAACCTTGTGAAAACATTACACCAGATGATATTGTTTATATCAGAAAGTTACCATCCGCGACTAAAAACATTGGAAGAAAGTTCAAAACAAAATTGTTGTATTAGTCACATAAATTTGATTGCGCTCTGGGTTATGAATGCTTCAGGTTTTTTTCTGCACAACTTCCTATGCAGTAATTTAGCCACAACAGTGGCATCCAAGTAATTTGGAAAGCCTGATGCAATCTTTTGAAAACAAGGACTATGAAAATCCCTGCTGAAATAATTGACTTTTCACTGAATATTTAAGAGAATATTTCTGCAAAACAAGCTGGAAGAAAAATGGAGACTTTTCTTAGGTACAGTGAAATATTTTATTCAAAACATATTGAAATAATTTTCCACTTCAAAATCTAGTATCTGTTTCCTCATGCAAGCACTTGCTTCTGTACCCAAGCATTAAGAAAAAAGGTGGCAGTGTTCTCCTTAGCATTTAAAGGAAAATGACTGGAGAACTCCTTAGTCTCAACCATTCCTTCCAGCAATTTACAAGTCAGAGTTTGGCATCACAAACATTTCCTAGAGAATTCTGCATATAGTTCTCCTTCCTGATTAATTCCTAACATATATGTGTATATACCTATAATGTATATTAATATATAAACCCCCTAAGATACACTTTCAAAAGCTCTCATATCACCTATTTACTCCATTTGCAGAAGCATTATGCTATCTCTCAAACAAATAGTTAATTAGTTAGTAATTAAATAGCCACTGAATTAAGTGCAATTAAGGGGATATTAAGATGTGCATTCTATGACAATTGTGATGGCCACCATGGACCTTGGAGTGCTCTGCCACCCCCAGAGAGATCCCCTGATGTTGTGCACGTTTTCTAAAGCACTGCACTGGCTTCAAGAGATGCTGCTGCTGCTGCCTCTTTGTTTCTGGACTCCTTGCACTTACCCATATCAAAGGAATTAAGCAAACAGTCACAACTGCTGTCATTCCATGGCTAAAAGATGAAGCTTGACCCTGCCCCAATGGGGAAATCGAGTATTACTGTGGAACAATCTGTACCTCAGTTATGAAATTGTGTTCTGTGACCCTCCCTAGGTAATGCAATACCTTTAGATTGGGATGGCCTCTGCATACAGAAATGCACTGGCTGCATAAAATTCACCTGAAATCACAGCAGGCCTGGCAGATTTGCCTCACCTGAACCAGCACTGAGGGAATATCTTTTTAGTACTCTTAGAAATGAAAGATAACATGAAAATAATCTGTTCCTCTACAGTGGGTTTCTCAAATTCAAGTAGGTAAAAGGAGTGAAACAAATGAGAGATACAAATTCACTGCTCTTTATAGACTGACTGACATGACTTCACAAACAGCAAGAAATAGGAATACTGAGAAAATTAAAAGTTGATCCAGAGTTAGCAATGTAGGGGGAAACGTAGAAAAGCAGAGGTTCTCCCTTGACTGCAAAACATATAGGAAATTTCGCCTTCCTTTTCTTTATTTGATGAAGCTGAACTCTCTCAGCTCTCCATCCTCCTTGGATGCTGCAATCTAAGCTCCCTCAGCTTATCAGCTGCCTGGACTCTCGTCTTTTCTACGCAGAAGCGGTGCTGGCTGGCAGAGTTCTGAGGAAATCGAGCCTCTGTGCAGTGGAGAGCTGGCAGTACTGAGTGAAAAGAGCAGAATGACTCACACTGAGTCCTCCTCTATTGAAATAATTTAAATGAGTCTGGTTTCCCTTTTATTAAACAGGAGAAAATCAATAATGGTTGATAACAATCCCTGTCCATTATGCTATTTCTAGAATGAACCCATGCATCTGAACTTGAAGTGAGGCAAAGTTACGAATAGCAAATATGTTAATAATGAAACAAAGTTTTAGCGCTAAGTTTCAGTAAATGGGTATTTCATATCACTGCTGCTTTTTAATTGACATTACTGCTACTTCTTTAAGTAGTCTTAAATTAGTTGCTAAAAAGGAGATGTGGCAGCATATGCTGAATGACATGGACTGATCACATTTAAACAAAAATCCACAAGTATATGAATTAATAAATACTTGGCTTATTCACTTTTCCTGGTATGGATTTGTACAGGTTCTTGACTGTACTCTTTCCCTTATGTATCCTAATGTAAATTAATTATTTTGCCACTACAGATGGAGACAAAGCCTGACCATTTGAGCATCTGAGGACACGGAGACATGGATACCCATTAATATGGGTTTATACAGGCAAGAAACAATAGATGCTGTTCTTTCCTTTCCTTGCTTTTATGTGCTTGTGTTCTGCAGAAGAGATAAAAGCTTGCCAGATGGTAAGATTGATAAGTAGCCATCTTAACAGTATTCAAACAATTCACCTTTGGGACTTTTTTCCTTTCAGAAATAACTGAATTGACAAGTTCTGAAGATAGGAGTTAACTAAAGGAGAAGAGTGAAACTTTCAGAAGTCTGCAGAAAGTTAAATTCAAGTGAAGTGTGTGACAGCTCCCCATGTTGTTCTACTCAGAGGGCTACAGACAGAAAGAGAGAAAATAGTCTCAGATCTCACAGAATCAACTGCCCACACACACACACACAGACTCATCTGTAGTTTTCTCTCAAAAAATATGACCAAAGGTTTAACACATAAATATAGAACAGGAGGAGACGGCTTAATCCAACCACATGAGCACTTTGCTGAAGGAATGGCAGAAATAGAAATGTAATGATGCGATGAGATTGCTCACCTCAGTAGGAGGTGTCTCCCGCAAGTGATAAAGTTGAATTTAATCTGAAAAGATTTTTTAGTATTCTCCTGCACTCCTTTCTGACTTTCTTCCAGAATGATATTCCTGAGGCATTACCATACATAATGTATAAATGATCTCTGCTTAGTATTACATTTATTGCAATGTGAAGTATTTTAAAAGTTCATCATATGCTTCCTCATGGTCACATACTGGGACAAACTTTAAAATATAGGTCCCTTAGGTGACTCTAGAAGAACTTCTGTTGTGCATACAGATGAATGCTTTGGGGAAGTAGCCAAAATAACCTAAATCTTCACAAAAGCAGACAAACTTCACTTTTTTTCTTGCTCATAGGCTCAAGTTACAATACTTGGATCTGCCCCTTTCATGTTATGGCATTTAAAACCCAATCCTAGAGCAAGGATTTTGAAGATTTGATCATGAATATTTTCTCAGGATAGTTTTGAATTTTAATAAAATTTCTGTGCAAATTATGTGGGGAAAGTTTTCCAGTTTTCAGAGTGGACCTACTTTCAAATGATACTTTAGTATGCTGATATGATATAAACCCAGAAAGATTCATTTTGATTTCAATCCTTGGTTGAAACAAAAAATTTAAAGTATAATGCAGACAACAGCAGCTATTTAAATCTTCCTTTCCCTAAAAAAACCCCAAAAACCTAAACAACAGCAACAACAAACACTCCAAAGCAAAAACAAATTAGAATAAAAGTAATAATGCCTTGGTAAGAACAGTCTCTAAAATACAAATGATGCTCATGCATTTAGGAGAATGTTTATTGCTAAAGCTTTTCTCACAAGCTTTATGGGTCACTAGCAGCACTGCTATTGCAAATTTTGGCCTCCCAATAAAACAGCAAACCCATATCATTGGAGAAAATTTCCCAGCACAACACACTTCAAGGATGTGACTGCTGCTTGCATTAATAAAGGACTTGCATCTGACATTCTTTTCATCTACCCAAAACCAATTTCTAATTTATTTTCATGTATAGTGAAAACTCAGTCACAGTGAGACATGAACTTATTATGTGGAAACACATCCAGGTACTCTCACTCAGCACAACTCCCTCTGATGTGAGTGAAAGTCCTGACCAAGTGAGAAGTAAGAACAAAATTATTCGCTGTCAAAGTTTTCAGTTTATATTTCGGATCCCAGAATAAAACAGATGACAGAGAGCCCTCCATCTTTCCAAGAGACAGACTGGATAAGGAGACTTTTGAACAAGGTACTTCAGCTGAAACAGAAGATTTGGAAGAGACTGCCTTGACTATTAAGTTCTTTACCCTCACAAATAATTACATTATGCAATCTCTTTCTTAAACTGATCAAGCTCCCCCTAAAAATTAGTTTGGCATTTTCCTCCCTACTAAAAGGCTGTTCTAGAACCTCATTTGTGTAATGACTAAAACTCATGTTCTGATTTCCAGCCTTGACATACTCTTGGAAAGTTGATTATATTATTAATTATTCCTTAGTACTTAAGTATATAAGTACTTAGTACTTATTAATTATTCCTTAAGTACTTGCTTAGCATTACTCTACTATTTCCCAATACGTGTTGCATTTTCTCCTATAAATTACTTCCTCTTTCCAGATCTGCCTGCTTTCAGTAGTTTAATTACTCTGTACATTACTTTTTGAAGGTGTTTCTAAGGAAGTAGCAACACTTCTTTAGTCCATATCACAAATTTGAGGTTTTCAGGCTTGAGAAAAGAATACTGCCAGGGGAGGTAACACCTGTTTGAAAGCTACTGCAGGAAGGTGGGTAAGAAATTGTTCTCCCCTATCCACAGGGGAAGGGACAGCTTGGGATGGGTTTATGGAGGAAAGAGCCTTTAGGTCAGATCCCAGAAAAACCTTCCAGCTGGGCCACTGGACTTGATTGCTACATCTCCATTGCTGTGGGTTTTTGTAGGAAGTTAGACAAGAGTCAGTCAGGGATTTACTGGGTGCAGCTGCCCACGGACAGAGGGGCAGCCCAAGATACACCCTCCAGGTCACTCCCCGCACTTCCTACTGGAGTAAATCCGACTGCACCGAGGGAATATTTATTACATAGCAAGCTGGAGTTGAAAGTGGCCATGCAGACCTAGTAATTTTTCATGACAATGAAGAGATAATGGAATTATCTCCAGGATCAATATCTTCTTTCTCAAGAAGCAGCATTGAATGTCTGTCTTTTAAGATTCTTTTCTTTAGGGATAGTAATAAAAAACCCCATGGACTTTACTGCATGGACTTTTTTAGTAATTAAGCCATGAGAATTCCCCTATTTTCAAGATCCCTGAAACCACAGCTCCTTATCATTCTCCTCTCCTCCCAAAAAGACTGCAATAGCATTATATAGTGTCCTGTCCTTAATTAGGAAAAGTTACTCAAAGGCTAATAAACACACTTAACCTCCAGATATTGATTGGACAAATATTATTATTTTTATTTCTTTAAGTGATAAACTGGAGCTACTTTTAAGTAAAATAAGCATCTGAAAATTAACAGGAGGATGACAGTGTTGTGTACATATAGTCATTATTTTTAGTAAGAAGTCAAACTGAATGAAATACGAGATGTATTGAACAACTTTATCTGGATTGTGATCCTTTTGTGCTCAGTTCAATACAAAAGTGTAGTCTAGGTTCATCCTCTGTGGTTGAGTAATTGCAGAATGGACAAGGAGACTTTACCCCAGAAGCAAAAGCAATGCAAGTTTGATGAAGTCACCTACATCTGAAATTACATCTCTGTAAACCACTTCTAGCACTGGAAAGCAAAACAAAACCAAAGTGGATTGCTATGCAGAGTGCACCTTTGGAAGTTATGTCGTTCAGCTGGAACTCCAAGAAATACTATTTGGAAGCCAAAATTCAACAGTAAATCACAGAGCAAACTCAGGGCCCAAATCATTCGGATATAAAAGTTACCTCACAAGTTAATAAACGCACACACATCATGTAAAGACAGGGATTAAACTAGAAAGGGTTTGGCTTTCCAGCAGTCTTGAAATTTTAATGCGGAACAGATAAAGGGGAAGGTTTTATTAGGAAAAAAACCAACCTGGAAGTGTTTCCCTGAGGAAGGCATTGTGACCTAGCAGCTGCCATCACCTCTCAAGGTGCCCGCTTTAGAAGTCAGTTCTTTGGGTGCCGAGCACATCCAGCACTGCCCCATCACGCACTGAGGACAAGCAACACAGGGCACTTTAGCTCCCTTTGCACAAGCCTGTGCCCCACAGAAGGAATTGCTCCCCAAAGAAGGAATTAGCAAACAACAAGGATGACAAAACTTAGCCTGTCATTGCCTTCCTTCCATCACTATTAAGTAAACTGAAAAGTATACTCCCATTGACAGCAAAATTTTTGACAACTGCAGTTAAGACTGATGAGATGAATTAAATGCAAAGATATTCCTCGGTGTGCCTGGCTTCAAAGGCGCCACTTCATTTTAAGCACCAGGGATTGCCAATTACTCCTGCTTGAAGCACTCTGTCCTCCTGCCTTGCACAGCACTGGAGGGAGGGTTCGCCTTGCACAGACTTCTCACTACATATTTTAAAAGTTAGTAATCCCTACTGGCCAACATCTTTCAGTTCACTGTCTCAGGAAATTCTGCATACTGTAAAAGCATCATGGCTTGTGACAGAACCACTTGGCATTGCTTCTTGTCTCTCTCCCTATAACAATTTGGCTCATGCTATTTCCCTGACCTGATTGCTTCCTCTTTGTAGCAGCTAAGTATCCCCAAAAGCAAATGACATTTTACACCTCATGTGTCTCCACCAGCCAGGGAAATATGAGCTGCAAAGGAAAATAACACGAACACCAAATGTCACATGGGACAGAGAGCCCACTGAAATGACAGGATCAGTCAGCATCACAGCCTGGCCTGTGGGATCTGCTTCCATCCATCAATCCCAGCAGCAGAGATCAGGTTTTGTCCTCTTTTCTTTGTACCATCAAACAGCTTACCATTTGCCCAGATTGGTCAAGTTCCACCATGAAGATTACCTATGTTTCTGGAACAATTTACACTTTTAAAATACCCTTGCTGCACACATATTCTGTGATCACCCCAGTATTCACTGCAAAATGGGAGAAAGGCTGTTACACTGAAGAAAGGAGCAATGGACAGGTGGGGAACCAGCTCTGCCTGAAATGCAAGTGCAGCTGTTGAGAATAATGTACAAATGGCTATTTTTTATTTGGAACATGTTAAGTCTAAATTCTTGCCAACTTCATTCCAACAGTTATGGATTCATTTCTTGTCATTTGCTGTGCTCTTTTGCAATTTCTGACAGAAAAATGATATATTTGAAATGGAATGCCTCATGTATTCTGTAGATTACCATTGTGAGCAGCACTGCTTTGACCTTTTCAGTATGCTGTAATTTCATTTGCTGCCAGGGCTATTTAGGTTCTTCTCTTCTTGTCTCAGGTTCTCCAAACTGCAAGTAACAGACAAGAATGGCCAACCAGCCAAACAAAAAAAAAGATATATAAAATTAAGTTTCAAGGTATAATAAAAAAGATGATTACACCTCACAACAGGAACCCTGTGCTGAAATGAAGCTTCACCCCAGCATTGCAGTGAATTCTGAGCACTGTGGCTGGTACCAGGTGAGCCCATTCATCCAGCCAAACCTGCAAGGACAACGGGACACGAGGCACAGCTAACCCACTTCAGCTACAACACTCTCATCCTCCACTTTAGAATACTCAAATGTCTCTAGGAAGAGTCACAACTTTGTCTCTCCTTGGATTTAGGATCTTTCCCTGTTTCAAATGACTCACAATGGAATCTGTCCACAGTACTGACTGAATTTCTTTTACAGAGCAGTAAAGCCTATATTAAGACAAGAGAGATGCTTTGATATAAAGAAAACAAACCAAACCAAGAAAATCCAACCCAAAACCATAAATACTGTCTTAAATATATCTATTTACAAAAATGAAAGAACCTGAAGATACATGAGTATAGACCCATTATTTGTGATTTGGTCTTCAGATTGCTGATTTTTTTAAAACAGATTTCTTATTAAAAACAATATCTTTGATATTTCCAGAGTATTAGCTTTGCCCTTCCCTTCCAGTGAGCACATTATTTTACCTTTTCACCTTTAAGTACATTTTTAACTCTACCAGTGATCTTCTGTAAAGTTGATAACATTAACACAGGTGTATAAGGCAAGCACACAATTTCCTACATTGTTAAATGCATGGATGTTTATTCATTGCACACACTGCAGCAGTTGGTCATTTATTATTTTAGAAAAGAACTGCTCTTTCTGTGTAAGATAAAGGCCCAAAAGGTAGCATAAAACAGCATGGCTCTCTAGACAGCAGCTGCTTGATTCAGTACGTCTGCATTTAGAAATATTAAATTGAACACAGGCAGTTCAACGCCTTCAGTTCCTATTTTACCTTTAAAGCAAGGCTTAATACATCACTTCTCTATGGAGCAAGGAAAGGTATAAGCTGAGAATAACTGGAAAAATACATTTATTAAAGAACGTTCACTCTTTCTGTGGAACATAACTCAAATAAGTCATTACACCTTGTCTTCATTTCTTGCACCATTTACATCTGGTATGGTTTTACAGCTCTTCTCTTTACTGTGCATGTACTGTCAGCACCTCTAGTACAGGACAAATGCACAAGTGTTTTGCAGACAATGCAGAAGAGGTAAAGAGGGGCCTTGAGCCAGACAGGAAGTGCCTCTAGATGGGAGTTACAAGGAGAAATAAGCAGAGCAAGAGAAAGAAGGGGGATGCTCTCAAAACTGGCCAAGCTGGGATATTTATTTGTAAGCAGATGACACAGAATCTGAAAGGAATTGAAATGCTGAAACCCTTTTTTATTCATTCCTACGTGTATCACAGCATTCTCTACATTTACCAAAGTGCTCCTTTTAGCCACTCCTCTCATAATCATGACTTCACACAGAGGTGAAGAGGAAAATGGGAAATAACTTCTTTAATTTTCAGCACTCAAACAAGTGCTTGATCTTCTGACAAGCAGATGGGTTGCAACAACTCTCCTGTCACATGCACAGTTAGTTCTTGATAACTTTCAGTTTGCTTATTCAATAGAATTATTTATTTCTGATAGAGGTTCTTTGGGAGTTCTTGGAACAAATTGCAAATTTGTGCCAGTCTGCCCTACAGAAAAAGTTCTCTTGGCATCATTCAATTCATGTGCTTAATGAGGCTGTGGTAAGTAAATAAATAAGGTGAGAGGAAAGAAGCCAAAATTTTTGCAGTTGGCAAACTTATTTTTATGTTTGTGCTTTTGTGGGGTTTGTACTTGTTGGACTTTTTTCAACATTTGCTGAAACTTTCCAGAACATGCCAATGCTTATAGCATTTTTCTCACAGTACAGCTTTGGGTTTGGTCCCTGCATAACTTTTATTTTTCTTTGCTAATGCAGACTGTCCCATAGGCAGATCATATGTTTGCCTTGAGCACAGATGGGAAGAATAATCATTCCTCTTAGGAAGAATCTGTATTGGGTTTTTTACTTTAGAAAACTGGAAACAAAGAATTTTATGTAATCTTACTGGTAATCACAGAGTAAGATAATTGGAAAAGTCTATTAATTTTAATTAATAATTCAAGGCAATACTTATCTTCTCATCTGGTTTTTTTCCAGGCAAGAAACTACACCTCTGTCATGCACCCTCTGGAACAGCCCTCAGAGCACTCCTGAACAGAAAGTGGCAATGGATGAACTGTCTCCACAACCACTGCTGTGATGGAGCACAGACATCGAGCAGGATATCCAGCCCTGGATGTAGCATCCATCAGTTATCTGAGGCATAAACTACCAAACCCAGCTGCATCTCTGTATCTCTAGCCTCTTGTATTAGTTGGCTAAAACACTAATGTGAACATTTCCTGATTTTGTCCTGTTAGCAGGTCAATGTGTCTATATTTTAGTTTGGTTTCACCACCTAATGCAGAGGTGAAATCCTGATTCCATCAGGAACCACCAAAATATTTACCCCAAAGCAAAATGGGAGTGAACACTAGTGAGATAACCATATAGTGAAGAGTTTTTCCTCTAGATGGAGTCCAGAGGAGAATAGTTTGATCTTCCATAATTAGAATTTCAGCATGTTTCTTCTGTGACCCAAATATTTTTTGTAGCTCTCCTGATACTGATATCTTCTCAAGAGCAGTGCAAATGCTATCCTAGGACTTACATAAAATATGTTTAAATTACAATAAGTGCTACCTCATATTTTTCACTGGCTGTGCTCTGTGTTGCTTAAGCCTCTCTGCTGCCCACTCGCACTGTTCACACCAAGTAACCTCAGGTTCTGTCACTTCCCTCCTAAGAACCAGATACTGCTTTGAAGGGTGAGCCATAAACACTGAGACACTGGTCTGACTGTTCAATCTAACTCCTAAAGACCTCCTGAAAGCAATGTTAAAAACCTGAACACTAATTTGTTCACAGACACCAAAAGCCTTAGATGTAAATTACCTCAACTGAAGTCGCAAAAGTTCACCCTTCTGGAAATTGGGTTCAGCTTCTTATTAGCCCGTGAGTAACAGATTAATGTATTAAGGTGACAGAGGCAGGTTTTGCTGGTCTCAGTAAAACGGGTAGCAAATAACAAATCAAGCTGCCTTCCTAGGGTACAGTGTTAATTACCCTGTGCTGGCCATCAAGTACCCAAACTCCACTTAATGATGTGACTGTGGGCAACACAGAAGCTGGATACAGATGTGACCTGGTGTATAAAACTGCTGAGAAGTTAGTGTGTTCTGCATATTGTGATTTGCTGAACTGGAAAACCAGATTAGAGGGGGAAAAAATCCAAGAAAAACTCTCCTTTCTGAGTTATCAATGAGTCTTGAAAAAAATCTTTCCTTTAAAAGATGTAAAGAAAACTGCAGGCTACACATCTCTCCCATGAACCACAGCTATCTTGACAAAGCCCTACCCAGTTTTACTTTCAAGCCATATGGACTAAAAAAAAATATGGACTATTTCTGTGGAGGAAAGTACTTAATGAAAAGAAGGAACTTTCATTTGCCACACCAGTTCAAGTTCCCACATTATCTAATAAAACACAATTCAAGTTGCAAAGAGCAAGATCTCAAAACTGCTTATTTTCGTCTAAGGAAATCTTGAGTGGAATAGGAAGGATTAGTCAGTAAATAGACTGTGATGTGCCAAGCTATGTGGAAAATAAACACAGAAGTAACAGATACTATTGAAATGTGTCAGTTCAGAGAAGGAGTAGCACAATTTGCACTGCCATTGGTAAAATGTGACACGGGTGAGCATGGCCCATTCCTGAAGGCAACTAATAACCATCAGAACAAAATAGGCAGCTGTTGAGATGGTTACAATACTTCAAATCATCCCAAGAAACCCTCCCTGCTACATCAGAAGTCATACACTTCACAGGCTGTTGAGTCCCCTTGGGGATTCATATCAGTGTACCTGTTGCTATTTCTGCAAATGTTGACCTGTGTTATCTATGGGGATAGAGCTGCCAAAAACCTATGCAACACTGTGACACTATAAACACAGTAAATTCAAAAATGAGAAACTAGCCCTTTTCTACCTTTTTAAAAGTCAGCAAGTTACATTAGAGCCCTGAACCACTGCTCCTGGCAGAGGAAACTACAGCAACCCCTTCTCAGTGCAATCCAAACATGGGTGACACTACAGAGGCAGGTTACAACTCTGGTTAACTGCAATTATCAGTTCCCTGTTTTCAAGGTGATAGAGGGAAAACTTGGACAAAACTTCTGCTTTTCCCTCAAATACTGCACTACCTCTGAAGAGGTGGATGGACTCTAGGTCTGAAGTATGATAATATCTCTCTGTAATTGCTATTGTGAATTTTATTTTTCACCAGGAGATAACAACAGGCAGTGCACATTGCGCTGTTTTCAGTTAATGAAGATACAGCTCAGGACCCAGCATTTTGGGTAGAAATCAGTAATGCTGCAACAGCTGCTGCAGAATGTAGTACAGGCTTACTGGGGCTCTGCCAATGAAACTGTTGGATTTGCTCCTGCCTCTGTGACTGGATTTACTTGCCACAAAACACTACAAATGGCTACAGATGCAGAGAATAATTCCATAGAGCAGAGAGAAAGTGGTGGTGAGGGAGGAGAGAATGACAAGTTCTTGCAATATGTGAAGTTATTGATGGATTCTGATAGCACAGCCAAAGGAATTTTTCCCTTTCTACTTAAGTGTCATGCCTTGATGCCAGCTGGATGCCAGGCACCCACAAAAGCCTCTCGCTCTTCCTCCTCTGAAACTGGACAGAGGAGACAAAATATAATGAAGGTTTCATGGGTTAAGATAAGGACTGGGAGAAAACACTCATCAATTACCATCAAGGGCAAAAACAGGCTCCACTTGGAGATATGAAGTGGTTTTTCACCAACAAAATCAGAGCAGGATAATGAGAAGTAAAATAAGCCCTTAAAAACACCTTTCCTCCCCAGTCCATCCCCCTTTCCCACCAACAGTGCAGAAAGACAGGGAATGGGGGGTTTGATCAGTTCATCACCTATAGTTTCCTCACTGCTCAGGGAGAGGAGCCACTCCCCTGCTGTCCCCTGCTTCTCACAGAAGCCTCCTCTGTGGCCCCCCACTCCCTAAAACCAGGCCACGCAAAACCAATACAATAAAAACAAAAAAAAAACAAAAACAAACCAACAACAAAAAAACCCCAAGCTAAATCTGAGTCCAAATAAGTGAGAAAACAACTAAGAGCTGTCAATTCACAACAGATGTAAGGCATGCACTGTGTAAAGATGTTTATACCCATGTTTGTCCACAGCACACTACTGAAGAGAAAGCAACATAAGTTAAAAAAACCAAAACACAACACCTTTGTTCTAGGAGATTCATAATATATTACTTTAAAAAGAAAAATTAATAGAGTGTCCCTTGTACAATTTATTGCATTTGCCAGAGGAAGTCCCTGTGGACACACACATCCTAAAGCACATACTTTTAATGAACATACATTTGCAGATCAATGCAAATTAATTGTTTTCTGCATTATGAAATACTAACTTTACAGGTACAGTTAATGAACTTTCAAAATCTGCACTTCTTTTGTTCCTGTAGGTAAGACCAGTTTAAAATGAGCCTCAAAACTTAACTTAGTCCCTTTTCCTAGGCTGGATTATTATCCAGCATGGTTATCAAGTTTCTTGCAAACATGTATGTCATCTTGTCTTTACACCATGTATTCACATGCTGGTGTAATACTGTTACAAACACAATTGTTCTGGATTTGGTTTTGAAATAGGGCTATTTTGCAGGACTGCAAGTGAAAGCTACCCAAGTTTCAACACACAGATTTCTCTGTGCCCATTATAACCTCAAACACCCTAATTATTTAATTCCTTTTCTCTTCTTGAGCACAGTGAAATAAAAATGTTTGCCAAACATCAGCCAGAGTTAACCATAGAAAGCACTACAATGCCCACTTCTATTATGAAGCCAACAGTGACCACCTAAAGCTCAAATCTTTGTTCTACATGAAAATTAGAAAAACAGCTGAGTCGTGCTGTTTTACCTCTGCTGTTGCCAGTAATTCTATTCATCCCTTTGAAGTTTGCTCCTGGGTTTACCTGAACCACCTCTCTAGTGAAAGGAATTTATCTCTGAGCAGTCTCAACAGCAGAACAGAGCTGGATATTTAAGGCTGAACTTGCTGAACAGCAGCACATGGAAAATAAAGATACGAGCACAGCTGATAAGGTCTCCCAAACTCCTCGAGTGATAGTCATTAGATAAAAACTATTAGTTCATGTCTCTCCACAGGGTTAGACTGTGACTCACCCTTGAAAAACCACGTAGAAAATAAATTTCCAAAAAGCTTAAATACAGGGCTCTCACAGTGCAGATTTTGCATTCATTCTGAATCCCCTGAGGATCCCTGTTTTATTATGGCACGTTGGATCAGTCTCTGGTTGAAGGAGTGATTGCTCCCTCCTGTGGACTATGCACCATCCCTCCTTTCACACCAATGTCATTGTGCTCACTCACTAGCATGGTACAGACAAAACCCACTATCATCCCAAAAAAAGCAGTCCAGTAAAAGAGGAGAGCTCTGAATACACAGGGACACTACCAGGAGTAGTTACTGCCCTGCTTTAATTTGCCTTCGCTCTTTCAGACAGCCCTTTCCTGGTGCCAGGCTTTGAGGAACGCCCGTCTCCCAAAGCAGGCACTGAGGCTCTGACACCGAGCTTGGCTCCCTGCCCAACACCCACCACAGGGCCGGGATTCACCTCCCTGCGCTGGAGATGCGCCTGAACACTCCCTTTTTGCTCCCTCTGGGGAACGTGCAGTGGTCTTCAGTGACACAGTCACTGCAGCACTTGGCATTAGCTAACTACTTCTAATATCCTTTCCATGTTGTCTCTTTCTCCACAGGAACCCCTTCATCTCAAATATTTGTATTCCAAGACAGCCACATGGTTAAAGAGAGGCTCCTTGAAGCCTCTACTTTTCAGTGGTAGATTAGTACATTCTTCCTGGAAAAACTAGTCTGTGACATTCCTGCACAGTGAATGTGATGTTTATTGACAGATAACGAGCATCTGACTACTTTCACACTACTGAATTAACACATGCACACAGAATTTCAAGCAAGTTGAAATAAACTCATTTGGTTGTCTCCATAAAAGTTGCATTAAAACATTCGTAAACTTGTTACATCTTTACAGCTTTATATCTGTCATCTCCCTTATTTTCCCTTTCTTTAATAATTTTTTCTGATTTTCTCCCAGTTCATCTTTCTTTTGTATTCTTTATTTTTATTCTATTCCCTTTTATTCCACTTGTTTTTTGATCTTGTTGCCAGAGGGCAAGAACTGATAGTGGTGGTGCAGAGAAAGCATTCAAGTTTTGGAAAACAGAGGGGAATGAAGAAATCTCTCACATACATAATGATAGATTTCATTCATATTCTGGAACATCAGAATTAAAAGAAATTTTTGTAATTTTGTTCAATTACAAAGAAATAAGTTTCCAGCCTTGACTCATTTGGCACAAATGAAAATATCCTGCCCTTCAAGCAAGGAATGTAACTTCAGCAGTGCTATTTTTGCAGGTCTGACAATGAAGTTGTTAGACAATAAAGGAAGATTATTTACAGAACTGCAATGTGTGAATACTATTTATTTTCAAAAGTATAATAGAATGAATGTTAGCTGGTGAGAAAACATCAATGAACATAATGTAAAGCTTCCATAGAGACTCAGTCTTTCATTCATATCATGTTATGGACATCAGGTCATCGTATCATCATCATACTGCATAAGTTGGTGGGTCTGGCCAGATACACGTGGAACTTAATAAGCAACTATTGTGAATAATGTTTCTATTAAAAATCCACAATTCAGATGTTACATACTTAGCCAGAAAAATGCAGCTCCTTCATAATGATATTTGGAAGGTGTTAAAGTGTTACGAAAAGTTCTTCTTCTTCTATAGTGGCCTGATACATCACCAAGCAAGCACAATGGGATCAGTTAAGTTCTGCTGGATTGCCCAGACTTCTTTAGTTTTTGGTTGTAGGATTTGAGGTGGTGGAGACTGAAGCAGTCCTTCAATAGCACAACTTTTTGTTTCCTTACTCCATGGAGCTAGCCAGCACCTTTTAAACTTCTTTTACTCTCAGAAGAGCACAGAGGGAATGAATGTCATCTCTTATCTATTGCAAATATCTATTTTGCTATTAGGAGGAATAAATAGCAATGCACTTCATAAATTCAAATCAATCCACCTCTATATTTGTTCTGACAGACATAATAGACACAGAAATAATGTTATCTCAGCAATCATTTCTGGAATACAGTTCCAGCACTGTATATTAACCCAAGCACAGAATATAGGTGTACATGGCACAGTGAAGACAAACATGGAATATAGCCCCAGTGGGATACCTTGCTGATTTAGTCATTTTCCTTTCATTACCCAGCCCATTTCTTTTTATAAAGTATGAAATTGGGCTGCTTCATTTTGTGCAGCACTAAATATAGAACTGGACCAGAATTTTCAAACATTCAAGTTGTGTATCTGATTATTTTGTATTTTGGTTCATCCTTTTTAAGAGGAGACAGAGGAAATTTTTTTTCTAAATATCTTGTGTACATGCTATACTGGTTAGCATTACACTGTTTTAAACTGAGAATTATACTGAATGTTAATGTGCTTCAAAAAGTTGAGGATCCAACATCTTTATAAAGTCACCAAATGAAAGTTTGACATTAACTGAACTAGGCAGAACCAGAAGTTACTTAACAGAGCAGTAACCTTGCTAAGCACATATACAATTTTTATTTTATGTCAAGAGGAATTTCATTTCCCCTAATAATTGACAGATAGTTGTTTGTCAGTTTCTAAGTACTTATTCAATCTTGGTTTTATACATTTTCATTGACATTCTGTATGCTCATTACCTAGTTTTCCTCTCTTTAGCTGTGGCTTCCAAGATCCATTGTGACCTATTTATGCTGTTGAAATATCCTGAAAAATCACATTTTACATTGTAGGGCAACCCTCCCTACTAGGTCTATTTGGAAATTACCTCTCAAAGCCATGTTTAAGGGCATCAGCCACATGCTCTTAACAGAGAAGCAAATATTTCTGGTATGGTTTCTGTTCCAAACTTGGTGTTACTTATTTGCATGGTAGAGTTGCTGAAATTGAATTAAGAACCACAGAGATGCTGAAGACATTTTTATGAATATAAAATCACTTCATTAATAATATCTGCTATTCTAAAAGCAGCAGGGCTAAAGGACTGTCACTAGGTTGTATACGCACATTGTTCCATGGTGTTATTTCAGCTGTCATTCATTTAAAGGAACTGGTATGATTTTTAGTTTTTGCTTCCTGGGGAGTTGATAGATGGCTATAAGGTGATTTTTCCTCATGCTATTTTTTTACTAATTAGGAAGAAAAATCCCTCCGTTTGGTGTATTCTCTATCAACTTTGTACTTGTGCTCAAGTGAAATTCCTTTCTTGCAGAAAGTGCAGCCTTGGTACCACACAAATCCAATCAGATTTGAGAGTAAGACACTTGAGTATTCCTGTTCATTTTCAATAAGACAAGTCAAATTCTCAAGGTCAAATAAATCAATAATAAAAGACCACTTCTTCTCACAGCATCTGCTAAAATCTTAGCTTTCGATTTGATTGCAGCACCTTTGGCCTAAATCTAAACTGCTTGTATTTTCAGACTTCTAACTTCAGACCTCTTTTCCCCCAACCAAAACCCACACAGCACATACCCAAAGTCTAACATCATTCTGCATGTACTCAGTACTTCTCAGCTCTCACCTTCTTTAGCGAACTTATTCACTCACTAGGATTACAAGGAAAAGTGCATTTTGAAATGAGGCAAAAGACATTGCATGGAAAAAGAACCATTAGGCACTAGGTTGCTGTATAAACTGCCAGAAGCACAAGTTCACCAATTTTGTACTCTCCACCCAAGTGACTTTGTGGTATATAAAGGGGAAATGGCATCTGTATAGAACAAGGAACACCTCCAGGATCATTCCCAGCTGATCCTGCCCTTAGCTCATCACCTGTATGAATTCCATGACCATTTCCTAGGGGAAGTTCCCATTCCATTTGCTCAAGTTTGGCTGCCTTCAACAGTCAGGCTACCCTCAATACGTCCATAAAGTAAATGTTGTTTAAAGTATGTTTCTAACATTCAGAAATACTAACATTTTTCTTTTTTCACCTTTTGTTGATCACACACCAGGCTACAATTACCCATAACAGGAATTATGACGACCTCTGCTTCATATTTTCCAAATACCAGAGCAAAAGAAAAGTATAGTTAAGATATTCCTAACTACCACAAATCATCACTTTTCCTTGCAGGCCTGTTCAGAGCTTCTTGTGAGTAAAGGACAATGACATTCTAGCAGCATAATGGACACCATAGAGGGTGATCCATACTAACAGAATCATGTGTTTGATTTAGCATGACTAAGGGCAGCTAGGGACAAGACTGCTGCTGAAGTTAAATTACCCTTAAAGCATAATCCCTGGTGAAGCCTGTGCAGAACAGGGCTGCACAGGGAGTTTGTGTACACAGGGTGCTACAGGGGTGCTCCACAATCCACAGGTGCCAGTGGGACAGCTCAAGAGCTGCCCTGCTGCATGAGCTGCAGTGTGTGGTGAAGATTTGCTCATGGACTCTGTTCTCATTTGGGGCCATACAGTCCCTTCCCCACACAGGGCTGCTGTCCTGTCACTGCAGCTCTTTTCAAACTCTTGGGATTTTGCAGGAAGTTTCACTCCTCTGGAGAATAGAAAGCATGTGCAATCTCTCCATTAAAGGCTTCTGGGTAGCAAGTGACTCTCTGGTTCTTTACTTCAATCTTCTTAATTTGTAATCTTAATTTACTTTAGAGCATTTTTGTAGTGTAATGTCTCACTAGGATGACACAGGATATTAAACCATATGTGGTATATAAATTGTATGGGCTATTGCCAATGACATTATAAAGGGTACATGGAGCATTGCATGAAATACTCTAATTTACATTGTAATGGATCTGTTGCAGCTTTGCAGGCAGAGCTACTGAAGGGACACAGGGCAGCACAACTGACAGTGTCACTCACATAAATGGCATTTTATCATCTCCACAACTCTCCCCACATCTGTCCTGCAGTTGGTGCTGCTCAGGACAAACTGTTATTTTAATGCCTCCTTTACTCTTTGCTTGCAGTAGCCAAGTCTGATAAAGGCCAATTACTTAAGCTGTTTTGCAAAATGCCCAGGATTTTTATTTGTCCTCTTGTTTTGTACATCCTCCAAACCAAACTGTCTTGCTTGTCTTCTATGCAATTATTTACAGAGGAAAAAAATTCAGTCTGAACACAGTAACAGAATGCAATGACCTAGTGTTACTTTTTGAACTCACAGCAGTATGTTCATAAAGGACTCAAATGAGTCAGGTTCTCTTCTTTAATTACATTAAATAGAAAATTAAATTAAGACAAGAAGATTAAAAGAACATTTAGAAGGATCTGATAAAAATGTTCATTAAGTAATTTATGAGGAAAACTGAGATACTCCTTCCCTTCCCCAAAACAAACATAAGTTAACACTATTATATAATATTTGAGAATAAACCTCATCCTTTTAAAATTAGAACTGCACTTTTCAATAAAGTACTATGTCCCTACTATAACAGAAATTAGTGCATAAATGATGAGAAATGGTGCATATATTGTCAGTCACAGAGTGGCAGTCAATATAAGTATAAAAGAGTTTTATGTAATATTTAACAAATTACACAAACATGATTTCTTACCCAAAAAAACTGAAACAGATACCACAAAATAGAAAAATAACCTCTGTTTATTGTAGATAACCACACTTCATTCTAATTTTCAATTTACTTTCCCTTCATATAATAGGCCTACTTTGTTTGCCAGGCAAATTCTTTGTCACTTTTTCCTTTGATTGACACATGCACAATTAAGAGTTACAGACAAGTTAATTAATTTAGCAATTCAACACTGTGACTGAACTGTGTTCATTAAATGGAGAAATAAAATTGAATCACAACTAAACTAAACATGTTTAAACAAGTCAACTTTGTTTCAAGAGCATGGACTTATTCTAATAAATTGATTTGGATGTGTAAGTGTACCATTATTCAAATAGTTTTAAAAGTAACACAGCTCAAAGGAAAATGCCATTTTCTACACCACCAGAGCATGTAATAGTTTGTCATTACAAGCAAAGTTTAACTTACACAGAAGTTGACTCTAGTTCCTTGCAAGCTTTGTTCTAGAAGGAAGGGGTCACACTTCAGCATGATGCAGCACATTGACATGTTGACTGTTTGTTGCTACTCCTTTCTGACTTTTATTTTAGAGGAATATAAGTCACCTCCTCTTTCCCTGGTGTGTTCCTTAATTCTAGTGGCCTGCATTGACTGTAAATACTGAACTGCATTCATCTGCCCATGTAAAACATCCACTCAAAAAGTCTAAAATGCACTTTGACAAGTAGTTCACAACACACACCTACATCAAAACTCTTTAGAATTCACTTACCTTGTAAGAGTTCTGGTACCTTTTCATGTCACTATTACAGGAGGGGAAAAGGCATTGAACCATGAATTATTTCATATCCCTGACACAGTAGGTATCCTGTATTATTTAAAAATAACTATTTCTGATTAAAAGCATATTTGAAGTGAACTCTGTATAAATATTCTGGTGCCACTGTCCCATCAACCAGTGCTTGTGTCAGCCAACATACTTGGGAAGACCTCCCTGGAAGCTGAGTGCACACACATTTCCTCATATAAACCTGTAGAAAACTGTAACTTCTGGACTTCAATAAGCAGTGAAAAGCTTTAAAGAACAACTGCACTTCAGATAAATATTTAAATGAACACTGTCTTCTAACAGCAATACACCATGCCCTCCTTTTCATCAGAACAGTACTTGGCAATACGTTCTTTGCAGTTCATTCTATCCCTGAAAACGCTGGGAATAACAGCACAGAGTGTGGCATGTGGCACTTTCAACACAGAAATAATACCACTTCAAGTTCATTTCTGTAAACCCTTATATTTGCATCAACAGTTTCAGAGTTATCCTAAAATTTAGCCAATCACAGCTCTTATAAAAAATCCAGCTGCCTTGAGAGCTGTTTTTTTCTTCTGTGCTCACATGTGGACTTCCTACAGAGCCTGAATCTTTTGAAAGGCTATTCCACCCATTTGGGTTCCTTCAGATGCGTAAGCAGAGAAAGGTATTCCACAAGAGCAATATTATTTACAACTGGCATTTTAACACACACCAGTAATGCCTGTCCCTAGGACTGGTTATCCGACTTTAGGTGTCTAAAAGCTAATACCTAATCAAAGATATTCATCTGGCTACCTCTGCATTCTGTAGGTGTTCACTTCTGGGGGCTGACCAATCTATGAGACACGTAACTAAAGATGTTGGCATAACTCGAGCATCCCTCACTAAATGCAGAAAACTACCCTAATTATCAAAAAATCAGGATTATAATCTAAACCAGGTGAAGCAAATCTCATTGATAACAGCAGCTAGGAAATACCTCCATTACAATCATTTGCAATAAAACTTGTTTTGTGCATATAATTGTCAAATGAAGTGCATTCGCTATAAATCTTCGTGAACTTTGCACGGGATTAAAGTAAAGCTTGGTGATAAAGTCGCACCTATGCTTTCCTAATTAGCGTGGGCTTCAAGGGCAGCCCCAGTTCCCCAGCTCGGTGAGTGCAGCAGTAATTCCGGCAGCAGGAACTCCCATTCCCCTCAGCTGCCCCACCCGCACCTGAGGCTGCGCGTCGGGAGTTGGGCAGAGCTCAGGTGCCTTCTGCAAACTAATCAGGAAAGGCTCTCGATGTCCTGGCTGCTGAGACATTTCACATCTCAACCCGGTCTCCCAAAGTTCTGCTTGTTTATTAGCAGTCTGCCATGTTTCCATGGCCCTGGCCAATGTTTCCACGTACACTTCCAGAGTAGCTTTTGTGGCTGCTCCCTCAGGAGCTGAGCCACGCCCTGTGTTAGGGACTCAGGAAGCCACTGCCAGAGCCTCAGGCAGTAAAAGCACCCAGTACTTTCAGAAAAAAAAAAAAAAAAAATCTGTGATCTGGGAGAGGCTGATAAAGCTCTTCTTAGTGAAAAGTATCACAGTTTGAACAATTCAAGAAACAGGAATAAAATGCAGCATGATCGTGTTAATAAGACACTGCAAGCAATAAACTTCATCAAAAAAATGAGGCATATCCTTAATACAGATATAAAGTATAAAACTGAAGCAGTAACAGAAAGTTCTGGAAAACCAGTTAACAGAGAACATTTCCCTTTCAGGCACTTTGCTTTTATTTCTCACATTTTTTCAAGCTAATGAAGTGAGAAACTACTGTTATTTCTCACATATTATATCAACAGTGAAACCTGAAAATGAACACAAACACTGCAACCAGTTGATGGATATCTGTACAATTACCAGTGCTACCTTACCACGCAGCAAACAACTATCTTCCTCCCTCAGCTGTTCCTTGGCCACCAAAGCTGCTATCTGCTTTCTCACACTCATTGTGGTCACCATTTTTCTAAAGAAACACACGTTCTAAACCCTTTCAACCTAAACAAAGCACCTGCATCGAATATTTCCCCAAAGCAAATATTTTGTTGTATTTTCGTGGAATTGTTGCCTACCTTCTTTGTTCCTCAGCAGCTCCCTGGAAGAGCACCTCTTGTGTGACCTTCCCGTGTGTGTGTGAAGCTCCTGCTGCAACCACGCAGCCCCAGCTGCATCCCCTTACTTGATGTCCCTGCCCCAGCTGCATTCCCTTACTTGATGTCCCTGCCCCAGCTGCATCCCCTTACTTGATGTCCCTGCCCCAGCTGCATTCCCTTACTTGATGTCCCTGCCACAGGTGCATCCCCTTACTTGATGTCCCTGCCCCAGCTGGGGCAGAACAAACTCTTCTCAGGCAGTTCAGCTCAAGCACAGGAAAGAAATTTTGCAGCACTGTCTCACAGCAGTTTGAAGTTAAATATTTGGACAGTTAAACAATGTACTTCGTTTCACTTCTCTCAAGAAAACCCAAAAACCAGCCAATCTAAAAGCAATTGAGAAAATTACAAAGTTGGGCAGCCAGAAAAGTTTATAACACTGCTGGAACTGATATGGGATTTTTTACACCTAAAGATAAGTGAAAGCTGCAAAACAAAGATGATGAATATTCATTCTGAGTTTGCAGTAAAACCCTACATTTTTCCTAACCAGGGGGAAGAAAAATGGGAAAATTGAAGAACTTCACCTATCCTGCTTCTGGCTTCTGAAGAAGACAGCTGAAGGGTAAAGCTGCTAATTAACACTAATTTATAAGGGGAAACAGCGGGGTACATCATAGTACTCGCTGGAGGCAGGAGTGTGGCTTTAACTGCTGAAAGCTGAGCATCAGTAATTGTGTTGTGTGCCCATGCCAAGTCCTGAAGCTAAAGTTTGTGCCGTGCTATCTTGGAGGGACATAATGCAGCAATCTTACTGCAAGTGCTTTCCAGTGTAAACAGGCCCAGATGCACTGAAGCTGATAGGGCTCTGCAGAAGTGCCACGAGCAGAGAATCCTTTTTGCTACAGGTTGGTTTTGTTAATAAGCAGCTTCTGCAAGCTACTGAGATGCAAAGGTGCACAATAAACTATGCTCAAATGCAAATAATTATTTGAATATTGGGATATGGTTCTTTGCTTTTCTTCTGCTCTCATCACAGCTAATTTCTTTCTGTTTTTCCCTCCAGGAAGGCAACCTGGTTAGAAACTGGGCTTTTTAATCTTTCCCAGTAATTCTGTCTTTTAACTGTCCTGATTCTTTTCACCCCTGGTTTTATTGCTATGGTTTTCTGACCATATCAAATGAACTAAAGAATGCCTCAAGTTATTTGAATTTTATACTGGTACTATCAAACACGTAAAGGCACTCTGGGAAATGTTCCTGAAGCTTCTCTTTTTAAAGGTCTAAACCTTTTGTCATCTTGAAGAATTCATTAGCTGCCCAGAAATATATAAACCAATTATCTGCAGGGCTAGACATTGAGACTTAAATTGGATCTGTGTCAAGAACAAAGGGAAGCAGGTCAGCAATATGAAGGTTGCCTGGTTGCACTCGAATTAAAAAAAGAGAGAGACAGACATTTATATGCTTAAGCACCTTTCCCAAAGGTACTTGACTTCTATGTACATATTAGCAAAGTCTTCAAAGACATTTAAATATTCACTAGAAAAACTACAGAAGTCATGCTTAATTGAAAGAAAAAAGGTTGAAATAAGAAATAAAAAGTCAATCTGAAAGGGTTTTAATACACAGAATCTTCTTTTGAATATGGATTTTAGAAGATCATATATGATTTTAAATTCTGATGTGGATCATATTTGTGACCCAGGCAGTAGTCTCTGGTTATGGAAAAGGGGAGTTTGGACTTGGGAAAAAGTCCTTCTGTAATTGTCATGCCAGATCCTGGTCAGACACGGAACATCTGACCCATGAAAACAAAGGCAATGGGAAAATGAAGGAAGAGTCATGATTTCAGTTGTTTGGAATAATGTCTGTCCAGGATCTTCTGTGTGCTGTTAGTTGCTAAGTCTTAGTCAAGATGCTAAATTTCAGCAAGGTCTAAAAGTTTTTCTTAGCCAACTACAAGACAAGAGGGGTGTTTGAGGTAGATCAGCCTCAGCTAGACTGCTCTGACTCTGTAAGAAAAAGAATAACAAACCTGAGATAGGAAACAATGACTTTGAAAATCTAAGGACAGGGAACACCATCATACTGGAGTTTTGAGAACTAAATGCTAGCTGGGGTAAAAATTAAACCCTAGCTTCTGATGTGAACTTCACATTCACATTTATCTCAAGGATGCAAAATGGTTTTACAGAACTTATTATTAACATCAATTTATTGCCAAAGAAGCATAAGGCACCTAAAACTCTGTGTAATTCAATGCAAGGAGGAAGAGGGCATTTAATTCCTTTAACATCTTTTGAAAAATCTCTTCTACACAGTGAGAGTGCAGTTTGCAGATCAGGAATTTTGCCAGGGCTGAGCAACGCAGACTGGTTCAAGACAGACCACCAATCTCTGAAGGTTGGAGGCTGCTTTAAATCAAAACGAGAGGCACTGGTTCTGCCTGTTGTATTTCAAAGAGTGCATGACTCAAAAGGAATCTAAAAGTAGTCAGTGATCCATTATTTCTAAGAGAAAATAAGGAGTCATAAGCAACAGATTACTTTTTCAAATTGACTTTAACATTGTTTTTCTGACCCAAGAAGACATCTAGGTTTTAAAAAGCAACCTTAAAGAAAAGTTATCCCTAACATGAGTATTGCAGTCTTAAAGCTTCACAAATTTTCTTTACAAGTATAATGGCTGGGTAAGCAACCAGCACCTCATCCTCACTATTCAAGGTATAACTGAAGAAGGAAAGCTGAGGAAACATTTTCATAGTAATTATGTATTGTTCATTTATAGACCTCTTTGTCACAAGGGTCCTCACAACAAACAACAATCATTTGGAGCAGCTAAGTATTTTAACCATTCATTTACTTAAAAATTAGACAAAGCAAAAAGATTGATACAAAAAATTTGAAATCACCAAAATGGAAATTGATTATTTGTCCTTGGTTTGGGTAATTGAACTCTAAAATGAGATGTTTTTGAATTTGGAAGAATCATCAAAATGAACACATATTAGATTTGATTGTTAATCAACAGTCCACTTTTAGTGTAATATCTGTCCAATTCTAGAACCCTTCTGCCACTGACCACTTGTAAATATGTCCAGCAATGGGAACTGAAGGCCTTGCATGAATAAATGATTCTATTTTCAGTTGTGTTGCACAACATACAAAGAAAGGAAAGAAACCTTTCCAAAGTACGACACTTAACCTGAAGAATATTATCTCTAGTTATGACAATCAACTGAAATACATCCATGATAAGCAAACACAGGTCAGATGTCCAGTCTAAGCACCCACCTGAATATACTTAAATCCATTTTGAGAACCTAAACATGTAGCCCTTTTCCAGCAAGAAATTGAAGCACATGGATAGTTCCCATTGGCTTGAAGGAAAACGGAACTCAGGAGAAGTCACATGTTTAAATATTGTAATTACCTTGAGGAAATAAGTGGAAAAGCCTGTGGATGCCTCTGGAAATCGGTCTATTCCTTTTGCTATCTGAGGATAGACATAAAGTTTTGACAATAGGCTTTCATACTAAGAAACATGGGTGCAATAATCATGGTACTGCACAAAGAATTTATTTTACAGTTTAGTAACTCCGTCAGAATATGTCAACTGCATGTCAGTCATTACAATTTTGACTGCACTGTAACACTTCTCAGGGTTTCTGATACCACTGATCACAAACAGTTCTGAAAACTCATCATTGCCTGGCGTAGAATAAAGTAATTGTATTCTGGTAGAAATAAGAGATTTGTTATCTTGCCTTCATCTAAAGAAAAATAAACCTCTCATCATTATCTTTTACTGCATCTGTCACTAAAAAATTCCACTTCCATTTGTTAATCTTTTCTAATCAAATTGAAAATAGGGTCTTGAATCATTCAAGGAGAAAATGCACAGAGAAGTTTCCTGACATGCAGGACTCCTGCATCTAATGCAACTGAGAAATTCTTCTACAGCACAGAGAGAAAAACATTACACTATATTAATTGTAATAATGTCTGGTTTGGCTAGAAGTAAAAATTATATAGATGATTATTTGTGTAGCTTGAAAAAAAACTAAGAGGAAATGAGGAATCCAGACCAAAAAAAAGAGGCAACAAATTCTGTGAGCTATATCAACCTACAAGAGATTCTGGCACAAATGAACATAAAATCTGGATTCTTTCAGAATCAATTTTTGAGTGACTTAACGCAAACATTTTTTAATTATTCAGTTTCCCCGCTGCAAAAATCCAAACAGGTACAAATGAGGGACACAACAAATGGCAATTCATAAAGGATGAGGTCTGCAATGCTAACACCAAACATTTAAAAACTACTTAGTGCAGCAATCAATAATGGTACAGCTGCTGCAGGACCCATTGAGAAAAGGCTACAGAACTCATCAAGTTTCAGTAAGTGCTTGATTACTTCTTATGTTCTTGGACATCCTTGTTGATATGAATTTAATAACACATGATAGCATCAATAAAGTCCTTTCTAAAACCATTGTAATCAGTTAACATTTTACAATGTGTCCACCAAGCCACCAGAAGGTTTTTATGTTTCAGAGACAGAGAAAACTTTAAGCAGTAATTTCATTAAGTATTTGCCTGTCTGGCAAATCAAACACTTAGAGGTGTCAAACTGCAGACAAGAGCAGAAGGCATTTTGGTCCTGTTAACAGCTGCCAACTTTGGAGTTTATAATTGGTTACCATCTGGGATACATTTTTTTAAAAAGCCACAGGTCAGTAATTTTACTTTGTGCATTTTAAAAAGATGACTGAGCATGCAAGAAGGGTGTTGACAGAAGGAGGTAAATTAGAAAACAAAACAAAGATATACAAAGAAACTAATCAAAACAGAATGATACAGAGAATGAAAGATAAAATAAAAGTGTGATGAATAACTGATCAAAACATTAGTCACCTGAGACTGGAACTATGGGGATTAATGTGAATAATCTTCAAGGAAAAAAAAAGGTGAGCATATCATAAAATATCGTCATGTCTGGCAAAGATAATGGAATCTACACAGTGTAAATCTAAATAAGCATAAATTGAAAATGAAAAGAAACACCCTAAACCAAAGAAATACAAAACAACTGGAACAGAAAAAGAAATTGCAGCAAGAAACACTGCAAGTGGAGAAAGTAATAATGATAAATGGCAAGGTAAAAGACAGAAAACTCCCTGAGGAAATGGCTCAAGGGAACAAGCTGTTCAGTTGTAAGGAAAGCCAAAAGTAATTTTGCAGAAGTTTAAAAGAAAGCTAAGAAGGTGAAGGTGAATAAGTTATTCTGTAGAGCATTTTCCATACCTCTTCTCCATTGTTAATTTAGTCAGAGACAGAAAAAAGTGAATTGCATTACATCGTGTTTGGAATGTGATATGATTAGACAGTATGAAACCACAAGATGAAGCCATTAAAAACACATAAATCAAGGAAAAATATATATTGCTTTTGACAATCAGAGCCTGTGGAGCCAAACTCTGGGCACGTAATGATGGTGCAACCTTTTGTGATCTTCAGCCATCTGATCCATCCCGTGCTGGGACAAGGTGTTCCCTTCTCCCAGACAAGCTGTAAACTGCACTACCAACCAAAGGCATCTGGTCGAGAGCACGGACCATTATCTCCAAACAGCTGTGATCACACTCTGTGAATCTGAGGAGCTGGTGAAGATCAAAGCGAGAGAAGGCAATTGTGAGAAACGGAGCTGATTTGGCAGAGCTCTCCACACTTGGGTACAATGCCAGCTGAGTTACAGTCTTCAAATACAGATAACCAAAAGGCGTCTTGATTTTTTTTTAAATTAGGTTTTTTTTAATAAGGTTACTTTGAAAGATGAAAATCTTTTTCCTTCAGTCCTTTCTTGAAATTTAGACCATGGTGCTTCAGCAGAAAATCATGTTAAGTATTGGGTAGCAGAAATAGCAAATTTTTCATTCTCTGACATCCTGAAGTAACACATTACCTGTTTCATTGCTGTCATTTGGCATCCAGCCCTTTCATTTCCTAATGTAATCATTCAGAATAGTTTTGTTCTGTTTCAAATATTTAACTGACATTTTTATCATCTTGACAGATTCAATAGTCTTTAAGCTCACCCTTAAGAGAAGAAACATTAAGACAAAAGTATTTTTCTAATTAGCAGGACTAAGTCTTGTCCTAAATACACACCAAACACTAAATGCAGAATATGAGCTAAGGTGTAGTGGCCAGAATCTCATGACTGGGGAAAAAGTATAGAAAACAGAGCAAACTACTACTGTTACTTAGCTAAATTACATTTCTCTGCTTTCAAAATAAAAATGCTTAAAAATATGAGATAGAGATCAGATTGTTTGATAACTGTGAAAAGAGATGTCTAACCTTTTGAAGTTGATTTGTAGGTCAGCTTCCACGGATCACTCCAAAGCTTAACATCCAAAAATAGAAAAAAAAAAATCTTTATTTGATTTACACTGGCTTAATAATTTTACTAAGCGATCCTTAGCTCTAGAATAGTTAGAAATGTTGAATACTCATCCTCTGTTTAACTGCCTGAAGCCTTGATATTTTACAGAACTCTATCACATCATACTACAGAAGCAAATGTTTGAGCTTCATGATGCTTACTCCACCAGATAAACCAATGCCGTGATCATCAGCACCAAACATTTCACAAAGAGAAGCACCTCATCTAATCTACGTTAGCCCTGTTCATGTGCAATTGCATTACAATCACTTCTCTATGACTCTTATCATTTACTAAAATTCAAAATTGACCCTGCTCTGAGAAGGGTTGGCACTTAAAGGTTTCCCTCTTTGTCTTCCATCTTAAATTATGTTAAAATAAATTAGCAATAGAAACCATGCAAGATTTTTTTTTAATCCTATCACTATTGATGTCCAGTTGTGATTCTCTTTTCCTAAAAGAAGGAGTTAATAGAGGGCTCTCACTGAAGTATTTCCAACAGTTAAGATATGAGCACGTGGTGAGGTATCAATATATCTATAGGTTTTGTAGAATTTGTGATTTTGAAAGGGTTTATACCCATAACTTTCCCATTCAGTGAATATGAAACAAATAGAAGACGTAATTTGGTAGTACCTAAATATGAATATGTATTAAATGGTATAGTATCACTGCTTTATTAAACAAAGCCTAAGATAAATATATAAGTGCTTCTGATGAAGGTTTTGGAAAGTCACATTTGATTACTATGAATAACAGAGAGAGTGAAGACGGTAGAAGCAGCTCAAAGGACATTGTTTTCTTTTCCAGGTTTTGTTCTATGCTGTCCTGTTTCATTTCATATTAACATTTATGACACTGCTGCATCAAGTTTGCTCTTGGAATCGAGCTGATAGTGGCACTACGGTTCAGGGTGGCTTGGAGTTCCTAGGGGTCAAACCCAGGGCTGCTCTGGCTGCCCTGAACACACAATTATCCCAGTGTTCCATGACCTGGAGGAACAAACAAGGGAGTACATAAGGAGGAAGTGCAGCAGACGTTTCAGCCCTTTCCTCTTATTCAATATGTGCCTCCCACAGGTACTGCATTGGCCAGGAGACACATCTAAACTGCTGCTATCTCACTGCTGGGGATTCTGCTGTGTCTCTCTTGACCTATAAAATTCCTGGTTTCCATTTCTGAGAACAGTTGAATGTCTAAAAGATTGCTGGATTTTTTTATTTGAAAAAACCAAATAATTTGACTTTTCAGAAATCTAGAAAATGAAAATGTGTTGAACTTTTGACATTATCTTTTTGCTGAGGTATGAAATAAATTTTATTTTTTGTGCCTTTCAATTAATGCTAATGAGCATCACTTTCAAGTTGAGCAATACTCAGTGCTAATTATCTTGAGCTCTGAAGGATCACGGAAGGATGATTCTTGTTGGAGCTTTTGCAGTCTCAAGGATTTACCTCTCCTTTTCCATCTGTGTAGTCAGAAAATATTCCCATGGCAAAACAACATGAAGAAAACTTCCATAAACTTGTAGCCTCTTCCTGGCCATTCAGCAGGCTCTTGCTGAAAAGAGCCAGCCCCACATGGGCAGGTCAGAGAGGAAGAGCCTGTGTACAATCAACATTCCATGGCCTTCCCAAAGCTCAGGTATGGATGGACAAGTCATGCAAATACGCAAATTTAAAGTCCAACAAGGGTCTTTTGCAAGTCAAGTAAAAAGTCTTAAAATGCAAAAAGGCTTGAACCAGAAGTCATTATAAAAACTTTCAGAATAGTATGAACATACTTCAACTTTTGAAGCAAGTAATAACTCCAGCAGTGGCATTTTGTGTTAATTGAAATATTTTCACCAATTTCTCTGGCAGTTCAAATAGGAGAAAACTGCAGTATTCAAGTGCAAAAGTAATAAAACTATAAATCTCAATATATCTTAAAGTCACAGAGGCAGTCCCTCAGCAATTAAGAATAAGTTTTAAAGGGCTCTCAATTACATAAAGGAAGTTACTGCACATTTTATTAGGAAGATAGCAGATATTTGTCAAAGACAATATCAGAAAGAATTTGGAAGAGGTAGCAAAAGGGTCATAAATTGGAATGGCTACAATATTAAAAAAATCAAAATATTAAATTTTTTAACTTAATTTGGTGAATTTAGGTTTTAAGTGTGAATTTTTGCTCATTAGATAACAATGAATGTAAACTCTAAACAATGTTTGTTATTACAGAGAAGAAAAGAAATTACAGAGGAGGAAATAACACAGTTAATTGTGTCATTGAATGTAGATGTGCAAACTGTGCACAGTTCCTGAGACAGGCACTGAACTTTGAGTCCTGTCCTCATATTGCTCACTGTCCTTGATGTGATGCAGGCATGACCTGATATAAAATGGATGTGGGCCTGCAGCAGCACTTTGCAGTCTGGTAACAATTCTCTCAATTGTTATTACCAGCACTGATAAACTCTGATATCAAATGTATTCCCATCTCCACATGTGCAGGGATGTAAAAGACAGTTTCACCACTTTTCCCATCTATCTTCTCTTCCCATTAAAAAGGACAACACAAAGAAACCTTAGGAACTGATCATTACTTTTACAAACTTCCTTGTCTCTCTAAATGATCCAAGAAGTTTCTTGTGCTATTAGTTTTAAGTCACTCATTGCTTTCACTCATTCACTCACAGAATGATGTAACTGTCCTACCTGTGTAACTTAACACACATAACAAGAAATTACACCTCTTTGAAGGACCATATTGTTCTGGAACCATTTTTCTATTATTGACATATACATATTTTAGTTAACTTGCTATGAATGCAGCTCTGATTAAATAAATTTAATCCAAAACAAAAAATAAACCATAATTAAAACACTGAATGTAATACTAATTCTCATTAATTCAAATGTATCATTTTAGTCTGAATGTCCTAATTCTTCTTTCATTGAGTAACATGCACTAATACATAAAAAGATCACACAAAGGAAGAGTTGAAATAAGGCACCCAAATAACAGCTAGAAGTATACAGATGGACTGTGGCTCCTGTGGCCACTCCATGCCATCATCTGTCTCTCAGTTCAGGACGTGCATCACTTTAGAAGAAAGATCATTACATTTCCAAGTCTGAAAGTCCAAAATTTAAAGAAATAAAGATGAAAAGATCTCCCAAAGTGGAGAAGAAATTTCACCATAGAATGTTGTGTCCAGCTGACGAATCAGCTCTTGAGTAACTGATGATAACACATCATGATGATGAAAAGACTACCTGCACATGGTAGCATTTGACAGCTGGAACACTTCTAGGAAGAAAATATTTATAAATATTTGAGCTGGTTGAGATGATTATATAAAGGAATCAATATAAAATATAGTAATTGATTTCATTTTTTCTCTTATAGATTAAAACTCTTAAAATTTAGCCTAGTGTAATGGTGAACTACATCAGATCTGTCAGAATCTTTCTAGAGGTCAACAATCTTGGAATCTATAATTAGCACAAACTGAAGCAGTCATGACTTTGGGTAAAAATCATCACCCCAAAAACCATTTCTTTCTAAATTCCTACAGGAGAACTTGTGTGAATGAAGTATTGCTTCAAACAGAAAAAGGAATGCCTAAATGAGTTATTACTGGTGTGCAAAAACCGAAATTTTTATTGGATGTCAGATGGAATTGCTGATCAATTCCCATTTTTTCAGGTGCAGAGCTGGGAGGGGAAGGACGGCTACATCTAAAAGCAGGAGAGAGCTTTCTGAGGAAGGTAATGGGTAACTAGACCCAGAGAGCCTTGTAACTGAGGATGAGCCTGCAGGAGGACTGACCCAGAACTTGCTTTCCACACTGTCCCGTCACTGCCAGCCGATGACCGGCTGCACCGCCAGGCGCTGCCGCGGCTCCACCGGAGCAGAACTGGGCAGCCTGTCACAAAGTCTGGAAGAACTTGTCAGAAGGTTAACATAAGCATCCCATTTTTTAACTTCAAAAGAGGTTTTAAAGGTTGAGGAAAAGGTGACCAGACTTAGCATTTTTGCCTTTAAAGTGGAGAATTATGGCACCTGGATGGCAGGGGTGCTGCATCCGTCATTGACAGGTGATGGATGGTGCCTACTTATTAGAGCAGGTTTAAGGCTGGCTGTAGAGTGTATTGAATACCAGTCATGAAAATAAATTATTCAATGAACTGTAGAAAAATTCATCAATCATTTATACGATTAATATTTTTGCAGATATTTTCCAGCTGTACTGGATATGGTGTCATTCATCTGTAGGTCAGCAGTATGAATCCAAACCAGGCTGCCTGTGCCAGAAAATGGTTAATGCTTGATAACCCTGGGAAAATATTTAAGCACAATCCTGAATATAACATAAAAGTGGTAGAAAACTTGAATACTGGGAAATTTTAACCAGTTCCCATGACTGCCTTTTGATATAGAAGAGAAATGTGTTTTACACAAAATCATTGTAAATTAATTACATCCTGATAACGAAATATGTGTGAGGGTCAACTAACCAAATATTTTTAGTAGATTACTTTCAAAATGTTTTCCAGCTCTGAATTATTTCCAAAATTCTTTCATAAATTTGTACAAATACTTAAATTTTTAATTTTAAAATATTGGGCAAAGTTTATTATTGATCGGTACTTTACAGTTTGCTATTTGAGTATTCAAAATCAGTGGTAGTTGAAAAAACACTACTTTTATACCATAGGAAAAAAATTACTGTATTAACATCTGGTTTACATTTGAATTAGAGTATTTACTGAAAATAGCCAGGAAAAAAAGTCCTATCTATCAATCAGAGAGCCAAAAGCATTCCACAATCTCGACTGAAGCATGTGCACAAGTCTAAGTGCATATAAGTCACATTGAAGTTCATGGAACTTTCAGATTTAAGTGCTTTCCTGAAGTCAGAGAAAGAAATATCTACACAGTATTACCTTGTCATTCAAATTGCTTGCTTGGGAATGGAAGCCTAACATAACCAAATCACCTACAGCTCCACTAATTTTTATTTTAGACCCAAATCCTTGTTGATTTCTCAACTTTCATTCAAATGATCTCCTAAACCTGAAGATTTCTTCAAATATATATATTTATGTATACATAAACCATACAGGTGTGACTACAAATGTTCATATATGTATATTTACATGAGGGGTCTCAAGGGCCTGCACAAACCTAGACGTTTTTTACTGTGGCCAGTGACAGTGACACATAAACTGAGAATTTCTGTAATTATATCACCCATTAGTTTTCACTGAAATACATTTAACATGCTGTGCACTGTTTTCTTACTTTTTAAATCGTGTGAAAAACACGGATTCTTTCCATCCTGTATTCAAGATGGATGGCCAAGTTTGTAGAGTATGCGCAGTAGGTACAACACAGCCCAGCCACTTCAGCCTTTCTGTACACATGGTGTTCAGGCACATGCTGATTTCTCGAGCAGAAATTAGAGAATCCTGGATTAGGAAATCCTCCTGAGCTCCTCCTGTAAGGATAAAATTCTGTAGGGCATTTGTTCTGGCAGCAGAACTTCTCCATCCTCTAACCATTGGCCTGCAGAGTCCTGTTCATGCTTGTTCACTCTCAGGCAGTGACTGTTGGACTGCTTCATGCAAGGTGAAATAGGTCTGATGGCTGGGAATAGACTGTCTGTCTGTCTGTCTGTCTATCTATCTATCTCCTTCACATATCCCTGGTAGGTGTTTGAAGCATCAAGCCACCGGTGTTTATCTCAATTGCAAGTAGGTGGCAAGATGAAAGTGAAAGGGTGACTCTGTAGTCTGAAGGGTTGGGCACTCTCCACAGCAATGGAATTTGGATGCCACTGCAGACCAAATCCTCTCCTGCTTCATTCAGCCCCATGGCAGGGTATTCACTACCTGGTTTGGGATGCCTGCCCCCGCGCCTAGAAACAGCTTAGGTGTCCACATACACTTGGTATGCATTTTATAGCAGAGCTTTGTTTTAAAGCAAATACCAGGCAAAAAACCTTGAGGTTTTTTTCTGCTCTTCTACTTCCTTGTCTCTCAATCGCCATAGCAGACTGCTCATGTGAAGTCTCAGAATTGTTGCTCATTTTATTCAGAACAGCCTCTGAAATGTGACTCACTATACCTTGAATAGTATTTCTTTTCAGCTGGTTACACTTCAGATCAGTACCTAGCTATCTCTATTCTCCCAACTAAATGCCACCTGCCTTCTCCAACAGCTGTGCAAGATCCACCTCCAAGTGTCAATAAATCATTGACAGTCCGTGAGTTCCCCAAACACTCAGAACCAAACAGTGCCCTTGTGACACCTCAAGGTTGAACATTTCCTAACAACCTTTCTCACATTTGTGTGGGGCTTAGCTGGTTAGGTATGAACACTGACATGCATGCAGGAGAATATGGTCCTCAGGATAAGCCAAATCATTCAATCAACATTCCCAGAAACTTCAGAACTGCAAGGAAAACAAGACTTAGGGTCCCATATGCAGAATGAAATAAAAAAATTGAAGAAGTCCTTCTGTAAAGCACTTAACATCACAGGGTGAGACAGAATTTAGTCACAGACAACTGTAAAATGTTCATACCACAGATAGCAAACCTAATAAATCAGATTACAACACTTACTTTTATATGTATAGGATCTTTTATTTAATTGTGTGTGCAGTTCGTGAGAAACACCACGCAGGTTTAAAAGTGAGGACAACATAATGAGAATGTATTTATCATACAGGTTTACGGTCAGAATCCAGAATGTTCTGGTTCTCAGTTCAGTGCCTACTCCAATAGGTAACAATGAGAAAAGTCCTGGTTCTTTCCAAAAAATTAACAATTTTTACTACTGATTTTCATGCAGCCAGGATTCCACCTTTACCTCTTAGGACTGAGATTTTCCAGTTTTACCTCTGAAAGGGATCTCTGCCTTTGTAAAGACAAAATTCCCTGTGCCATGCTTTTATAAAAACTCATTCTTAATTCTTGGTCAGTGTCTTCTTCCATAAAAAAATCTCGAAGTATTAATGGTAACTTGCTTTGAAAACAATTCGTTTTCCTTCTCTCCTTTCAAACTTCTGAGTTCAGTGAATTCTGTCCTTCTTTGTTTGCACTTACTTTACATAGTTCATTTATGTAAAAAATGATTTCTCTTCTCTCGTAATCTTCTAAATGCAGATGAGCTCTCTAACTGTGGGCACTCTTACTGTGTATGAAATTTACATTTCATATGTAAATGTTTGCTCATCCTCCCTTTCAAACAAGTTCAGTTTAGATATTCCCGAATGATTGCTTTTGAAAGAATTACCTTCAGGTATTTTCCTTCTTACACCACCATCAAATGCAGCTTTCAGAGCTTTAAGTAAACAAGGGGAATTAACATCTGTACTGAATTTCTCATTTGGATCGTGATTATAATTGGGATAGAAGTTTAACATTGTATCAGTTGGCTAAAAGATGTTGTAAAGAAAATGAAATTACTTCATGGGTCTTGATTAAGCCTTGCTACTTATTCTAAATGGCTCTTCACCTATCAAGGTTTAAAGTAATTTCTATTTTTTTAAAAAAAGTTAGAAGAAAGAAAAGAAAGTCATTACATTTCATCTTTTGCTTGTTAGCCTTATTTCAGACATTTCCCAGGACTGCTTTTGAGGGCACTTGGCACAAATTGGATCAGTACTGCACCGTTACAGGAACAGCGTGGCAGAAGGAAGGACAGCCAGAGTTACCCTTAATTTCACTGAGATGTGTTCCTCCACCTAAGCCCCTGCCACTGTGCCCTGTGTTGTTGCACGATTGTCAACAGAGGAATAATTTCTAGAAAAACTTTTTTTTTACCAGTCCCTTTCTCAGAAAAGCTGAGAATTTCCACAACAAATAGAAGAGCATTTCAGGACAAACAGAGTACCTTCAGGGAACAGAAAAGGATGACAGACTATATTGCTATTTAAAGATTGATCATCAAATACCACAGGGACTTCATAAAATCCCAGAAAAGTGGCTGAATTCCCAAGTGAGCCAAGCTGTGAGAGGACATAGATTCTTTCTTTACAGGGAACACTGCAGAGAAGACAAAAACCCTTTCAATTCATAATAGATAAGTTTTAATACATGACTCATGAAAATACCCACTTTTTAAGCAGTGGAAACTGAAAGCATGCATTGAAGAGAGAACACTGAATAGGAAGATTTATCATTTCAGGGCTAAAAATTGAACAGAAAGGTGTCTAGAAGAGTATGTGCTTTAATTAGTATAACTCTTTATTATTAGAATTCCCCCAGTATTAGAATACAGCCTTTAAAGGTGGAGAGAAGAGATAAAACACACTAAGAGGAGAAAAGTCTCCATCACTGGGGAAAGGGACAGCTTGTAGAAGTGACAACAGTGGTGTCAGATTGTCTTTGCTCAATCCACTCCTGCAAATAATTCCTCAACAGCTTGAGAGAGCCTTTTACAAACTGGCTTGTTTTGGTGCATAAGGGCATAAATAAATACTATGTAATTGCCACATCAATACTTTATAAAGGTAGGCATCTTATGAAACAGGTCTTCTGAAGCCAGAACACATGAATAAAATCTTTTCATATGCAATAAATACTGTCTTCCTGCTGACAAATCCCCTCCAAGTCAATTTGAGAATTATTTAATCAAAGTTATCCAAATAAATAATGCAGGAATAAACCTATTGAAAAATTAAACTTTCTGCACACCAGTTAAAGGATGAACTAATTACTGACAAGCAGTGACATAACAATTATTTATGATTAGTTTGGTTAAAAGAATAAACTTGCTAAATGAATGTGTGATTTGCACCAAATCAACTATGACTTACTAAAGGAATAGGTTTGCCCTTCCAGCATCACATATAATACTGAAGAGTGTTCAACCTATCATGTTTTTCCACACTGTTCATGGGCTTGCTAATCAGAAGCAATTGATAATATGAACTATTTAATTGTGTAATGTTTTATTAATCTCTGCTCATAAAATGTTAATAGCAAAGTTTGGCTATTACAATACGGAGCTCTTGGTGAATTGTAGCAGCTTTGGTTCTTGATGCATTTTGCTGCTGCATATTTTGTGATGGTCATGGAGTAACAGAATCAAAAAGACACCACCATGAGGACTAAAGGCACACTCAGTACCACCAGAAAAATAAAATGAAGATTACCTTCTGAAAAACAGTTAAAGGAGAATAATTTTTCTCATGGCTCTCCACGGATCTGGAGGACAAAATGATTAACTTTCTGCAACAAACTGTTCAGCATTAACTTTAGTTTAATGACATGATGTGCAATTTCCAAGGAGTACATTGGGCTAATCTTCCTGGATGACTAAATCTTCAATTAACACAGCAACACTGGGCTGTGTGTGGGATGACTGTGAATTACAGTACAAGTATAACAAAACCACCAAGGTGTATCAAAAGAAAACTTCTGAGCTTCTGTTTAAAGGGGCCCTAAGACTCCTGTGTTCCTCTGGATGCTGCACGTCCTCCTCTCACATTATCAATTCTTTCTTTAAAACCAAGAAGTTTTCACCATCTTTGCCACTCCTTCTTGAAAGATATTTAAACTCTCACCCCAGCCTTCAAAATTCCTCTATTCACTTTAAAAAACCCCCAAACACTAGAGCTGATAATTCTGAAGTAGTTTATGGCCACAACCTTGGCTGTGGAACTCTTTATTGCTGCTGTTCTTCTGCCCTCAGAAGCACATTGAGGGTTAATGGAGAGCAGCATTTCTAGAGATCCTACCAATTTCCACTTGTTATTTGTATTTGGTAATATCCAACTATTCTGGTCACCCAGAGGTAAAAGCCAGAAGAGACTGTTAAACAACTGGAGCCTAGAGGATGAATTCCAGTCTGAATACAGGACTTGGGTGGGATTATTAACAAAAAGAGGGAGACTTGTCCAAAATGATACTTATCTATGGAAGCACGCTGTATATCCTGCAGTCACAAGAGAATAAAGAAAAAAAACCCCACAGGCAGAAACATGCTTTGTTCTACTCATTAGCAGAGCGCTCAGGCACTTACAGGGCTGCTGCTTTTCACACATGTAACAAACCCAGTGATTTAAACACGTGCCAGAATAACCACAAGCACCCAAACTAACTGGACAAATCTTTTTTTACTCAGTAAATCTTACCACCACTTCATAGGCTACCATAGGGCTAAATTCCCAATTCACAGACAATGACCACATCATTCATTTGAATCCTCAGTAATATGCCTGGGTTTTAAACAACCAGCCAGTTTTAACAGTTTAGATTGAAACTTGTTTGAGAATGTCAAAATTAACACAAAAAAAACCCCCTTCATATCACAACTCCACTACTCCCAGAAGGCAGGATAAATACAGACTGCCTGCAAAAACTGTGGAGAGAAAACACCAGCAGTTTGCACTCTGAAGTTAAGGTCAAATGCTTTAACATCCTTAGCCACCCTGAGAAAGCAACTGCTTGGGCTACTGTCCTGGCTCTTATTTCAGTTTCAAGAAAAGAATTCTTAAACTGTTTAACATAAATTGAAATTCTTGACACCTTGTTGAATAAGTCTCAAAGCCCCAGGGACTCAGGTGACACAGCGCCTGGAGAAGTGTCCAGGAGCTATCCAGTTAATATGCTTTTACCCTTAAAAAACTACCTATTTTACAACTGAAAAAAACTTAGGGATTTATGACAGCATGTTACAAGTTCTGGGATTTTTTTCAGCTTCGGCAAGGCTCATGCAAGCACTCCTAACAGATTTAACAGTAAGCCAGCCACTGGCACTTGAAGCTGTAATGTTTCTATGCAGTGTCAGCTCTCTTGGCAAAGCGTGCAGACAAGTGCTACAGACGTCAGTGTTCAGGACCAGGCTTGATAAGAAAGTTAATGAGACTGTGCAAATCACATCACAGCAGGTCACTTAGACCATGTTCTTGCAGAGGCTGCTCCAGTGATGTAGAAAAGCCATAGAGGGGAGGACAACCTAGAAACAAGTGTCTGTGACATTTGTTAGAGGGATGGGCTGGCCTGGCACCACAAAAGAAGGAGACTACCACACTGAAGGACTGTCACCAGCCAGAGCTCAGGCCACCAGGTTGGTTTCATGTGAGACTTGAAGTGAAACGTGCCAGAGTAGGGCTTTGTCTCCTTCAAGCAGCAGCATTCCCACCAGCAACGTTCCATCTATAATTTAAGGAAAAACCTACCAAAGCACAAGAACATTAAACTCCCCTTCAGAAATCAGTACACACAGTACAGTAACACAGTCATTAAATAGAAATATTTTTGAGAATAAATCTCCCCAAAAAGAAAGATTCAACTCGTAGTACAACTCCTTCACCCTTTGAAGGCTCCTCTCACATTATCCCTGTGTTAAAAGTACATGTAAGAATATAAATCTGAAGTAGTTACAATATTGCCACTATACTCCTTGTTTTCTCAAGGGAGTGAATGCCATGGAAAGTGTTTAAAGATGCCAGGGAAACAGGAGAACAAACAATCAAAAGTTTTATTAATTGTGTCCCCATTTGAGCTCAGCTGCAGCCTGTGCAGATAAGCAGACGTAGAGCCTCACTAATTTCAGTGGAGCTGCTGCTGTGCTCGAGCCCACCTGTGCACACAGAGTTTTCCTGCCTGGGAGAAGATGGGAGCAACAAGCTGAAAATGAGGTTGTTCAGTCAGCTGGAAAAATTTTGCTTTAAAGATTTAATGTAAGAACTGCCATATTCAATATCTTAGTGAGTTGTTATTTTTTGTTGGTTTGGTATACTGGATTTTTTTGAGGGTTTGGTTTTTCTTTTGTTTGGCTGTCTTTTTAGGATTCTTAGTGGGGATATTTTGGTGGTGTTTTTAAGGTTTGGTTTTGTTGGATTTTTTGCCCCCCTCCCCCCAGTCATTCATTAAGAATGTATGCCTATCAGTGTATTTATGCACTGGAGTGTTTCGATTTTACAAATAAAGCAGTCCCTAAGCACAACTCTGACCTCTATGGACTGACAATTTCACATCTAATCTATGTAGTTACATGCATGTTATTGAGGAGGTATCTGCCTTTAGGCACAGGCACTCCCCTCACACAGAAATACTCTTCCTCCTTAAAAGCAGGAGATATAACCACGAACACACTGACCAATACTGACACAGAAAGTCTGGCAGAGCTGAGAACAGATCTCAAGTGTCCCGTGTACAATTCCCAATTAAATACATTCCTTATTATCCCTATTAGAAACACTAACATGTATTATCAATTGTTAAGAGTATAATTTTCACCCTTGCAAGATAGCCCATGAGGTGCAAGTGGTTTTCTCCAGCCCAGATAATTCTTAAATATCTTGTATTTCCATGACAAATCCACATGCAGAAGGAAGCAGGGAAAGCACAGTGTGGGAGACTGGCGGGGAAGAGCTATGGTCCCATGCTGAGGACTGCATCTCATGGAAGCAAACAAACAAAAAAAAGCATAAGAGTTGCAAACGTTTGCTGAACGATCACCTGGTGCACCAAATCTGTAATTAGTGTTGATAGGTTTTTGGGATGATGCCCCAACTCATGTATTACTCCAGTCACTTCTGTTTACCACTTTGAAAATGTTGCCAAATTATTACCCAGGAACTGGTAATTGCTCTGTATTTGTCTCATCACCATAAACACTTGTGACAAGAGACCTTGAGCTGTGTTAATACCCTGACAAAACACACACTCCCTTCCACAGCCCTAATCAGTCATCTCCCTTGCATAAATATCCAGCCCCTCCTGTCAGCATCAGCAAAAACGCCAAAGAAACTGAAATACTGGATGCAAAGACTGCATGAAAAGCAGAGTACAGTAGCTGTGCTTCTCAATGCTTTCACTTGTTCCACAGAATCTCACATATTCCTTTGGCCATGTTGCCACAAACCCCAATGATGTCTGTAAAAACAGTATTGCTCCACTCAGCTTTCCATCTTAAATTTAAATAACAGCTATAGTTTTGCTCTTTCTACCTCAGCATCTGACCAAAGCACACTTTTCCCTTCTGATTTTTTTTTTGGGGGGGGATTTTTGTTCATATGGAAATATTTGCTGTACATTTTCCATAGAAAAAGATGAAATTATGGATTCCACCAAAATGGTCCATTGTACTTCTTCTAACAAACCACAACTGTGACTGATTGCATTAAAGACAAAGATGATTAACATCCAAAGAGGGCCATCATATGCTAAAATGGTTTTCAACTTAACCATATACAGGAATCTGCTTTGTATTATTTTATTGTTCCTAAAAGAAGTGCTGAAAATAATCTGAAGGAATATGTTGATCTCCTTTTTAATATCTGAGCACTGATATTCCTACCAATGTTATCTCAAAAGCTGATTTTCAGTATGCTGTAAAAGATGAGGACAATTAACTGGTTATACACTAAATTATGCTTTGCTAGAGGCTTAGAGGAATCCTTTTCCTTAGCTGTACTATCCTGAGAACACTGAATTGAATCAGAAAATCCAGGATGAGAGTGTTGTATATTCTGAGCTGAGGTTTTTCAGGTACATGACACCCTCTGCTCAGGTTGACAGGATATGCATCCATGATTTATAGTACTTTATTCTTCCTAGAAAGTGGGCTCCAATTAATCTTAAAATACCACCCCTGGTATTTAAGAGCCTGAACCACCTGGTTGCTTGCCTTGCACTCCAACACTCCAAGGGCTTCTCCTCCAAACAAGGCGAGTTGGTGTTCCCCAGGGAAATGCTGTGGATTCTGTTGGAGCACAGCCTGTTTGAGGCACAGCCTGACCTCACCATTACCTCCTGAGGGAACTACGAGAGCCCCCCCAGAGCAGGGCACATTCCCTGGGGGAGCTGTGGCCTGGCAGATGCCCCATTGGAGCAGGTTTATCCTGAAGGAAGGGCAGCCTGTGGACAGGCCCATGCTGGAGCAGGGCAGGGCGTGAGGATGAGGTGTTATGGACTGGCCACAGCCCCCATTCCCCATCCCCGTGTGCTGCTTGGGGCAGGGGTGAAGGGGACAAATGTACAGGAATCTGGAATGAAGGAGAAAAATGGAGCCTTGGAGAAAGTGAGCAGGGAAAAGTTACATTCATTTTCCCCAAGGTCATAGCAGAGCTGGAATAAGAAGGGACCCTTACAGGTCATCTAATCCAGCCTGTTCTGTACATGTGTCACAGTCCTTTTTTTTTATTTTAATCTTTTAAATAGCATTAATGATACCAGGAAACTAATTGATGGAAAACACTGTTTTACTATAAAAATGGAAGAAGAAAAAAAGGCTTTGTCAGGCAAAATGTTAATTTTGATTAAATCCAAAGGTCTCATTGCAGCATGAGAAAGCAGAATTTATCTGAAGAGTAGACTCGTTTGTTTATAACTTCACTACTTATAACACTCTTACTACTTTATGTCTTTAAGTACTTAATAATTGAATATTTCAAATAAGTAAATAATAATACATTAATCAAAGAAGTTGAATAATGTTACCTACTCCTCTGCTGTTGAAATCCACACATACACTATTTTTGAGTGAATAATTATGCAAATAGCCAGGCAATCAACCAAACAGTGCCTGTCCCATGGGAGGAGGACTCCTCTCAATAGGCAGTGGAAAAGCAATCTGGATCATTAGAGGCCCTCTTGCCAGCCACCTCATTAACATTGAAGTGAAGGGTGAATGTCATGAAAATAATGGAATTAACATTAAAAATATGATATACAACAATCTCTATAGGTGGCACATATTTTCTATTTTTCTGCATTTAAAAAAAAAACTAAAATGAGCCTTTGATACATAATCCAAATAGTGACTACTGATTTTTATCCAAAGGGATATTCTTCAGTAGTTTCTTACATATAATCTAATCCACATTAATTCTGGAACTTCTCATAAGCTCCTGGAATATGGACAACACCAGTATTCAGAAACACACCTGTCAGCTGGAGAGAATTAGAAAGAGATGTGAAACAAGAAAAACCTTGAAAAGAAAAAAGGAGACATGAAGAGTCATATGTGTATAGAAGGAAGATGTAAAAGATTGCTTTTGCATTGACTCTGGCATTATAAGAATAAATAAATAAATAATGTAGTCATGTGCATGTATATGTTAATACTTCTATGAAAGAACTGTACAATAACATGAGTTTTCTACCGAGAAGCTCTTTGAAGTTACTTACATTTCACAATGCATTAGAAAAATCATATAATGACACAATAAAAAAGTTATACCATTCCCTTTCCTGAAATCATCTTGTTTAAAGAGAGCTCAGCTGGCTCTTTGCCATGTGTAGATATACCCTTGGGGGACTTCCAGCAGCCAGAGAGATAAGGTTTAAAAACATCCTGAAATTATTACTGACAATCTTCTTGATTCCAGTTTCAACCTTGCCTTAGCTGTCCTCAAGCTATCAGCTAGGAGCCAGAGACCTGATCCCGCTTTTCCCTTGATCCAGTTACAACAAAACTCCTAGAGAAGGGAAATGAAACATTTCACCCTGGTGAGATGACAAGGCACATGGCAAGACTTTGGTAATATTTTGCAGACTGTCCTGGTAGTTCTCCTTCACATTCCCTCCTCACATGAAGCTCATCTGCCCCTGTCTCTCTTGTGAGCTGGTGCTCATCTCAACTGCATGTCTGCTGTTATTTCCAGGTGAGATCAATGTCATATTTTAGTCCAAATATCAGAAGCAATCAAATTAAACCAGGCACTAATCATCAGATGAATTTAATATTTAATCGGGAAATAGTTCTTAGTTCTCTCTCACATGAACTACCATCCCAGGTACTTGGGAAAAGGTACCGGGAAAGCTGCCTTTGATAAACAGAGTTATCTATAGTAATTTTGGGAAATTGTGCTGAAACAATGATAAAATATTAGGGAATTGTAGGCCTTATGACATAGGGAGAGGGACATACGGCATTTTATTTCTTGAGTATATTTTTATTTTAACACATTTTCAGAAATCCATGGCTCATTTGATATAGCACAATTAACATGCATTCAAGATGTTCTCGCTATAAAATGAAATTCAATTCAGAAGTAATAAACTTCTACCCAACAGGAACTTTGTAAAGAAAATATCAGAGCATTTTCAAGGCACCATCAATTTAGTGATTCATCTTTGTCAAACTTATCTCATTATCGACAGTAAAGCAGCATTGTTACCCCTTCCTCTGCAGATCTCCATATTGAGCTAAAGCTCCAGGCATTTTGAAAACAATCTCCCTGTCACAGAGACACCTGATTGAAACTTTCCAATGCTGAGCTCACTGGGCTAGAGGTGGTGAAGCACAAAGGGCCAGGAAATTTGCACACACAAGGTTCAGCAATGCCATTCCAGAATAACTGATTTTTCCACACTTTCTCAGAAATGGGTTCAGCTCCTGCAGCATTATCCAAAGAAGCACAGGAACTGTAACTGTGGTTGCAATGCCTAGGGTAGATGAGAGTCCACGACCTCAGGCAGCTGAGCTTTGTGCTGCTGAGGGACAATGAGTCCCCTTGGCACCATCCCAGATGGAAACTGCCAGGGTGTCACCAACGGGAGTGTTTTACTTTATAAATAATACATCTCTCAACAGTGGCACTGCCCATCAAGACATTTGGTCTAAATAGGACATATTTAACCATAATCAACCTTGATCCATCATGTTAAAGCTAGGATTTAACAGCAAATATCCTTGGTCCAGTGGGGAATGATGTGATAAGGAGATACAGCAGGCCAAATGGACTGAGCAGTAACCCAGGAGAGGTTTCACAGTGCATGAACCCAGCAAGTAACTCTCTCACCAACCACAACACCAACTGTATAAAATGTGCCATATACCAAGCTCCTGTCAATTTGCCACATCCTTTGGGCCAAGTCTGTTTTGTTCATTCTTGTGAAAAGTGCCAGACTGGAGGTGTTGGAATCCAAGTCCCTCTTTTGTCACTAGAGGAGCAAAGAGAACAGCAGCTCCTATGTGCTGCTGTGCTTCAGTCCAGCTCTGGAATGGCTGCTTCCAGGGCTGGGAATAGCTTTTTATCTGCCATACTAATTCATATGCAATTAAATATGACAGTTTCATTACCACCTTATTTCTTATTAACTTGTTACAACAATCTTAGTGTTACCACAGTGGCTACAACTAATGAATGATCTAAATTTTTGGCTGGTTAGCTCTGGAAACCTTCTTATCCACGCTGCAGAGACCAAGGAGTAGACATCAAACAACTTCAGCTATTTCTAAACAGGAGTAAATTCAGCTGTGTAATCTATGTGGAATATTATCAGTGGAGATCTCAAGATCTCCATGTAAGTACACATATGTGTCCTTATCATTGAATGCAGGTAATTTTGTGAATTCTTATGACACAAATTAATAGAGGTTGTCTTACACGTCTGTCTGAAGTCAGCAGTGCCAGTGGCTGAGTATTATTCCTCTGAAGGAGCTGATCAGTCACATATCTAAGGTACTGCAATGCTTATGCCTAGAGAATTCATTGGGGCCATTTCAGGCAGAAGGTTTGCAAACATCTCTGACCTCAGGTGAGGGGAATGACTCAAGCAAAACTAAATACACAGAAGATACACAGAAGATGGAAAACTACTGCATGTCAGACAAAGTTGCTATTAAGTAATGTAAGCAGAACTATTTTATTTAAAAGATGCCATTCACTAGAGGGCTTCTATCTTATTGTCAAAACCAGCAAGAATTTTAACAAGGGCTTCTTGAGAGTAATTAGGAATAAATAGGACACTGCAGGACTTTAACTCATGAAGCCATATTAATGGAGGAAACTGTCCCAGCCTCAGCTTCAAATATTTTAAATCCCATAATGTCAGCTTCTGAGCCAATCTGGGTATCAGTGTGGTCCATCTACACGGAATTCCTATGTATGTCCAAAAATATGTGTATATAGCAGAGCAGCCCTTGCACATTCTCATTTGAATCTTTTGAGAAAGGAACAAAACTCATTATGTTTAGTTCACACTTTTTTTTTTTTTATGATCCAGCCTGTGCTCGATCATTTTACAGTTTATTCACAGAAGAAAGAGAAGTAGACTGTAAATGAGTTGTACAAACACAACGTAGGTGCCTGTTTCTTACAATTTCTTCTCCAAAAATGCTTACTGTTGTGATCAGCATTTCAGTTACAGCCGTGCATTTTAAGAGCTTTATTGCAGTTTCACTCCCATTTGCCATAACATCCATGGAGTCAGTGGAGCAGCACAGGTGTAACCAAGGGAAGCGTTTGCTCATTAGCAGTTAAGGCCACAGCCACTAGCAATTTTAAGTCCTGCAGCATGTCACAAATGATAATCATAGTGAGCTGCTCACAGCATCTTCTTCTCCATTTTAATTTCCAAGGATAAATGAAGCAGTGCAGTCTCAGAGTTCCCAGAGCACCTCCTTGAACATGTGCATCTCTCCTAGGATGCTTTTAAGGGCACAGCTCCCAGCCTTATCTGCCCATTTGTCAGCTCCCCATGCAAGCATGCCTTGCATGCCTTCCCTTCAGCCAAGCTGCCACTGACACAGAGAACTGCTTCTGAACTGACTGATTTTTCACAAGCCACTCTACAGATTTCTTTCTATTACAATGACTTAGGAGGAAAAAAAAATATAAGCAAAAATTTACTTTCTGAGGAGTCTAGAGAAAAAGTGGCATTTAGATATAAAATTGAATGCCAAAATCATCAGTATAGAGGAAAAAAACCCCCAAACCAGTCCTTAATAGATTGTATTTTCTTGCTCTGCATAATGTGACTTGGGGACCACCATGGTGATCAGAGGGATGGAGCACCTCAGCTACAAAGAAAGGCTGAGACAGCTGAGATTGTTCAGCCTAGAAAAGAGAAGGCTTTGGGTAATTGCAGCCTTCCAGTACCTGAAGGGACCCTACAGGAAAGATGAAGAGACTTTCTACAAGAGCCTGGAGTGACAGGACAAGGGGGAATGGCTACTGAGAGTAGATTTGGATTAGAGATTAGAATTAGAAATTCTTCCCTGTCAGGGTGGTGAGACAATGGACAAGTTGCCCAGAGAAGCTGCCTCATCCCTGGAAGTGTCCAAGGCCAGGTTGGATGAGGCTCTGAGCAACCTGGTGTAGTGGAAGGTGTCCCTACCCATGGCAGGGGGTTGGAACAAGATGATCTTTAAGGTAATTTCCAACTCAAACCATTCTATGACTTGTCTCCAGGTGTGAGCAGCTGAGGGGACGCTATCAGCCAGATTCTCATATGCAGGAAGGTTTTTCCATCCCACTCTGACAGTGTAAAGAAACTTGAAGAATATTTATTGCAAAGTTAAAACACCAAGGAAGGCTAAGGGAACTCTGATGTAGATATGAATAAAGCCCTTTACTTCCTATGTAAGAGTGATAGTGACAGTGATTGCATTTGCAGGTGAGCCAGCCCACGCATGATGGTGTTATCCAACAAATGCAGTTACAAAGGAAAACAAGAACTTTGCCTAGGAAAATATTGCATGCAAAAATCACAGCAGTTTGATCTTCAGTACATGTCTGCCCAGCCATCAGGTACACCACAGGACACAGATAAGTAATCTAAAGGTTTATGTCTTACCAGCAGGGCGTCATGTAAACAGAAAATATTCACCCTTTCTTTGTCCTGCCTGCTCACTTTTCATAAAAGAGCAGAACTAAATGCCAAACACCTTTCATAACTCTGCTGCCTTTGCTCACTTTGCTGCTTTTTCCCTTGGAAGTGCAGTGACTACACTGAACTCAACACATCCTGACAAAGACATGGGATTATGTGCTTTTCCTTGACTTCATCTGTGGATGAGACACTCTAGCACAATTCAGCAGACACTTCAGATAACAGTAGGCTGAGAAGTAGGAGGAGATAAATGAAATGAAGAACAGAAGTGATAGTATTACATTTCTGCCAGCATTAACATACTCCCAGTGTGACTGTGGATTTCACAGGGTAAAACCCTGCATCCACAGCAGTTCAAGATTTGACATTTCTGAAATATAATGCTATTTTCCTTAAACTCACACAGTTTGGGGGGTTTGAATACCTAGACTTATTTCATGTACATGCAAATGGTGTTGTTTGTGTTAAAAGTCAACCAGTACTTTCCTGCAATATCTTGTCAGGTTAATTCTGGCCCCATTTCAACATGAATATTTTGGCAATATCTCAGCAGAACAGGTTCAGTCAATTTTGAAGACAAAATTAGAGAAAAATATATAATTTTATTTATTTGTAAGTGAAAGGCCTGGACTTCCCTTGGTCCATGAAGAAGGGAGAGTAGTTGGAGCTGAAAAAATTAAATGAAGTGTAGACATCTCAGTCACACTGAACCAAGTCCATAGAAACAAGGAGAGAGGTAATGGTGATATGTATGTGGCATCCCCTGCTGCCTGTTTTCATGGCCTCTTGTCTAGGTGTCTGTGTGTATGACATGGAGAGACACAAAACACAAGGAGGAACTGCCCCAGAGTGACAGTGCAAAGCAGAGAATGTACCTGGCCATGACAGAGATGTAAATCCTCCACCACCTGAAGGTGAGGGCCCCCTTCTTGGGAAGAAGTTTGTATTGAAGCTTGTCTCTCCTCTAGACTTGTTACACACCTGTCTGTCCCCCCAAAGCAGAAGACAGCAGCTGCACAGAGCTGATGCAGTCCTGGTCCCTCACATACTCTGAGCGTTCCTCTTCACCCACATGCATTGTTTCCTTCTTGGGAAACTGGGCCTTTCCTGCTGGATTTACAAAAAATTCTCAGCCTTCACCTTACAAACTCATTGGCCAGGTTCCCTGAAACTTAACCACAAGACAGAAGACTTAAAAATATTCCATGCTAGATGCCAGAGAAACCACATGAAATAAAGCATTTCGTGTATATCTTTACTCTGGCACAGACTTCAGCCAGCTACAATGCACAACTCCAGAAGAAACCAGGCTCCCTCAGTCACTGCTCGAAACAACCCCATCAGAGTCCGCTGCAGCACTGGGAACAGCTCCTGAGCTCGGAGCAGAGCCTTCAGCAGGGCTCCTGCTGGAATCCACGGGGCACTTGGTGGCCACTGACCCTTGGGCTGTGACCATCCCTTGCTGGATTGTTTCTGTCACGGGCAGCCCGCTCTGCCCACAGAGTGAGTGGTGAAGAGCTCTGAGCAGAGCCTGCTCATGCTCAGGGCACCCAGGGCCGCAGTGCCAGCCCCTGCCCTTACCCAGTTGGGAAGCCAGCAAGTGCCTTTAATGCCTTTAAATTCAACTAATATCTAATTATGAAATAATTCAGCTCAAAAGAGATTTTCATTCCAGGAAAAAAAATTTCAAAATATTAATTCAATGAATTCACAGCTAATGTAATCTGCATAATTTCAATGCATTCAACAGAACTGCACCATTTTAGATGAACTAAAAAGCTGGATTCAAAATGCTGCCCTTTCCTTTGATTAACTACCTGGCAAGCACCTCACTCATGCTGAATTTATACAGAATACAAAATCTTTGCTCTTCTCCACTATTAGCAGAAGCTTTACCCTCTTAATTATTTAAGATAATACAATGAGGTGGTCACTGACCTGGGAGAATAATGAGAGACAGTCAGTGAGCTTTAGATTAGCAGTGCAAAAACTAAATTTCCATATTTGCTGTGAAGATCCAGCTCCAGTAATTTATTCAACACTGCCATCTGTACTTCTCAAAAGAGAAATACATTTTTTCAAAATAAAATGTGGAATCGTAGTGATAGACCAGTAAAGTCTAATATTTTGCTTAAATTTGCCTCAGGGAGTACTAAAATGTAATATTTTACCAACAGCATTAACCTTCAGACTGTAGAATCTTACCTTCTCCTGTGCAGTACTGCAATTTCTGCACACTTCTTTCTTTTCTCTCATTTCTCTGAAAGGAGAAGAAGCAATGGCTAAATTAAACTATTTGTTTCAGAATCACTCCTACAAGATAAAAACACTCCTGGAGAAACCTCTAAGAGCAGTTGGATAGGCTGAATGGAACTGGAGTTGAATTATGTAAGCTCTACATATAAATCCTGTTGTACACATTACTATCCTTTTCTATTTATGGACAGAATTGTTTCTTAAAATTCTTGTTCAGAAATATGTAGAACAAATGAAGTTTCTAAAATGAAGTTACCATTTCCACTGTACGTTTGTCAAAAGCAGCGATGTGCCTGGTTGATCGCCCCCACAAGTCTGTTCTGTTAAAAGTCGTAGCTTTTATCTGCCCTTTCTAAACAAGTTTTGGGCCAGTGGCAAATTGAGAGTGACTCTACAGTCTGATGGTCAGTTCAGAAGTACAGTCTAAGAAATGTTTCACTTTATACATAAACTGGAACAAGGGGAAGGACTGAGACCTGGGATTATTTCCAGAACATTCTCTGCATCAGACATTAGACGTTGTCAGAAGTGGAAGGTCCATGCTCAAATCCCCACTCCACACGAGTCCAAGGCAGGACAGATCTCATCTCCTTCCCAGAGGCACCACCTGGGTATGGGCACAAGGCTGCTGCTGCATCCCACCACATCCCAGGTATGGGCTGAGACTGTCATCAACTAATTACACAGATACACAGCAAAAGAAGGTTTATAGGTGCTTCACCAGAAAAATCTTCACTGCAGAGGGACAACTGCCCCCATGGCCAGTCAAGAGCTGAGTAAAGGTTTTTGTGAATGCTAGTGACATCTAAATACTGGCATCTGGAAGAAGATTTAGTGCTTATGTGTTCCTGCAAATCAACCCTAAGGGGACTTTTCCCATCCTAGGCTTTCAGAAAGAAAAGATTAATTGATCATCAATAACATTCTTTATCTTCCTGGCAAACTCTTGCTGGATACAAAATGTAGCTAATCATGTCAATCCATTTTCTTCTGTTGTTGACATGAAATATCATATACCTCCAGGCTGGAAAGCTTTCCTCATTTTTGATATTGGAATAGTTTTAGGCAACTGAACTTCCAGATAGGGGAGTGAAATTGCCAAGGGAAGGGTGCAGGAGAACCAGTGCCATTTTGCACACAATTCATCATTACTCTTTGCTCTCTAGAAATTTAGCCCTTCTACAGCCTACCCTGGAATTTTATCTTTTGTTCCTTCAGAGAGAAATGAGTCAGTAAGTTTAATAGTTCAGCAGAAAATCTTTGAAAGACACTGACCTTAGAAACAAAACCCAAGGCACTCTCAGAGAAAAAAGTTAATAGACAATATTCTGATTGTTGCAAAGCCACTCTTGAAAAGCTGCTGGAAGATAATTTAGAATTGTGCCATTTAAAATACAGCCACTCTCTAATCATCCCCTTCAGCTTAAATCTCATGGGATCAGTTCTCTGAAGATGCATTGGCAAGTCTGCTTTACTGCATCCTTACTGCTGGCAGGCTTTACATGCACATGTCAAAAAAAGACTGTAGAGACATTCATTCATAATTTTGCTGTCAAAGTTAGCAGGGGTTTGGTAATTTTAGGAACTCATCTGACAAGAAATTCTCCCACCACGGTTCACAGATCGTTGTTAGAGGAGATTGTTGCTTCAGGACCACCCAGCAAACAGGTCAGTCCTACCATCCTGCTGTACTGCACCTCTCTGGCTTCCCACCAGTTGTTAAAAAAAGAGTAGCAGGATTCTGTCAAAAATGCATCAAGGCAACTGTCACCTGAAGGCACTAAATTTGTGTATTCCACCAAATGCTGTCAAAAATATCCTATAGGGAAAGGCAGTCCTCAAATACTCTTACAGAGATTTAATCTTAGGTACAGATGTTAAATAAAGTCCCTAATACTGCCTTGCACTGCTATGCCCAGTACCTCCATGGAACTTTCCTAAGAAAAAATTAATTTCCTGCATGATACACATCACCATTGTTCAGTTCTGTTGTCTGCCTGCTTCTTCAGCTGGAGAAAGCTGTCCTGTCTCAGTCTAAATATTTATTCATGGCATCACAAGGACTTGACAAGTTTGTCAGATACAGCATGCTCATTAACTATATTTCTACATTAAAAAATTAGGAGATTGGAAGCAGAGATAATATCAACTTACTCCTAGCACACTAACTTAAACCATCCTAAGCAAAATTCTACTCCCTTAAATTTGCTTACTCCCATTTTTCTGACAATACTGCTACTGCTATAAAAAGTGTAATCCCATATACAGAGCATAACTGTCAGCCCAATTTATTTATATTTTGGTATAGGGTGCTTGGATTTGAAAGTTACATGAAATAAGGCTTTGCAACACCTCGATAAAACAAGTTTAAGAATGCCTGAGAACACAAAGCTGGTTGCAGTCTGTATAAAACATCCATTGAGGTTTCCTGGCCTAAATCAGAGAAAACTCCCTTCCTGATGTGGATATCCAGGCCTGGCATTTCTTGCTAGCGCAGAATTCCCTCGGCAGGAAGTGGAAAGGTTCCTGCTCACAGATGCAGCCTGGGCAGCTTAAAAACATTTCAAAACGTCCTTCATTTCCCAGGTGCAGGTTGTCACAGCAGTGCAAGAGAAGGTGGCTCTGAGTCCTGGTGGCACACACGGTGTCACCCAGCATGGAGTGTCCCCAAGCACAGAGTGTCACCCAGCACAGCCTCAGCTGTGCTCAGAAGGCTCAGGAGGCACAGAGCAAGTGAGGGAGCTGGAATTCCAGAGGTTCCACAGCCTCCTGCTAGCAGGGCTGGGGAGCAGCACTGTGCCTGTGCCTACTGAGGGGGTGGCACAGAGTCCCGTCACTCACCGCCAGCCAGTAGCTGTGGCAGCTCCTTCAGGAGCTGGGAATCTGCAAGAGCTCGTGCTCCAGGAATGACAGGGAACAAACCAGGAATCCCTGCTCCACACTGAGGAGATGGACTGTTTGAGAGCAAACTTGAGGAATACATTTCTTAAACAATTAATTTTTTCTTCAAATATTCTAAAATAATTGGAAGTTACACTAGCAGCAGGAGTCAAATAAAATGTAGTAATTCCTGAGAATGAAATATTTAAATCATCTAAGAGTCCCAGAAGATCCCTCCTGAATCTGTATGTAACATATTTGAACCACAATATTTATAGTGAGTTTATGAGGAGAGATTGAATATCTTCCTCATTCTTTCTTGGTGGTGTATGAGGCAAATTATTAAAACCGGGAGAATAATATTCTCCTGAGTTGTTTTCTGTAATTCAGATACAGAAGAATTACATATAAGAGTTTTTCTTACTATTATTTGACCATTATAAATATTTCTAAGAGCAACTTAGGTCTCTCATTTTGAGAAAAATATCACCATTATTTATGTGAATAATAGTGTTAAAATAGAACATTTATGAGATAGAAAGAGAATAAGGAGGGCAGATAACAGCTGCCAGAGAACTCTGGAATACGTAATGAGTTTCTAATCACTAATAAAAATTAAAAAGTTCACATAAAAAGAAGTGATTATTTGCCAGAAAGTTTTCAAGTACATCCTTTGTGAACAGCCACCAAGGGATAACCTGGACACACTTTACAGTGCAGCTGTAATACAATACTCAACTTCATTGGGCAACTTCATTGGGTTCAGTGACGAAATCAGCAGAACACAGAGTAACCCCAGGCTTACAGGGGGTTTGTTTTTCAATCAAACAAAATACTGCTTTAGTAAGAGTCAGTATTACCCAGAAAAATGAAGGCACAAGAGGAACTGGATTATTGTAATTTTTTTTCATTTTAAAAACTATGTTAAAAATTTCATTTCATCATTACATCTACATGTTCGGTCTTCTCAGCAAGCTCATTATCATGTCAGTATCTATTTCTATACAGGGTCACACAGTTCATATGATTTACATCATCCTTTCCTATGCTCTGTCTGTTGTTCCCAGTGCTCCTGGACATGCAGTCCACAGGTTGCACAGTTTTCATGCAGCAGTTAGAGCAATATGATTACATGGAGCTAACTTCAGCAAGGGGAGCTCATCTACTTGGATAAAGAAAGAAATAAAATGTGCCAACATTACCGTTTTGCAATATCTGTTCCCTGGGAGACCTTGGTATTTTATCTCAGGTGAAAATGGTCCTCGGAGGTAGAGGTTCAGGCTCAGCCTTTGCATTTAAGCATGACAATAAGAGGTTAAATAAATTCATAAAATCACAGACAGGACTGTCAAATTGTGTAACTGGATTCTCAGAGAACATCACAAAACACCAACGTGGCTGGTTAGTTCTGAGCCAAATCAGTTCTTCTTTCTGATTCAGAAAATTTCTTTCCAGGGATCAATTGCCCATATCCTCGTAGCTTTCCTGATACTGAATAACTGAAAACAATTTGACAATTCAAAGAGCTCCATGCAAGTTCCTTTAAAGGCACAACACTCAGTCATTAGTGCCACTGCCAAACAGATGCACAACAGATGAATGAAATGCTTTAGAGTATGAGAGTAGCATAAAAAGCACATCAAGAGTCAAAATAAACATCACTTTTCTTTGATTTAACTTGTTTTAAAACAAATGCGTAGACCTTGTGTAATGTAGACAATAGAATACCTGCAGAGAAATTCAAACCTGCACAGGAAAGCCTCCAAACACGTTGTACCCAAGCAACAAGAAACTGTGATCCTAAGAATGCACTGGAGATGTTTTTCTGTTGGTTTCTTTTAGTAACAACTATAGAAAAAATACTTAGTACGTCCTTTGCTGTGTAAATATTACAATCACCTATACGTCAGCTCTTCCAAAAACTCCTATCTCAGTCAGGGACACAACTGCAGAACAAAGTAATCAGGCCTTCCCTCTCTCCTGCCCTTCTATGTGTATGGCAGGCTGTGTATTCACCTGTGCTGCAGTTCTTCCCAAATTCCTTGTTCAGTCTCTCCTTGGAAATTAAACCCTTTTCAGTTGCCCTCTGGCTGATTATTTTCCTGAATTTTCTTGTCTGATACTTCTTCCAGGCCTTGCATATGCTGCAACTTGAATTATTTTCCTCTTTCTTATCCTAGTTCATCCTAGTCAGTGCAAAACTTGTCAATCTAATCGTAGCATTAAAGAATGGAGGATCAAAACCATGCATGGAAACTTGATCTCATGTCCAGTGAGGTACTGGTCAAATGCACTGAAAAGGTTGTGCAGAATTCTGCACCAGGCTGACATCTTTAATTACTTATCAGTGATATTCCACTCTGCAAACTACAAACAGGGACTTGTAGTTTTGGGGGTTTTTGCACGTTTCAAACTTTCAGAAAACTTAACAGATTTTATCTCAAAGTGCACCTAGAAGAGGTGTCCAAATGAATAACTAGACAGCAGATGTCCATCAGGGCAGTATTTGGCTGCGGTGTTGCAAACTGCTTCCCTCCAAGGTGAACAGGAAACCCTGGAGTTCTCTGTCTGCTTCCTCTTCCCACCCCAGGCACTGCCAGATTTTACAGTTTGCCCTTGAAGACAGGATCACATAATATAGCTAAATGTGATCCCATTTCAAAACAACTCAAATACCTGGCATAGAATTAATCTTGCAAACATGAGGCAGGTGATAATTCAGATAAGAGCCACTCCCCCCTCTTATTCAGGGCACTCTCGAGCTTCAGCCAGAGAAATGGGAATCTGTGAAAGGGTACCTTGCTGAACTGTGATGGACTATATCCAAAAGAAGATTAAGCCACAAGATAGAAATACCTTGATGGATTTATTCCATTAGTCTGCAGAAAGAGGGACATTTAATGTGGAGAAATTCTGGTTTAAATCACTGAGCCAATTTTATTTCGGCTGTAACTAAGCTAGATCTCAATAGAGCTACAAGTAGAATAAATTTGTCCTCTGGGATTGATGTTTTGATTTTGTGGCTTAAATATTTTATTATTTACCCGATAAAGTATTTTTATATTATACTACTTTTTTGGTCTGAAGTAAGAAGACTAATTTCCATTCCTGTGATCAAAGCCATTATCTCCAAAGCATTTACTCAGATGGTACATTTCACTTTAAATTTGATTCTAGCTTCAACTCTACTGCTTTCTAATTACATTTCTGGTGGAGGTTTCACCCTTATATCTGTGTGAGCTGAGTTATTCAGAATTAGAATTTTATTGCACCTAAATTACAAATTTGGAATGTTGCTTCACATGTAATTAATTTGAGTAATTGTCATGGGTCTGCCAAACAGCCCGTGTTCACTGAGATGAGGCTTTATAAATTAGACAGGCAGTGGGTCTACCAGGAGAGTTGGTGCAGTAGATAAAGACTGCAATAGCTAGTGGTGTTTTCATGTGTAATTAGAAAATGCATTGTTCTCCAATTAAGGAAATTAATTAAAATCAAGCAGATGGTAATCAAGGCATATTGCAATATAATTTTCTCTAGAACATGCATTACTTTCAGGTGCTATCAATGTACACTATTGGTTTTACACTGTAAATTTAGCTCCAAGATACATTATCCTGACTATCTATTTCTTAATATAATCTTCTCACTTATTTTTCAATTTGTTTTTCATCTAACTGTGCAATTAATCCTGTGCTACACATAAAAGGCAGTGGCTACAAAATATTTATTATGGAGTATTTTTCTTTTCCACAATAGTTCTGGTCAAATACAAAGCTAGATCAGCAAATATTTCATCCATATGCGAATGAAGCTCATTGTTATATGTGGTGTGATATTATTGATTGTGTAATATAATGAGAATGATCATCATATCGACCCTTGAAAACTGAAAATGTTGCTCGCTTTATCAAACATTTAACATCCTTCATAAAAATAATTGACACAGAAATTGCATCATTTGTTGTTTTCTTTCTAAACACCTCAGAGCTCCCAAGGGAAGGTAGATAATAGACCAGCAAGCCTCTGGAATGGCAAACATCCAACCAAAGCTAAAAATCAAACTTTCAAAACAACCTGTGGCATTTTCTTCACTGATCAACAAACACTTCAGAATAATGGAGCCATCTAGAAACCCCAGGATCAGTTTCCTCAGTTGCAAGGGCTGAAATTTCAAAAAAACCAAGTGACAGTAGCTAGAGTAGCCCTTTCACCTTCAGTCATCCAGAAGGGCTTGATTATGTTACTCTCCTTAACACAGTAAAGATTTACATGTACACTCCATGTACTTCTTATGATGCATAACTGTGTTCAGATTTTAGTGAAAACAGAAAATATCCTTTCAAGCCATAATTGATCCGTTCCAGTTGGTAACAATATCTGGTTCCCTGTCCAAGGCTCTAAGTACACTCCATTTTTAACTGAGTTTGGCCAAAACACGTCAAGTAACTATGACTGACTTAGTATCATAAAACCAATGTGTTTATGATTAACAAATATCCCCATCTTCACCTACAAAAAAATAAATAATAATAATAATTATACAGGAGTGGAAAGCTGATTTTTAAAGCCTCGCACAATTGAAGCCCCTGGCCATGGCAAGGCATGAAAACAGGTTAAAAAGAATAATAGAGAGTTTCAGAAGGAAGACCTGCTATGAGTTGCTCTGGTGGAAAATTCCAAGTGTGTCTCTCAAGTGCAGAGCTGACCTCAGGCTGCACTTCACAGTGACATTTCAGACATTGCTGAGGCTCAAAGTGTTTGGCTCAGTCCTCCTCTCCTTGCACGAGAAACACTGGCCAGTGCTCATTAGGAGCAATTCTCTCTGCAAAGGTCTGGTCCCAGAGTCACCATACCCAGCTTGGCAGGGGGCTACAAAGACCTCAAGTCCCACTGACAGATGCCCATCCACCTTGCTCGATTTTCATTTGCTGTGCCTGGGAAAGCAGTGTAGCCTAAGTTCATAAGGTTCACCACAATTCCCCTTCCTCCTCAACATCACCACCTGTATTCTGACCTGAGGCTGTGCAGTCTCTGTTCCTAGAACACCCCCTCACTGGTCAATGCTCCTGCCTTAACTTATGAGCAGCTTTAAGAGCCTTCACAAGGAGGCAGTTTGAAAGAATTGTTAATCCCATTTTTTCCCAACAAAGATACTGCTTTACCCTTGAATCCAAAAGGCTTTTGTAAACCCACATCAACGTGATCTTTTAGGTACTTTGGTAACTTCTCCATTATAATGTCAAGCTCCTGGTATCATTGAAAGTGCTGAAAATAAGAGATACGTACTGTGAAAAATGAACAGCTATTACAAACATAAAGAGCTATTTGCTTTAGATATGTAACATCTTGACCCAGCTTTGCAAGGAATAAGGCTACCTTAGGAAAGCTGTTTAACCGTGTGTTTCAATCCTCCATCTGTACAATAAAAGTAGTATCTATTATTGGAGATGATCATGATCTGATGAACATATGTTTACAGAAGTTTTTCATGTTGTATATTGACAGAATAATGCCACGGGAATCTTCTAAATGAAAAAAAAAAGACCCATAAAATATAGATTGCAAGGAAATACAATGGCATTTAACAAAGTAAAAATTAGAGTCTGCTGTGATATAGAGTACTTTGGTTAGCTTAGTTTCATCATCCTGTGCAGATATAGCCTGGAGTTAAACTTGAGAACACACAAGAGAGGAGGTTGGCCTGAAGCAGCTCTGTATGGAATCCTGTTACATGAAATGGTTGTATCTGCATATTTCCTCCTCTCACTGGGCTTTATACTCAAGTGTCTTATTTGTTGTGATTCTTTCATGTTCATATTCTGTCTTACCATCCAGCAGGTCTGTGAGGTTGCCCAGGATTGTAGACATGTTAATGCAGAACTCAGAGCATGAAACAGAGAATAAAAATATAGATGAGGCAGCAAAATAACCCTTATTGTTCTAGGTTATCTATATACAATGAAGATAAAGGAAGATGACAAGAGGCAGTGATGAGAGCCATGCATTTGGGAAGCTGTTGAGTAGAACACTGAGGGAACAGCCTCAGAGAAACAGAGAAAATTTGCTCTGCTTTTAAAGTCAAATGATATTTCCTAAAGAGCAGCACAAAGTCTCTGACTGTTCAAGCAATAGCAGTGGCCATGGGATCATCCTGTATTAATGGAATTCCCTTTCAGTTCTTCTAATTGAAGATGGTTCATCTCATTTAGTAAAAATTGCCAAATATCTATAGCATACCTTTTTCAGAATGCCACAAAGGTGATAGATGTTTCTAATAACAGTGGGGTCAGAAAATAATAAGCCTTTGACCATAGTCAATCTATAGCTTTCTATAATCCAGCTTTGCCTGGTCTAGAAGAGAATGAAATGATAAATCAAAATGGAAATAAATAATTGAGCAGCAAATCTGATATGCCTGCCTCTCTCCATTCAGTCTCTATGTGTCTCAAGGCCAAATCTATTTTGACCAAACAGATTTTCCATAGATATTTAAATGGACAAGAGCTGATCACATATATACTTTCCAGTTAGAAGCACTGCTGGTCTCCACGCCACTTTTTGGTACAATTTTCTTATGTCTTTAGGGAAAGAAAATCCATTTGCGTGTAAGCTGAAAGTGCAGTTTATATGCTGACACAATTCACTTGCCAGAACAATCCAGAAAAAAATTATGTCAGGAAATTAAGGACAATGAAATGTAGATCAGTTTGCATGCAAAACTAATAAGGAACACTTGATTTTTAAAAATCCCTAGGGGCTCTTCCTCTCTATCTTCCTTATGCACTGTCTGTTTAACAAGAAAACTAAACAAACACAAATGGCTCACTGGAGATCAGAGGTCAGGTGCTTCCATCCTCTGGGTAAACAGGCTATTTCAATCTATTGGAAGGGAAGAAAATGTTTTCACTCTCTCACTATCTCAGTGCAGTTACGTAGTAGGACAGGTAGTAAACAAGAGATTCAATTCCCTACAGCCTGCAGTTGGACCAGAAAAAGTCCTTTGTGAAAAGTGGAGAGTGGCATACATAAACCATACACCAGTAGCTAGATTCACAGTTTGCCTTGTTATTTGCCACTTAATATTACTGTTGTGACATACTGAGAAATGTTTTCCCCATTGTACCTTAGAGGATATACTGCCTCTCCTACTGCAGTCAAACGAGCTTTCAGACCTCTGCCAAGGTCTTCCAGATTATTAGAGGAAACAAAATGGGTTATAGGCATTTAATTCAGTCTTATTCTTTTACAGCTTCCTCTCTGCCATCTGTTAACTAAACCTGAAATCTTAAATGCTGCTATAGATTCAAGGTAACTTTCTACTGCACCCAGATGTCTCCTTCGAAAAGATGTTACAAATGAAGTTGCTACCAGTTCTGTTCTAACACACTGCAGAGTTTTCCAGCAGAGTTACTGATGTATCATTACTGTCCACGCTGAGATGTGCATGGGTGTGTTTATTTCCATGCACAGAGACACCTACGTCAATGCATGACTCTGTTGCAAAAGACTGTACTGATTCATGGCCAAAATTCAGCATGATTAAAACCCTTTTTGCACCCCTAGCTCACAGGCCTGGCACCTATCTGGTTACTTCTTCAACGTTAAATACAATAACAGGCTAATCTTTACCCTGGCTGGGATTAAAACTTGCAGCTGTAACACATTTTGATCAACAGAAAAACTTCACGTTTCTTCACTCTCTGTTTGAGATCCCTCACAGATCTCTGGAGGGGAGCAACCATTTTGAAGATGAAAATTAAACAAGGATGTCAACCTTTCTGCTCTTCTGTGAGTAACACAAGGAAGTACCCTTGCAAGGATAAAAGGGAAAAAAATTATTGAATGAGAAAACAGTTTTCAAATGGATGGTGAGAATAATTTAACAAGTGTCACTTTGGCTTTTTCAGACTTCAACAGGCAGGAAGCATCTTGTTGACTGAAGATGTATCTAATTCCTTCAGATAGCTGGAGAGTCACCAGCCTCCCCCAGCATAAGCACACACCAAAAATCTCATATAAAAGCCAACAGAGCAGAGTTAATCTCCTTTCTACTGGTTCAGAACAAAACAGTTGCCACTTTATTGGATAAAATGGCTATAAATAGATGTTCTTGTGAAAATGAAGTCTGAGGCTGTTCTGGGGAATATAACCAGTTGTAGCTGGAGTCCCACTTTCAAAGCCCTGTGCTCACTGCTGGAGCCACTGCCTCTCATCTTTGTGAACTCCGTGCCATTTTGGATATAAATCTCAATAGGGCTCCAGACAGCAGGTCGCATTCACTCAGAACTCCAGATTTAACCCAAATCTCCATTAAAAACACATCTTTTTAAAAATAATATCTTTATTTATATCTATATTTTTTATATTTAAAACATTTTTGAGGTCACTAGCCAGTTAACATTCTTTCTAGACGACAATCTTTTATAGGCTTGGATTGCAACCTGACTAATGCCAGAGGCAGCTATGCTCACACTTATGCATGAGCAACTCTGCAAAACATAGAAAACTAAATTTCCTCACCACGGGGTCCACTATGCAAGCAGAGCTGCACCAGTGAGCTTAGTGCTGCTCCATTCCAACACTTGCTGGTCCCTTGCACTTGCTGGGCTGCTCTCCTTGCCCAGCTCAGGCACTGCCAGCTGAAGCAGCTCTTCCCTGTACTCCCGATCAGAGCAGGAGTGTTTGTTATTGTTCCATGTTTTCCTGAGGCTGTGGCTAACAAGAAAGGGCTGTGAGCCCCAGCTAATATTAATACAGCTACTAATGCAATTCAAAGTTTATTTGTGAATATTCAGAATTAAACAAACCAGCATCTGGGGTAATTTCTCATTGACCTTTTCTAAAAACCTCCTGTCCATGAAATCCTGGGCCTTCCTCAATATAAAATCATGCTTGGTTAGGCAGAATATCAATTCCTACTAATCAACATTTTCAAACACAGGGTCAAAGCAGTTTTATTGTCCTTCACTTCCTCGTTACTGCAGTCAAAGCAGGGCATGGAAATGTTTCCAATGTCATTCTATTGCCACCCAGCGTTTTAATCATGTAACCACCGGTATGGTTTAAACTTCAATCCAGCCTCCAAGTGTCTGTAGGTCACTGGAATAATCTGGGAGGACTGCAAGACCTCGCTGTAATCTACATTCACTTTCAGCAGACTCAAATTTTCAATTAGTGGTTCATTCCTCTGGGAAAATTTTACAGGTCAATACATCAAAGGACACTGATAAATCACTGTGCCACATCTGAGATATTTTCCTTACAGCAGTCACCAGTCTGTGTTTATGTATTAGCAATTCATGGAAAGATTTTACACCTAGGGATTCTACTGAGATAAGAGGACTCTTAGTACTCTGCAACTTCAAGAATCATTCACGTGATCTACTCATCCAGTGAGCAGAAACCTGGCTGTTTTCCTTACTAGGTAAAATGTGATAACACGATAAACAGCTTTCTCTCACCTCAGTGAGGCTGTTCCAAGGCCTGGGCTACAGGGAACACAACAGGGAATACAATGGCAGGCCTTTCTCAGCAGTCCCTGCTGGAACTCTCATCCTCTGCCTGAAATATTTTGTTGGAAATTGTACAAAGACCTCTGGGCCATGGAAAGAGCCTGGGTGTCTCTGTACACTCCTAACCACAGGCATGTGAGTGGCAAGCAAAGAAGAATCCTCTTCCTACTTCTAATCCTGCTCATTTTCATCCCACCAAAATTTCGGCTTTCTGCTGAATCACACACATCAGAAGCACCAATCACCTGAAGTTTGCTATTGCCACAGACACCGGGCTACCCTGGGGGTTGGTGTAAACAGTGTCTCTCTGGGAGCACTGCATGACAGTTGAATGAACTTCAGTCCAAACCTACAAAATAAAATGCACAATCTAGCAGAGAACAAAGGCTTTGACATTGTGACAAGAACAAGCATACCTAGGAGGGAAAACATCATCTTTTCCTACAGCTTCCTGCCTGCTTAATGAAGTCATTTCTCTCTTAGGTTCTGTACAAAATACAGCCATTTTACAAGCACCTGGGTCCCCAGGAGACGCTTCTGCCCTGTGTCTCAGGTTGGAAGGCAAGAGATCAAAATACAAGACACTGAGAGATTATTCAAAACATTTTGGAAGGCCCCTAGACTGAACTTACTACTCTAAGTGCCAAGAATCTTTTTACTGTGTCCCATGAACTAACACTTGTGGAGCCAGTGTTATTTTTCCTTTCTGGACTTTTCATTTATTTGATATGAAATCCTGCAATTGGGTTTTTTCCCACTGTTCTTTATATTTTTAGCCAAAATTTTACAAACCAACACTAGATGGTGCTTTTTGATGAGAAAAGGCCCCTTTGTTTTTAAAACATCTTTCTGCACTTCTGGGGTGCTGCAGCACTGGAACAAAATACAATAAGCATCACAATTGTGGCAGGCTTTGAAGAGCCATGCCATCAGACTCTCAACACTTGTTTTCTTTCTGAAGAGAGCAAACTCATTACAGTGTCATTAAAGTTCCCAAATGCTTCTTTTTTCATTGTATAAAACTTGTGTTACAAAGTTAAAATATTTTGTGCATATCGAATTCATCAAATTAATGTTTGTAGTAATTTGTCATATTTTATTTCTACAGATAAATATATTTAAGGTTTTTATTTAATAAAGTATAGATATGATATTTATATACATAGTGTACTCAATATTAATAAATAAAAATAATCTTCATGGCAAGTAACAGCAAATTCTGATACTACATGGGAAATAAGAAGGGAAAATGATACTCTTATAGATTAAAAGCAGGGATAAATAGTATACTGAAAATGCTGAGATAAAATAATTAAAATTGATTTTCTCACCTGTGTGAAAACCAAGTTAGCTGCAGTTTGCCTGGACCAGTGGCTCCTGATCTGTGGATGAGTTCTTTTTTGATCTTTTCATTTGGTCAAAAGGAAAACACACTGTAGAAAAGACACTGTGCTCAAGGTTACCAAAATCATGCTTTAAAAGAGCTCACCTGAACTTGATATACATTCTTAATACGTTCATAAGCCCCATATGTGTGTCATTTTTAATTAGATTAACAAACTCTTTCCCAATAGTGGCTAAGTGTATTCACTCATTATGTAAAATACTTGGTAGTTAAATAAATATGATGGCCAATTATGACTTTAATGGATCGGTGCTGTGAGTTATCAGAGAGATGAGTTGGCCATGGAATGAACATGAACTAATTACATCAAACTGAGGGAGATGAGCTGTGTGCAGCAGCCAATCCTGCAAGCAGGGCAGTCACTGCCAGAGATGTGTTTTCCTCACCACCCAGCACTTGGGGACAAGACAGAGGGTGACCTTCCCACTGAGAGCATCCAACTGTGCTCTCTGCAGGAGCTGAGGCACTGCTCAAAGTTTGGACTCCTACAGAATTCCTCGTTCCCTCCATAGTTACACATTTATTACCAGGGATGAAATGGTTGTGCCTGGAGTGAAGTGACAGAAGGCCTGGTTCTGTCACCCTTGCTGAGGCAGCACACCCTCTTTGATCTGCACAGGCCTCCCCTTCACAGCAAGGCACTGCACAAAAACGGTGACAGAATGGAACTGTGAAGTAGTGGGAAAGAAATCTCATTCTCAAGACTCAAAAGGACATTTTGTTGATTCATTTTATCATATTCATTAATTACATTCTGTAATTGTAGAAAACCATTGTAGAAAAACATTTCTGGCATTCTCTGATGGTTTAATATTTTATCTGACAGCATTAAATTTAACATGGAAAAATTAAAGAGAACTTTATCTATCCATGAATGTAAACTAATTGGATACAGAATACTTGAGAACCTCTTAAAAAGTGGGGCTTTCCCAGCAGCACCTCTGCAAAGGAAAAGGTGTGCACAGACACACGATTCTGACTTCATTTATGTTGTTATAAATTAGAAGGGGTAATAAATCAATTAAATAATGCAGAGACTTGAGAATAAAGTGTGAAATATGCAATTTAAAGCAGCTTCTGAATAAAACACTACAGCCCTACACTTAGCACAAAGACAGAAGAAAATAACATTGTATAGAAATAATTCATCTTTCTCCTTCTCCCAAAGGTCACATGAGTCCAACAAGCCAGAAAAACATCATGGTTATTATGATCCAGAAGTATAAATAAATACAAATCTTGATTAGTAGCAATGCCTGTAAGCGTCAGTGAGTGTGGAAGGTCACTTCCCTTTACCAAACATCCAGATGAACATGTACAGTGATTTGGGGGAAACAACAGAGTAGCTTCTGAAATAAAAATTCAGCTGTGACTGAGTTTGGGCGTACCCTTCACCTGTAAAGACTGTAACAAAACTTCAGGGTTGGGAAAAATACTTGAACGAAACATGTTCTCTGATTTCTTTCTATTTCCAATCTCACATTGCCACTCCTTTTGCTGTCCAGTATGCTTTCCCAGTTTGGCTGACCAGCTGCCTGCCTGAGGTGAGAGAGGTACAAGGTGCCAGAGCCATGACTTTCCCAGTGACAGTGGCACACATGGTGGGATTCAAGTAAAACTACAGTCAGCTCTTATCCCACAAGTCTGTCTTAACCCATCACCTTCCCAATTCCCTGAAAGGGTGGTTAAGCATTGGAATGGGCTGCCCAGGGAAGTGGTGCAGTCACCGTCCCTGGAAATGTTCAAGAAAGGACTGGGTGTGGCACTTAGTGCTCTGGTTTAATTCACATGGCATCGTTTGGTCAAAGGTTGGACTCAATGATCCTGGAGGCCTTTTCCAGCTTTAATGATTCTGATTGCCCATTCTTCAGCTTGTGCACCACAGAACTGACAAAGCAACAAAAAATAAAGCAAAGTTATTTTTCTTCAGAAGGTTTTTTTTTGTTCCCATTGCTTTTCATGTGGACAGAGCTGCAGGCCACCAAGGAGTTCACACAGATCATTGCTGCTCTTCTTGCCAGATAAGCTCTTCTTGACACATTTGTCAGCACTAAATTACTGTTGTTTAAACGTTTCTTCTTAATTCCATATGGAGTAAATTAAAAGTCCAATCAGCCAACAGACACATGGTCTCATTCACCCTTCATAGTGGCTGCAGCTTTAGACATCTGTTAAAAATCTGGGTGGAAGTAATAACATTTAACAAATAGTTTCTGAGACTGAGCACTCCTCTAGGAGAGGTGGAATTACCACTGGGTAAAGCAAGGGAGATCAGTGGCTTTACAGCATGATGACTTTTACCCTTCTATAAACCAGAGAAGATATTTCAGAAACACCCTAAATGGAGGCTGTGTTGGTTGGCAGGGGGGTGAAAACACAGATTGAATTGATAAACCCCTTTTCAACAGCCTACAGGATTGATAGGTTTTGTGGAATCCCCGTGAGATCCCAGGACACACTCCCTCCATTCCTTCTGCTTTCCAGCTACATGCTGAGCCCAGCTGGCTGGCAAGCTGAATTCAGTGGAAATCTTTAGGAAATCTTTATATTATAATGTTAGAGAAGTTAATAAATTTCTCCACCTCTTCTTATTTATATGTTTCTCTCTCCAAACATCATTAATTTTTAATAATGATCATCTAAATCTGCAGTTCACACTTCTCTCTCTTCCTCCTCAATGGCTCACTGCAAGCTTTTGCTATGGAGCATCTGTGTTCAGGATTGATGTAAGATTTATTTTTTTATTCTTTATAGTCTTTGTTCTAATAATTAAGGGGATTTAAACCAGACAGAGTCCTATTATTCTTAGATGTGGTTAAATCAAGGTACCACTCAATAGGAGTGTGCACATTTTACTCACCACTTCTCAAATCTCTGTTGTAAAATTTAATTTATCTTTTATCTCCCTGAAAGAATATTTTTACCTTGGAATCAGAGTTTTCTGATTCTGAAAGAAGCTGGAAACTGTGGCAATATGCACAACTCCTAAAGTGAGATAAAGGAGCCACAGTGGCCACTGGGCCACTGTAATGACTGAATATTATTAAAGCTAATAAAGAGCAAAGTAATTCAGTTAAGAGCATGGTGGCAAGAGAGCTTCACAGAGGAGAATTTGGCTCAGACAGCAGAAAACTGAAAGGAATAATGCTGGAAATCACAGAGTGGCCCCATAGGTTGTTACAGCAATAGAAGTCAAGGAGAATTTTATCAGCTTTTGGTAGAGATCTCCCTTTTGCTACAATACTGATGAAAAATGAAAAGAAATTGCAGTCAAGAATTGCATTCAGAAAGAGATAAACTATCTGTTTGGAAACTGCTGTACCAGATAGTCCATGTTCTGCACCTGAGGTAGGAAGAGGACAGGGTTGTTCTCCGCAAAGTTTAAAAAAAAAAAAAAAAAGAAAGGAAACTATGACTCAAAGCAAAGGGAGATCTGATAAATCCACATCACACTTATCTACTGGTTATTGGGACATGAGGGACTGTATCACTTGATGGAACAGATTTTTATCTTCTTGTGTGCTTTGAAGCATTCATCTCTGGTCACTCTAAACACTGAAGATTAAAAGTACTGACAGGAAAACTAAATTTAATGACATATGAAGAGGTCACTCGGGACAAGAAGCCATCAGGGACAACTGTTTTCAGGGGCACATTTACCATGCTGTGAATCAAGTTTAACATGTGTAAGGGGCAATGATGTGTACAGATGAGAAGTACAGCTTCAGTAGGAAACCTTTACAGAGAATGTCAAACCCCACTGGCTTCTAACAGCAAATGGCTCACCTGTGTGCTCCTGTGCCACCAACAGCCCTTTCCACATCTCTCAAACTGAAACAGCCCATGTGCTAAGTCCAACCCCACAAGGATCACTCAGAACTCATTCTGCCCTGTGCTAGGCTGCCTGTCCCTAGCAGGACTGAGGCTGCATCACACCAGCCCCTGTGGCCACAGAGACCAAATGCTGATTAAAAAAATGTTTTATATGGTGTGTGAAGAGGACAGATGGCAACAGCAGCTGGAAACCTTCGCAAAATATGCAATCTGTAATTATTAAAACAGCAATAAATCAACTTCCAGCATACACAGAAAGAACTGCAGAACACAAGAGATGAATGATAAGCCCACAGAGCACAGATGTACAAGAAGGACTACTCAGAGGAAGGTCACTTTTGCCAAAGCTGGTCTTCTCAGCAGCCCAGTATGAGTGGGAGAGGAGAGGATTCACTGACCTGCCTGATGGGGTGCTCTAGGTATGAGATTTGTTCAATCACCAGGGCCTACCTGTGGCTGACACTTCCACTCCTGTCCTGGCAGTGGTGTGTGACTAAAATGGTGTCTCTGCAGCATACAGGACCTGTACTAGATCAGGCAAATGGGTTGTTTTAAGGTAGCAACTTGCCTGCTCTGAAAGCAATGAGCCATACCTGGGACCTTTGAGAAACAAAGAATAAGTTCTCTTTGGCAGGGATAATTAGCAGATTATAAACACAATCATAGAAATAGCTCAAATTAAGGAACTGCACCTTTTTCTAAAATATGGTGATAGGAAATGGCTAAGGCAACAATATCTGGTAAACTACATCTTTCCTACCACCTGAGAAAGACAGGAGTCTTCACTAGTGGTTAAAAATCTGTGTATTACTTTGAAACGAAATGTTAGTACCAAGTAACAGCTGCTATTGTGCCCATTTTCACACTCATTATGATTTATTACATAGTGAAGTGCTATGTTTACTGTTTGGAAAATCACAGGCAGTCACAACTGTGAACTCGTCCGTATCACAGAAAGGTAAAATAAGAAATCAGACAGCAAGCAGTTCAGTCATCACAGCAGTTGCAAGCACAGGTGGGAGTCCCAGAGATAGAAGCAATACTGGTGATAGAGCTGATTCTCTAATGCCACCAAGCAGCCGTGCTTTGCAGTCAACACAGTTGTCACTTGTTCCTATTTGTTACAAAAATTATAATGCAGCTGAGGCAAGGTACCGCAATCCCATTTCAGCTAACCTGTCACTTTTATAAACAAAACTGTGGTGCTGCTAATGGTTTTGACACTTCCTGCAAATACATCAGCGATTTCAGGCACTCAGATTAATGTGTTTGACTTTATATTCGCATGCAATCCTACTGCATTGACATGATTTATCTGCACGTTAGGAGAGGTACCTACAGCACTGGAACCTGGAGCCCAGGCCACAGCTGCCTTTCTCTGTGGCAAGACTTTAAACTGTGACTGATGCAGGGTTCATTCATTTCCAGCTTACACTTCTGAAGTCCCTCCAGAGACTGCTGGAAACCTGATTCTGTAATACAGGAAGAAGAATGAAGCACATTACTATGGAAATTAACACATTACCAAACCCTCATGAGTATTACTCTCAGATAACATCAGATAATTTTTACCGCATCAGATGAAAGTAGTAATCATAGGGATATGGAAATAATGAAGTGGAGGAAAGAGAATTTATTTTTTTTTAATTATCAGTATTTTCTACCTCCTTCAACACTTGCTGATTTGCCCCTTTTTTCCGACAATATTCTGTTCCTTTGGATTACCAGGTCTGTTGGAGATCATTATTTACTAGTGTTTAGTGTTTCCATGTTCAGTTTTATAAAGGATGGGGCTGGTAACTGTTTCACTCATGGCTATAAGTAGATAAAAATAGAGCCCAATAACCACATTGCTAACTGTGACTTGAATAGAGAGAGTTTTGCTTAATTCACTTCAGCATTCACTTCAAAGCAAACACTCATTTTCTGCTACCAGAAAACATTTGTAGTAAAGGGTTCCTACTTATTGCTATTTTGTTTTGTACCAGTGACATAGTGCTCTGAAGAGTTCTTGAATTTTTATACCTGATTTGATTTACATTCTTTGACATAGGAGAGTTTGCCTGATGTAACATTTGAGCCATCATTCAAATTCAGTCATGAAATTTGCTCAGAAATGAGGCACAAAAATAAGTATGTCCCCTCTTACTCGATCACAAATGCTCAGCCTCCACTTGACAGCTTGGGCAAAGGAGGTCACTTTGTTGGATGGCATCTCTGCAGTGGTGTTTCATCACCTTGCACTGGCAGGTGGCAGATTGCTGCTAAAGGCCAATGTGCCTTTTGGTGGGGAAAGTGGCATTTTGCTAACATTGATAACAGCTCTCATTGGCTTGAGATGCTGCTATGGCTGGGGAATGACCCTGAATTGCAAGCGACAAAGCACAACTCTATGCTTTACAGGAGCTCACAAGGACATTGGGAGGGAAGTGTGGGAGGACTCTGTCAAGGATTGTCTAGAAAGGAATTATAATTTCCCTGTCTCAAGTACTCTTGTAATTCCTGTCATAGTAATACACCATAAAGCCTTTATTTTGTTTATTTATCTGCAGAACCTCTTTGGAATCAATGGGGAAGACAGGGAAGTGAAGTACAACATGACTGATCTTAATTTGCTCATGTGCTCAGAAGCACTTTTGGACACCTGAGGTTTACTTCGCTCAACGTCACAAGGAAGGCATTTGGTAAATTGAGAAATTGAAGCTGGGTACCACAAATGCAGATTTGCCTTCTAGCAGCCACCCATCTCTGAAAATAAAAAGTACCATAAATCAAGAAATCAAATACTTGAGGTGCAACAAAAAAAAAAAGACAAAAAAAAAAAAAAAAAACGAAAAGAAAAAAATAGCAGCTCTGCAATTATGCAGAAACATGGGATCACACAGACTTTCTACCTCAACTTCTTCCACCAAATTGAGTTCATAAACAATCTAGATGGGACAACTTATACACATATAATGCACCATCCCCCTGCTGAAATCTCTTATCAGGAACTTGCCTTGTCACCTCAGAGACTTTACCATGACAATAAAGTAAATATTTACTTTATATGAAGTGAATATTTACTTTATTTAAAGTATATATTTACTGTATTATTATTTAGTCTAAGACTAAGCACAGGAGCTAGACCTAAATACTGCTCCTTGGAAGAATCCTACAATGTATTTTTAATCTTAAACAAACTACTTAAGTAAAATGATCATTTTGATCCATGGTACACTAATGTTGGTCAGACAATGCAAATTAATCTAACATTGCCATTTTAATACCAGTATCTAGGATTTGTGAAAGAGGCCACCCTGTAGACTTACCTTTCTTTTTCCATTGATTATAGAGAAGTTTAGAGGACTCAGACTGAGAAGGTGAGTCAATTTTGAGAGCCAAAGTGAGGCTGTTGGTCATACTGGTGGGGATGATCACATTTTCAGTTTTTCCCAAACAAGCAGCACTATCAAACTTATGAGGCAAAGAGCTTCAATATGTTTTCATGGGAAAAAAGCCCCATGCCCCAATGGCTGGTTTGTGAAGAAATGGAACAAGGTATAAATATATGAATAAGGGTTCCATTATACAGAAATGTATATTCCACCTGTGAAAGATTAACAGAAAAATCTGCTGTTGCTCTCCTTCTATTGGATATTTATTCTATAGGTATCCTATGAACACCACAGCTCATAAATTACCTGACTGTAAATAGTGTAAATAGTATAGTAAGACAAGGTCACTATATCTGCGTGAAATTTTGTATATATTTATATTCTGGTTGGCACAGGCATTAGCAAACACTAAATTATTTAAGGTAACCTTTCTCTGATTCACGAACATTTAAAACTTATTAGTATGTATTAGAAGTAATTCAAAGTTTGCCTATCTGCACAGCCTTTAGAAATGTTTTGTCCTGTGCTCCTTTCTATGAATTCACTTCATTTGCTTCTGGGTGCAGTGCTTCCAGATCTCACTCATTCTGAGTGGCAAAGATTTTATTTGAATAAACGACAAGTGAGGAATGGAAATCAACTGAAACCTTCCTATCAGCTACATTATGTGAGAGTTACTGGTCTTATCTTACTGTCTGGGCTGTAAAATGTTTGTTTAAAAGAGCATGAATGCTCTCAGTTGTTCATGAAACAGAGCTCTGTGCCCTATGCAGCTGTAAGTACAGCATGGAATCAGTTTTCCATCATGAGACTTTTGTTGTTGTGTTGGCTCTGCTGCTCTCACCCTGGGGAAGGCAACTGGTGTCCAACTACAGCATAAATATAACTACCTTGAAAAGTACTTTCATTTCCACAAACTGGAAATGACTACAGCAGAAAGAACATTAGTGCACCTGGCAAAGAGCTTTATCCTTTACTGGTACCATTTTGATGGTGGGCTGCAGAGAACACAAAATTAGGATAATAATACCCAAGACTGAGGCTACAAAGGGCATGATGGTGGAGAACAGAACACAGCTCTTCATAAAACATTGGAGTACATACCTTTTTAAAAAACAACAATTACAGTGGCATAATTTGCTTTCATTAACTTCAACAACTTCCTATCACGAAAAATGTCATGTCCCAGCTCCCACAAAGCATTCCATCCCTTTTCCAGAGATACAAGCCACAAGCACTGAGCACAGCTTCTAAACAGCAGAAGTAGGGTTAAAAGATTCTTGCCTAGTTCCTTGCAGACAAGTTTTAATTCATCCTATTTAGTATCTGAGTAATCGCTGCAACACATTTTAATAATGTATGTGTTTGCAAGTGGCTTCATGCAACTCTGTTTTATCTCAGCTCCTTACTCCTAAAAATAAGCAGTTGTTTCCTGTTTAGTATTTGACTTATTCCCAAAATGATAATGTTTATTTTTGTCCTGAAAAACTAGAGCGGTTATTTTTGACAAATTCCTTTAAACTTTGCTCTTTCAGAAACATAATCTGACAAGAGAGTTTTGTTCATCTGTACCACAGCCATCTTTTAGTTGTCCAGACACAGTGTCTGACAGCTGGGTCCTTCTCCTCCAGAGAAACACTCTGCAAATGCAGACAGTGCCTGGCGCCAGGTGCAGGGCGGCTGCTGAATCCCAGAATCGCTGGGGTGGTGCGTGGGACACTCAGTTATTCTAATGGGATCTCTTGCAGTTTCCACTGGAAAAGCCTAGCAGGCTTTTGTTTGAGCAATGCTCACTCATTGCTTCCTTACTTAAACATCTTTCTTTTTCCTGCTCCTTGAAACAAGCCAGAAAAATCCATCACATCCAACTATTAACAATTAAGAATATAGCCAGGAACTGCAGGATTATGGACTATATTTGAATAAATTTAAAATTAATTACAATATAGAATTAAAAAAACCCACACCACATGATCATGGTGCTTCTTTCTTTTTATGTCTCCAGCACCTTAGCTATTTATTTAGAGTAAACACCAAAAGGTGTTTGTCTCAGTAAAGAGCCAACACATTCTTAACTGGAGCCACTGCGCTTTCAGGTCCATCAGGTACTCAGAATTCAGCTTTCTAAAGAAAATATGTCCCACTGAATGCTTGTTCATTCTGTCCATCACCAAACTGCAGGCTCACACCTGCTGAAAATTCAGTGTACCTCAAACAGATAGTCTTTATGAATATATTCCAAAAAGAATATGTTTCCATCAAAGAAACATTAGAGTTCATGTAGGCAGAAAGCTCAAATGTCATAGAAGTTTGATGTACCTTTACCACACCTCTAGTTAAGGATGCACCACACCCAACACCAGTTTCTCACACAAGAAATAAGCTGTTCACCTTTAATCATGCAAAATTCAGCAGAGCAGCTGAAGTGAGGGAACCACTTGTGCATTCAGAAATCACCTCTTTCCAGAAGTATAAACTGCTCCAGACCAAGGGCTGTTCCATTAAAGAGACCTTTCTTTACATGGCAGATGTTGTTCCACAGACTTCGTGTTCCTATTGATTAATATTGATAGAGCTACTGCCAGGGAAAAGCTGAGAAAACACATCCTGGAGTGGAGATCACAAAACTAGAGGGCAATTTGGAATATGGAATTTGTGCACAAATATTATTTCCTTCTGTCATAAATAACATTTTTTATTTGCTTCCCTTTACTGAAAGGAAACAAAACCAGATGAAATAAAAATAAATTGTATCTGCTGTTATTTTTGGTGTGTGTATGAAGTTAGAAACACTAATTTGGTAACCCAGGAGACAGACAGCAGACATCTGCTAAATTCCTGCAGTTGATCTAAGGTAAGCAGTGACATCAAATGATGCTCCAAACCTCTTCAAGAGCCCTTTCAGTCCTGACACACTTCAGACCTGGGGTGACCACCAAGTCTGACACAAAGAACCAGGCAGGTGGGTTTGGAGCTGCCAACTGCCATCCACGGGCCCAATTCCACGTGAGGATGGAACAGCCATCAGAAGTGCAGTGATGGGGCTGGAATTTAATGAAAGCCCACCCTCAGAAGGGTCATCATTTAGTTGCTTGTTGTCAGAGATTTTTATTAGCTGATTCTTTGGTCAAAGAGACAAATTTGTCAAACGTAATTGTTGATTGGTTTGTTTCAGGTTTTTAATAGGAATAGGCTTTTCATTTGAGAAAAAAGAGACTGTTAAGTGCATGCACAAGTCTGGAAAAATCAGGTTTTGCCCTTAGAATGATTAATCCTATGCAGCTGTTCTCCTGGACTATTTTCAAATGTGTTCAACAATCCTTAAAGATTTGTTACAGAGTGGTGACAGAATTATTTTGCCTGACTAGCTTCACATTTTAATGAGCTGTGAAAGCCTAAAATTTGAAAGAAGATAGCTTGTACTGATTTGGATGAATAATAGGCAAGAAAGTTTTAAATGGAGAACACCAGCAGATACTAAACTCTATCACTCTTACTCACTCCTGTTAGTTATTCCTGCCAAAGACTCCTGCACACTGTTAATCATCCTCAGAACCTGCAAATGTCCTATCTCATAGGTACAAAATTGGGCTTTTCCACAGCTGTTCACAACACAAGAGAAGGTAAAGTAAAAAGGTTGAATTAACACATTTTCTTGATATCACAGTCCTTCGCAGCTTAGTTTAAAAACCATCTTCCTTATTTTCAGTCACCTTCCTCCCAAAACAATTTCTAGATGTTTTCAATCAATTTATCACACTGGCTTCAGCTGTTTCCTTCTGCTAAGCTAGCCCCTAATTCAAGAGACCATTGAAGCATCTTTAAACATGTTCTTAAGCTTTATGAAAATTAATTTGTCATGGAAGCAATGTTAACAGTCCTAATTCCAAAATGGACATAACCCTTTGTTTAACTCTTTGCTTAGTGGGGATGTCTTCCTGAATCAGTACTTCCACATTAAGCTGTGACATTTTCAAGAGCACTCAAGTAATTTAGCAGACTCAGTGTTGTTCACTTGCAGGTTGGCATTTTTGAAAAATATGCCATTGCTGAATAAGGCTGGATTTGGGGATGGGTTTCAAAAGCCTTTGCTGAATTGCAGGCTTAGTTATTTATTTCAGCACAGAAATACGTAGCCCAAGCTTTCTATTTAATTCTGTCTCACATTTCTACTGGTAACTGCCACAAGGCATCTGCTTCCACCTGCTTTGTCCTCTCCTTCCAAAACACAAACTTTCAGTTTATCCCTGAAGAATATTGTCTAGCAGGGGATAAAAAAACCAGCATATCTCTTAACCATCCTTTTAAAAAACTTGATGTTTTGGGACTGGGTTTTATCGTAACTGCTGAGCACCCCAGCCTCTCAGTGATGCTGCCCCTCGTGTTGTCCAACAGCCAGCACTGCATGGCAGCAGCACAGAGCAGTTCCAAACAGGGTCAGAGTGCTGCCTCCTCTGCTTCTCCTTATCATCCCATGGTAAATTCCTCTCCTTTCTTCTTCCTTCTAGCCCCCTTTCTAATGCTGGCCCTGTAAATAGGGTTAAAAACATGAAACTTTTCTACAATAAACCATTCTCTTCCAGGTCAGAGTCAATGGTCGTTGTTCTTCACGCCCATCATTGTACTGTACTTTCCCACGAATGTCTGTCCTTTTAGAAAGAAGAGAAATTTACCATCATTTTGTGCTGCTTTCCTTGACTCTGATATTTCTAAGCCGTCAAGAACCAGCAGAAAGTAACCTTTGATTTGACCCCAAATATGTGAGACTGAGCCTTTCACATCCCTACTCTGCAAAGTCCACAGCGAAATGCAGCCAGTGAAGGACACGTAGTGAGAAGGAAGCATTCAAACTGCGCCTTTCGTCAGAAATTAAAGTTTCCCATCTCCAAGCACCTGTAAACTTTCCTAACTGAAAAATACCAGCAAAGTTTCGGTCCTGCCTGGCACAATTCACTGGTGACTACACAAACCATGTGCCCTACTCCTGAGCCAGTCTGATGAACCTCCTGCACTTAAAAGTGCTAATTGTCACAAGCACCCTTCATTGCAGGATCGTTTTGTAGCTACTTAAGTTTGAGATCCAAGTTATCTCCCTAATAATTTATATGCTGGAAGATACCACTATTATGCAATCAGAGAATGAAAAATTGTTTCGTGAGATGTAGATAACCAAAGAACACAAATTCAAATGACAAGACACAAGTGTCTCAATAAACTTACAGCTTGAAAAACAATCATAGAAAAATATTAGAGAACACCCAGGTATGTTCAGCTCATAAACTGGTCACAGATAGGTCCCGCTGATTTCCTCATAGATTTACAGAAGAGGATGAAAGTGCCCCATTTGTGATTTTTCATTTAAAACTGGATTGCCACATCTGTTTTGCAGCATCCTGTGAAAGCGTCCACTGCACACCAAATGCACATTGAAGATGAAATAGTTCTGGAAAACCAAGAGGAGCAAAATTTTCCAGATGGTTACTTGATCAAAAACATTCACGATTTTGCAATTCATTTAATCAAACTATTAAAAAATAAAGCATTATAATTGAAATAATTATCTGTAAATGAATATTTTGCATTTAAATGTATTAAATTATCCACATGTAGTTAGAATACTTATAAATTTTAAAATATTATAAATATTATAAATTACATGCCTATATTTTTGGACATGAAAAATATTTCATTTCTCCTCCTAAACACCTTTCTTTTTCATTTCACTGGAATGACTTCAGGCTAGACTGAGTTGCGCCCTAGATGTTCCCATTTCTTCCATTTCTTTACTGGCCTTTGGAGAGATGAGTCATCTAAGTGAGACAAATCTTGAGACACAAACACAGCAGCAATAGCAAAAGAACAGAAAAAAAAAAAAAACAAACAACAAAGCAAACCTCTTATTTGATTCTCTTTTCTCTAAATGGAAGTGCAATCTTGATTCTCTACAACAGAACAGTAAGTTCTTGACAGGGGATTCAATTGCATTGCTTGAAAACTTTGTAGTTAAACCAGATTTCATCTGGTGATGTAGCGGGGCCTCCTCTGAACCCTGAGACAGTTCCAGTACGATCCCGCCATGAAAGAACTCCCAAAACAAGGAGCTGCCCATTTGGGAGAGTCGTTTCTCAGCTCTCAGAATCTCCTGATGGCACATTACTGACCGCTGAGTGGCAGTGTAAGGAAAACAAACCAAAACTAAACTGTGACAATCCACGTGGGCTTTCATTGAATCCAAAGCATCACAGAGACCCCCTCGACATTCAAACAAAATATCCCCATCAGGACAGAGACATTTAGCAGATGCAGCGTCCTGTGGCCTGGCCAGGTGAACTGTTTACAGCATTTCAGAGATAAAGCTTTTGGTAAGGGTTCTGCATCTGTATCTCAACCACATACCAGGTTTAAGAGAGGATTAGAAAATCCTTACATTTCTTTAAGAAAATTCAGAGAAAACCACAGTCTTAGATTATCTAGGACTTTGCCCTAAAAGCAGGAGGACCATTAATCAGTTTGTCAGTAAGATGGATATTGTTAAAACAAAACAAACAAACAAACAAAATGCCCGCTGCATTCAATATCAAGTGAGCATTCAGAAAATAAGGAAAACAAAACCTTCCTGAGGAAGGGTCTGGAATTGAGGAAAACCTATAAAATATATTATGACCTACGACCTACACAAGTGCCATAAGAATAACTGCCTAAAACAGTAACCTTGAGTTGCTTTCCAAAAACACTCTGGGGAAAAAACAAACAAACAAGCAAACAAACAAACAAACCAACCAGCCTTCTGAAACAGAAAACTCTATAAATACCTGAAATACAGAGCAAACTTCAAGTGAAAAAAAGGAAAAAGGTCAAAGAAAACTCTTATCAGGGTAATGGGTAAGTAGTTGCACTAAGATTGATTTGAAAGCCTAAAAAAGACATCATGGGCATACTTCATATTCTAGTAAGAACTGTCTACCTACGTTTTAAGATCAAGAGAAGTCAGAAAGAAAATGAAAATATGATGACACGAAATACAAGTGTTACCAAAAGAATTTCACACACAATCTCATGATTCCTCAGCTAATGCACCTCCCTCTGCTCAATAAATACCCCGCTCTTTTGAGGAATATGGGGTGAGCAGCACAAGAAGAAGCTTTAGAAATTGCAGATGAAAACTGAGAAAGTGTTTCTTACTTGCAAATAGCTATTTGGAAAAAAAAAAAAACAACCAAGAAGACACAGCATATCTGCACAAAAGATAAATTCCTCTTCCCTTTGTGCTGCTTCTTCAGACATGATTTCATCACCAACTGAAACCCATGGGAGCCCACACTCATGTCTGTGTGCTCCTGCCCTTGCTTGTGTCACCACAAGCAATCACTGGTATGTGGCAAGTCACAAAACATGCTGAAACAGCTAAAAGTTTTCTTCCTCTTCTGCTGTGCCTGCACAGCCACCCAACTGCTACCACCAACACAGGGAAGGCAGTGCACAGTCACTGCTGGGGATTAGAGGAAAAGATTGGATTACCCTTTTCATCAGCAGCTACAGGCTCTTAGGGTGATTTATGACAGCAAACCTGGGAAAGTAAGATCATAGAATAACCACATTTTCCTAATCTTTTCTATTACTTTGAATTATGAGAAACCTGAAACACCCAGCTAGAAGAGCTGCAATAAAGTACATCACAAGCCATTTGGCATCAGTCTTCCAAGACAGGCAGCTCTGTGCATTCACAAATTTTCTGTGCAAAAAGTGCTGAATACATGCTATGCTTCACTCTTTGGAGCTAATTTAGCAACCAACACAACAGGACATGAATCATCATGCAAAAATTTATGAATAGGGTGCTGGAAAACAGAAAGTCAAATTCAGAATATGGATGCAATTAGGCAAAAGTTAGTAATGTACAATTATCATAGCATAGCCTCTTAAATGAATTCAGAAAAGGACATCATAAGAAAATAAAACACAAAAAGAAGAAACCCAGAAATATCTGTCAGTCTGCCTGAGTGGATGCTGGTGGGTTATTAGAATTGCTGACAGCTGATGCTGTGCCAACACCAGCTATCTCCCCTCTGCACTAACTGATAAGCTCGTGGCCCCCTGCCACATCGTATGATCTCAGCAGGTCTTAGACAGTAAAATGGATCAATCTGAATAGGGTTTGAATTATTTAACAGCAAATCATGATTTCACTCAGGAAAAAAAACTCTGAACACAATGTCAGCAACCACAACCCAAGCTGGATTCGTCACTTTATACATATGTACCTACAGAAAAATACATCAATAACATGAACTATACCAAAATATTTACCCCATTTCCCACTCCTTTACAACGCAGTTAAGGCCAGAAGATGAGCAGTAAAACAGAGCTGTGGAAAAGGACAGATGAAAACTGTGTCTGGCCCAAGCTGAGGGGCAAAGAACCAGTTTTGCATTTCCCCTTCAATAGTCACTTATACCCAACAAGGGTGACCAGGCTGAAGGGACAAATTACACCCAAAACTTAAAAGCAGTTTATGTTGCCTGAGCCGTTGCTCTGCCAAACCCTTCCTGTGGCTCAGGACAGACCATCAAACCCACCTTGTGTTACCTGGGCAGACCAAACACGACCAAGGCCATTACTGGGACAGCTGCATCTCCCCAGCTCAGCCTGTGGGGTTTTCGGGGTGTCCCTCACCTCAGTGGCACCGCGCCCCGGGGACAAGGCCAGCCCTCAGGAGCGCCCGCCATGTTAGCTTTCGCTGGGAAAGCACGGATTTGTCTTCTTCTTCACCTTAGCAGCTGTGCTTGCCTCCCTGGCATGTTTGTTACACTGATACTGCCCCTCTGGTGCCGTTTGCTCCTGGGGGGACCCCCAGGTGGGGATTGTGTTCTCCAAGATTTTCAGGAAAACTCTTCTTTCCCACCACCACCCGGGCTGTCTCCCGCGGTCACCACACACAGACATGGCTGAGGCCAATCCCACCCTTCCACCTCCACCAGCTTTCCATTCTCTCGAGAAAAAACACCCTCAAGCACTTAAAAAACACATTTGGGCCCCACCTGTGTTTGGGCCTGATCCACAGGTGAGAGGTCCCCTCAGGTGAGCGGCCCTCAGACACCTTCACCCCGGGAGCGCCAGCAGGGCCAGGGGATGATGGTTTTTCATACAATCAAGTGAATAAAACAAAATATAAAACACAGAGCTCAGCAGAAACCTTAAGACAGAAAAGACATGTACTTTTTTAGCTCACCCCTGGAGAGTTGAAGAACAAGTCTCTTTAAGAGGAGGTGGTAAAGGCAATGACGGCTTTGGTTTGGTTTTGCATTTCCTGATCTATTTTACACAGTCGTTCTATCTGACTGGAAATAAATTACATAACAACATGTGAGTGTTAATACAGAAGCAGGAGGGAAAACACCCTCAAGCAAGGGAGCAAGGAGGACCTTTCAGAGGCAACCTGGCTTGCAGCTGCAGTGAGACATTCCCAGCTCGGGCTGCTCCTGCTCGGCTGTGGCAGCAGGAATGGCACTGGTGCCCAGCTGGTGCGAGGTGATCCACAGAGCGCTGCTCCCCGAACCCTCCCTCATCGCCTGGGATGAGTCAAACTTCACCTGGGCAAATATAGTTTCGATTTGTGCTGCTAACAGAGCCTCGGGTAACCCTGCCAAGGTGCTAAACCACGTAACTTTCCTTCCTGAACAGATACACCTGAGGCTGCCAAGCGTAAGAACTTGGCATCTTCCTGAGAATGTGTGTGCCAAGTCAGTCACAGCACCTTACTATAAATCAGCATTTTACTATAAATCCTAAAAGCTTGATCCAGCATCGTAACTATAAATCCATTAGCATGGTAGGATCAGCCTCAGTAGGAACAAAAAACTGATGCTTAATGGAAACTATTCCAGCAGTGCTTTTGTAACCTTAAGTACCTCATTATCATCTTCATTGTCCTTTTATCTCTCAAAGTACTTCTGGAGCACCGGAGATTGATACAATATAGAAAAACTATTTTCACCTATTAACTGCTTGGAAATAGTGACTGCGTTTAAACACCTCTAAATGAAGGAGCAGCCAAGGCACAAGCTTGAGCCACATACAAAGATCTGTATCAAAACTAGAAAGCGAACTTGTGTCACTGTGTGTTTAGCAAGTGATTATGTTTTCTTCATGAAGTGCACTGCAGGAACTGCTTTTCAGTTCAGCAACTCTCTTTTGAGCCAACCACTCTTTACATCCTCCCGACCTCCAACGCTCCCTGCAGACTGAGACATGAGAAAGGACAAAATCCAATCACTAACATTAACTTTCCGATGCAGTGCTTGGAAATGTGTTCACGAAATACAGTCAAATGGAAGAGAACTGACAATGCCTCAATGTTTCAGTCAGAACACATACATGAAATGAAAAGAAAAAAAAAAAAATGTAATCAACAACTGAAGAGTGCACAGCATGAGCATAATTGAAATATAAACAAAAAAATAGTTTGGCCTTGAAGAACTTGCTCAATGTTTTTTGGAGAGTGTCACCATGACTGCACTAAGTCATTGGGTCACCAGGAAACTTTACTATACTTCTAGTTGTAACAAAGATCCTCTTTTTTTCCCCCCATTGCCTTCTCTCTTTTGGTTCCATTCCTGAACTGCACAGTTTTGTTCACCAGTCTTTTCCACATCTCCTTCACACACTTCTTTGAACATAATTTTAAGCTGCAAAAAAAGAAAGTACTATTTTAACTTTGGTGAACAATCTGACCTAGTACCTGATGCCTTATTTTAGAAAATGACAGCACCCTGAGCAAAGTGCCCATTTTGTAGATAAGCACTGACTGCTGGTAACCCCTGAAGAGGTTATCCACAAGTGATCATTACTGAAAAGCATTTCCAGTGGAGTTTGATGCTGTTTGAAGTTTCCATGGTGATTCGGTTGCAACTCTCAGATCACAGGTTATCAAATTTACAGACTAAAAAAAAGACTGATGGGGTGAGAGATAATGACAGAGAACAGGGCAGTTGTACAGAAAAAAAGTGGGGCCACTTGAAGAATCAGACCCATTCAAATGCTGATGAAAAACATAAAGTTATATATCAAAGAACAAGATACCAGGTTTTAATTATGAGAGACTGGTTCAGAAAGTAGAAGCTAAAACACATGTGGGTCACAATAGACAGGCAGCTAAGAATAAGAGTTTTCAAAGAAATTCCATGGCAAATGAAACAAGGAAAGAAAGAGAAAGCAAGGATAATCTGTTCCTCACATCAAAAAAGAAGTGGGGGACAGCCAGAAACAGAATTCTTTTTTTTTTTTACCTGGCTGTAGACCATTGACTCATAAAACCATTTTTAGGAGATTGTACAATCTGGCACAGAGAGATATGACCTTTATCAAAAGTTAGAGATGGGTCCTTACAATGTAAGATTTCACTGTATGGGTAGATCATCAAAAGATGATCAAGTTGTGATTAATTTACAATGCACATATCTCAGACTGGTAAGATAACACTCAGTACTACATCATTATTAAATTTCACACGAACCAGCACCAGTGGCTCGGAGCTCCAGGTAGATAATTTTAGGTGGGGGAAAGAACTTAATTCTACCATTAATTGTGGTTGTTAGCCAGAACTGGAACAAACTATAATAAGAAAAAGTGAATGAAAAACACATTTATTGTTCTCTAACTAAGCATCATAACCCAATAGAAGGGTTTCATCATAGTCCAATAGAAGGAATTTGGCTTGCTAAGTTATGACCTTCTCTCTAAAATTATTAAATGAAATAAGAATTTCTATTAGACCTAAAAATCTGTAAAACCCTATGATTTCTTTCCCCCTTCTACTCCCATGTGTAAAACAAAAACCATTTGTGAAAATCTTCATCATTCTCCCTCCCTTCACCAGCAAGGGCAAGCAGCACAGCTTGCCACAGAAACACAGATTTTCTTTGTGCTGCTTAACGTGTATTGCAGATAACAATGTTTTGGGATGTCCTTGTTGTGTTTGTACTGCAGAGAGCAAATATCTGGCACAGGGATCTTGGGAGAGCAACAGGTAGCCAACAGCAGCTTCGCTAGCCTGGAATTTCTTGAGTTAGGAACCACAGACAGCTGAAAACCTGCTTTAAGGTTGACAGAGGCACTCAGAGATGAGTCTGGAGCTGTGTTTCCCATGCACTGCTTAGCAAGTTCTACTAAGAATGAAATTTGACTTTTCATCCAAGTTAGCACTTGCCAAGACATGTAGATTTTGTGATTCGAAGAACCCACCTCTGTAATTTCTAAATTCTAGTTTATTTCCCTCCCTCTTACCATTTCACACTCCTGCTACAAGAGCAAGAGTAGCTGCCTTTCCAGAGAAGTCTGGAGGCAACAGTTTTTGCTGCTTTTCTTGCAGAAAAGAATTAGAGAGAAGGAGTTTCTCTAGAGCAAAAGGACACAAATAATTGTGAAATAATTTCTAAATGCCAGGAACTGACAGCACAAGAGAGGAACACAGAGGGCATATTCTGTGCCAGGAGACACAGTTTCTAGCCACAAGCTAAGATGTTGAAAAGTGGAAAAAAAAAATCTGCAATTTTAAATAAAAGCTTTGATATGCAAATGTCAGGGGACCCCAAACACTAATTTAAAAAACCCCTATTCATAGCTGACGGTGGGAAGGAAAGCAAGGTCTGGAAAAATACATTTTCATTTGTTTTGTCTGTTTCTATACTGCTTTGTGTAGGACTGCCTGTTCAGAAACCACCTCTGGTCACCAGGAACTGTAGGCAGAGGGCTCCCATTTCCTTTCCAGACCAACAGAGAGAGCTTTAGGCCAAGAAACACAGCCACAGGTTGCTGGGGTTGCCCTGCACAGGCAAAGGGAAGCCAGACTTCAGCCTGTGCTTTACCAGGAGCAAGACTGACTGCTGGGGGAAAAGTGCCTTTAGCTGACTGCTTTTAGACCTGGGCAAACCAGGGAGCTGTGTGAAAGAGAATTGGAGGTCTTTGGATGCGATGGTTGGGAGAATAGAAAATAAAACTCTGACATTCAAATTGTTAATTCATTATTAGCCTTCCAGCTGGTAAAAAAACAGCGAAAATTACTCTAAAAGCCAGACCAGCTTTCAGGATATGCAGGCTGAAGCTTTGATCCTCAAGGCAAAATAGAGATTCAAATTTGTGATGCAAGTTTAACTTGCACAAGTTAATCAATTACATCACCAAAGAGGTTTGTACCTGCAACACAGAGAGGGACGACTCAGTAAGTCCTAAGAGAGAGGAAAGGCGGGTTCAGCACAACACCCAGGAGCTGCTGGTGGTTCAGGAATGGGTAAAATTATAACAGGGCACAGAACCAGTACATTTATCAACTCTCAAATTTCTGTGCAGCAATGACAAGTTTAAACAGTTCTTAATCTGAATTTAATTCTGAAAACTGGCGTTTGTATTTCAGTGAAGCATTTCTGTGCCTGAAAGTGCCTCTCCTTTTCAGTTTCATTCAGTTGTCTCATAAAAGACATCATTTGACCCTCCAATTTCTTTAATTATAGCAGGACCATACAAACTTTTTGATTCATTAAGGAAACTCACAAAACAGAATATTTTTATATTTCTACAAATAAATTCCAAAACCAGAAATCAAACAAAACTTTAAAGCCTTAACTAAAGATAAAATAAACAAAAAGAGGGCATAATATAAACTGTCCTTCCTCTTCCCAAGTTACAAAGTTGCCTGATCCAAAAGGCTAGTATTTCAAAAGGATTACAAGCATCTCCTTATGCCCAATGGGATGCACGTGTTTAGAAGATAAATGTTTAGGAGATCTTTCCAGAGAGATAAAGTTTTGAGGAAAAAAACCCAAACATTTATTTCACCTTTCAGTGCACAAGACACAACATCCTAGAGAGGTTCCTATCCCAGCTGTCCATTTATCATCAGTTATTTGACAATTAAAAACATTTGTTCCCACTTCTGTGGGGGATGGGAATACCAAGCAATGCAAGGAACCAGCCTCTCCAGATCTGTTTTCTCCAGCTCAGATTCAGCAGGAAGCTGGAGGTCACGGATCTCAGAGAAGAGGAAGTTTCTGTATTACAACTACAGATTTATTTAGCTTATTTTTATGTCAGAGTAATCACTGACAGTAAAGTTGTGTATAACATTCCTTAGTGGGGGAGAGTTAATGATGTGAGAGGAACTGAAGTGTGGAGTTTTAAACCTCAACATTAAGCAGCTCTATTATTATAATTCGTATTTATTCCAATCTTGTGCAATGCTCCTGTGACAGCTCAAAGAACTTTGATCTAAAACAAATTCTTACTTTAAATACTGCTGATCCTTCTGAGGAAGCAAATTAACTGGGCTCACGGAAGGTTGAAGCACCCACTGTTTCCCAGAGTGAGGCCCCAGTAGAAGAGTCAAGGGAAATTGCATATAAAAGGCAAACATATAAGACAAAAGGTGTATTGGCTGCAAATTAGGAATGGTCTTTGTGTATATGTGCAGAATGAGGCCATCTGGGGGCACTGACCTTAATAACTGGACAGTTATTAAATTAAAAACTAAGTAGGTCAGTTCAACAAGCCACCAATGTGACATGTCCCAACATCCTTTTTGAGTGGACTCTTGCAGTCATGAACAGCTCAGTTCAATAGTAAAGATGCTTTCTCCAAAGTGGATGGTGAGGAGAAGAATGAAATTACGAGGTGGATTTTCACGAAGCTCAGCTTGGGAAACACAGCCTGAGTCTCAAATACCAGTGAGGTAAAAATGCAGCAAGATTAGAAATGATGAATAAATTAACTGGATGGTTTTATTTGTTATCATGAAAACTCAGGGTCAAAGAAAAACCGGACTGCTGTCTCTGATGTACACAGGAAATGGTAGAGGCAGGGGTGGAGGGAGAATCAGCAAATAATCAAGAACATAAAAAGTTTCTGGCACAACTTGGAATTCATCTCAGAACTTCTGGAGGACAATTTAATACTCAAAACATCCTTTCCTTTTCTAGATGGCTTTTTCCAATGGGGGTTTATTTATGCAATTAGGACTTGGGAAACATTTTAATAACAGCAGCACCGGATGCCAGGCCAAATTTATCCAGGTAATTTAATTTATGGGGGGGGGGCTGGAATTTGGTTTTGGCTTGGTTCATCTCTAGACAAGCCCTGATAGAACACTTAGCTTAGAGGGATCCAAATATTATTAATTCCCAAAAGTTAAACGTTATCTCCAAATAAAGTAAAACTTCAGTCCCTAAAATAATGCCACAGGTACCTTTACTGTGCTTGAGAAGTCACTTCCAAATGCATGTACTGAAATTCTGGCCCCGTGCCTTCGAGCAGTTCACATTTTGCTACTTAAGAAGCAGTGCACTTGCCAAACTGATTTTCTCAGTAAAATGAGAAAAGGCTGAACCATTTTCCCATTAAAAACATGCACACATTTCCCAGGTATGTGTGCAGCAGTTTCATGTGTCTCTGCTAATAAAGTCTCAAGTGTGATATAAGCATTTTATTCATTAGAATAGTGCATTTTCAAGTTAAGCTTGCAATTTGAATAACTTTATAAAACACTTTTTTCTTAAAAAAAGAGATAAACATGGAGGAACCCGATGCAGGCACCATCAAGAAGGTTCTGATCTCAGCTAAGTGCCTCTGTGATGCTGGCTCGTGACTGGTATTCGAAACTGGCAGCAGCATTTGTCATACATGAGGACTGGCAGAAATGAAGCATCAGCTCATTTATATGTTTTGTTTGCTTTTCCTTAGAAGTCTGAAGACACCTGCCTTTCGTGCTGTAGCTTTCAAAAGGCAGAGAAACAGTACATGAAAATCCAACATAGCTGTCTCCACTGTGAGCACCCCCAATATGTTAAAGTCATTAAAAACATGAGCTCTGCTTTTACATCTACTGTCACCTGCAGAGATCAGAGCCTATATATACCTTACAAATTTTCACAGCTACACAAATGAAACCGCAAATACCTGAACCTGACACCTGTTTTAAACAGGATTTGCAAAGCTGCCTCCCAAGTGAAATGCAGACCTGTTTGAGCTCAGCCATCCATCACTGGCTGCGGATTTGCTCGTGCTGCTGTCCCGCTGCTGCCTGGCACAGGAACTGCCTGCAGCAGTGCCAATGGTACCAGAGCGGTTGTGCTTTTTGCCCAGAAGTTAATGAACTAAGGTCTAACAGGACAAGCTGTGGAATTGGGTGCTACTACACACAACTGCAGAGCCCAGAGACATTCAGAGGCTTCTGAAGCAGTCAGTGGTAGAGCCTTGGGATGTTCAGGCTGTGCAACAAAGCTTTAGTGGGGAAGACAGATGCTTAAGCTTTAAACATGAACACTAAACACCTGATAGTGATGGAAGCATGAACAACTTTTCCTTATTCCTTTCCCCTCTGAATTTACTTGTACTCTGTAGTGGGGCTAAAAAAAGAAAACAAGGCAAACACTATTTTCCTGAGGTCTGATTCTTTGTTCTCTGCCCCCACCACAGTACACCCAAATTTGCTTCAACATACCTTCAGCAGGGTGTTCAGCTCTGCCGCAAGTGTTTCAAAACATTTCTATTTTAAACAATACCTGCAGAACACACTGAGATCTTCTCTGAAGGAACAGTTGCTACCTCAAGAAAAAGAAAAAAACCAGGAGGTGGGGGGGCATCCAGGCTGGTGTGTGTTGTGTATTTCCCATGGCTCTATGTCGACGGAGAACATTTCCCAAGGAGGAAGGAGGTTTTTTGGTGTCTTTTTGAATCAAGCAAACAAAGGGATTTCCACTTCATGATCACCAGATATTCTTTTGAGATAAACAGGAGTGGATAAAGATCCTACATTCCTTTAAGCATACAGAATAAAAACCACTGAGATTCTAAAGGTTTATAAATGAGAAACCATCGCCAAGGAGCCAAGAAGTCTGGCTTCCCCTTTGAACGCTGCTCTCAGCCTCAACGAGACGCATTTTTTCGTTCAACTTTCTCACAACGTTCACCTAACTACACTTGCCAGCATGTTTTGCCAAATTAGAAAAACTGCTGCAGGAACCATCTGCTTGATATTGCTTACATATAATAAAGTATGGCTCAATACAATGTATTGGAAATGTTTGGGGATCTTTACATGGGAACCAAAGGCTGCAGTGCTGACTCAGGCAGATCTCCCGCTGATGTCAGTGGGAACTGCACCTGAACGAGCTCTGCTGGAGCTGACTGACAGCAGAACATATGGTTATAGTTTAACAATACCAACTGCAATGGAGATGAGAAGGAAATTTTATAGCAGTTCTGGCTTGCTGCTCTTTTAGGTATCAAAAACACTCAAATGATTTGTACACGTCTGCTCTCTAACAGCTTTTCCCAGCTTCAAGCGAACACTGAGAAACCGCTCCAAAGTTAGGTCCTACCTCAACAGCAAGAGTTGATCTGTTGATATAAAAACATGAACAGCAGAAAGACTACATATGAAGATTAAAATAAAACTTCATGATTTCCCTACAGATTGTACTGCATTCCCTTCTGCAGACAAGGGAATGCAGACATTTCAACACATCCCCAGTGGTTCAATCTGAAGCAGAAATAAAGCCTTTGTAGAACAGACTCTGTTAGTGGGATACATGTGACAGCTGCCACATGGACAGTGGCTTCTCAAATTTGACTCCAAATGTCGGTGTTACAAAGTAACAGCTTTAGCAAGTGCAAAAGCTGAGTGTGTCACTCAGGTTATAGTATCTGTGAATCATGATCACCAAAGCAGCACCTCCAGGGGGGGTAAATCAATTCCCCCAGCTCACCTAAGTTGCAGAAGGCTGAAGAATGGCAATACTGAGAATAAAGAAGAGAAGCTATGATACATGTTCCCACAAATCTTAACCACAATTACAACAGAAGGGACTCTCAACCATCAATAATTCCTAGGAAGGGGCCACATTAGAGAACCAAATGCAGAGCAGGTGAAATACTTCCTTTTGCAACCCACTAATTAGCATACACCCATCATAGAGGTTGCAATTTGGTTGCAGCTCCCAGGCATGTGCCCTTTTCCTTCAAATACTACAATAAACTCCTGTGTTTTGCAGTACAGAGCTTCTGCTCCCCTCAGTTTACCAGCCACGGAACACTGGGTGTGAGATCAGCTCAGCTGGTCAGAGCAGGGTGCTAATAAAAGGCTTTGGGTTCGGTCCTGTATGGGCCGTTCACTTGGGAGCCAGACCCAATGATCCTTGTGGGTCCTTCCAACGCAGCATATTTTGTGATTCAGAAATTCACTTCCACATCATGTCTGTAGAAGCCACACTCCTTTCCCTCAGGCACAGGGACACAGTGAAAGCTGAAAACCATCACATCAATTGTCTGTTTTTTCATGTGATGAAAGGCAGAAGTGGCTGGAAATTAAAAATACGAAGGTAAGGAAGATCTCACTCCAAATCTCAGAGTAGTGCAGCTCTGTAGTAAGTGATCATCCTCGCTGTCAGATATTCCCCAGAGTGGACCTGGGGTAAGGATCTTCCTGCATTTAAGTGGCCAGGATAGAGATTCTGAGAAGTTTCAACCGCTTTGGTTGAAGGAAGGTAATAACTTAGTGTTTGACCTCTGATTTGGGCAAAAGCCAATGCATGGCCACTTTATAAAATATTGCTCAATTCCCCCCTGCAGCAGACAGTAAACAACGTTTGCATTCCGGTAAAGGGAGCCTGGAGAATCAATGTGAGGGACACAGCACCCGGGCTGGAGCTCACCGGCAGGGAGGAGACTCTTCTGGTGCTCTTTGTGAGGAGATTCTCTGCCCTGCTCAGCCTCAATCCTTGATTCATCCTCACCTGCACTCTGTGTTTCCTAGAAACCCTCTTGGAAGAGAATCCGTTTGCACACGGATGGTTAGGAAGAACACTGAATTAATATTCTTCATGGTGCATTCTCATTACAAGGCTTCTGTAGACCAAGAAAAATGTACCAGACTTTGATCCCCAAAAACACAGCCCTAATCCCATATGAGGGAGTGCATCTACCATCCACAGAATCACAACATGTAAGGAGGAAACAGTAAGAGAATAAAATTATCATTCCTGTAGAACTATCATGCCTTGGAAGACACTACGTGTTAGAAAAAATATTTGGAAGTTAAAACAAGGATGTTTGGTTTAGAAGAATCATCACGGAAGGAGCACCAACTAAAATTCCAATGTAACTGTAAAGTAATTACATTAATTAATATACAGAGGCACCATTAATTTGCCTTATGATATCAATTCCCACTTTACCATAACATTAGAAAGCTGTTGGTCTGGGTCAAGTGAAAGGACAGTTGTGTCACTGCAGTTATTCAAAGGAACATGAAGTCTGTAGTTACTCACAGCAGAACACTGATTTTAGGGAATGCTTACCTAACATGGACTTTGATGGTGGAAAAATAAGGTGTACCAGAATTGCCATTCCTGAACAGCTGCTTACCTTGCTTATGACAGATCACTTGACACAGCTTTGTTCTGCCTTTTCGTGAGTTATTGTACTTTTATAGCTCCTTCTTCCAATGTACCTACTGAGACAAAATCTTTAAGTGAAATAATGCAAGTGAGAAAAGTAGGAAATGTAGATCACTGCTGTAGTTTCTTCCCCACTGTAAGATGAAGGGAAGGAATGCAGTATGTACCTCTCACCTTAAGTGAGCACAAGTCCAAAATAATTCCATGCTGCAGCAGACATCAGCTTAAAGTTAAGCCCAGACAAGAAAATATTGGTTATTTAATTTTTGACATCCCTGTGTTACCTTGCCCTTGTTGCTCCCACTCTTGCTTGTGTTGTTGTATCTCACATTTCTCTTTTCCAGCTGGAACTGCAATTCCGTTCCCAGCGGTGACTGAGAGCAGGGCAGCCATCTGTGGGTCAGTGGTTTTGCCTGGATCATCAGTGCACAGCAGCCAAACTCCAACCTGCCTCAAAAGCACCGAGTCCCAGAGCGCAGCTTGGCACACAAGTGAGGTTTTGTTCAGAGGAATCTGACCAGAATGGTGTTTAAACAAGAGCACAGCCATACTCAGGGCGAGTGGGATAAATCAGGAATGGGACAGGACATTGCCTGCCATGTCTCTCACACAGGAACCCAGAGCAGCAATCCCACAGAAGAACCAAACAGAAACATTTGCAAAGCTGCACAAGGAACTGAACTTCCCCTCTGGGCTATGAGCAGTAGTGGGTTTAACACTTCATCAACGGAGATGAGAGTTTGACTTTGGACAGTAGACTTTATTAGAAATTTTCTCCTCATTCATCAGTAAATTCACATTAAAATATGCTGAAGGCAGCTCAGTCTAAACATCTGACATTCTGCCGTAACAACAACTTCCAGTTTAAAAACTAGATAACTGATTCAGGCAGATAACTTGAAACATGTAAGAAATGCAAATAGAAAGCAGCATCTTAAAAAAAAAGGGATGAGCCTGAAAAATTGATACATTTCAGATGGAGTTGGGGAAAAAACCAAAATCAGTCACCCCAAGATGGGAAACAGTTAAATGAGAACTCCACAGACGCTAAACAGATAAATAAACATTATAACCACACATACATTAAAAAGAAAACAAAGCACTTAGAGTTCATACCACATAAAAATTATAACTTTGTTCAAATAAAAAAAAGTGACAAGCTTCCTAAAGTATGAATATCCTAAATTCTTGGGACAGTGAACACTTTGCTATGGACTGCAGAACTTTGGAGGGACTAGTTTTGGTCTTGAAAACAAGGAACCGCACCTTACTGTTACCAAGTCCAGAAACTGATCTGACACATAAATCATTCGTTTCCTCTCATGTTTTTAAACCACATTCTTTTCTTCTAGACAATAATCTGCTTTTTTTTAAACATTAGAGGTTTTAGATATTATAGGCCTAATTATGTCGAGCACTGATCACTCAGAACTCTCAACAACTTTGCATACGAAAGACAAGATTTAAATATTTTTCAAAAGTTACTATCAAGACTTTTCCTTTGCTAATTATTTTTATTTATTGGGGTAAAGTGTAGGAAAGAGAAAGAAAAATAAAAATCATAATATTGCAGAATGCTCTGTCCTGCAGGACAGTGAATCTTGCAGGTCAGATTTTCTATTGGCATTTACCAGAGGCAACAAAGATAAACCAATGTATGAGAGATGAGAATCATAGCCTTCAGGACTGTAAACACAACAGGCAACAGATAACACATGAACCTCAATCAAATCAATGTTTTCACATTCTTTAGTAGTCCCCCACAGTGATCTGCTTTCACTGGTTCAGAAAAAAATATATATTAAAAATTAAATAACACTTAAGTGTCCATCACAAAGATTTATATTTTGCTGTAAACAATTTTCTGCCATTTGCATTGATGAAGTCCAATGTGAGGCCAGAGGGTTCTAGATGTCTTATTGGTACTGTAAATAATTTTTCAGAGACAGAGGCAAAGGTAGAATTTCTATGTCATGCAGGCGGTCTCTGCCAAGAGCAAAACGAATTGATCTTCGGCACAAGTCCATTAAAGGCAGGGGTTCCGCTGCAAGAACAGGAGAAAGAAAAGAAAGAGTTAATTTTTCAGCATCTCCATTTACAGACCATGTTTTATTTATTAACACAGATTCTGTATGCTATCGATCAGTCATAAAGATAGTAATGGTATTGGGAAAACCTTGATATCTTGAGGCAATTAAGATAATCAGTAGAAGTCAAGGCAGAATTTTCTACATTTCACCCATAGCAAGGGGCTGCAAAGTTTCACACTAAGCTTCTTTATCTGTGAGGTTTAAAATAATAATGCCAAACCACTCTTCAAGCCACTCAACCAAGCTGCAGCGTGAGCAGTTACTACATTTCCAGATCTCAAACAAGACAAACAGTTTCTAATGTGTTTATAACACAACATTTGTCATGTTGTGTTAACATGAACTACACTGGCAACTTCTGACCTTTACATCCCAGCTCCTTCTGTGTCTTAGGAACTGGAAATGACACTTAGGGGTAACCAAACTTCTCAGCTAAAAGTGCTTTTCCTGCAACACTCTCTTAGCCTTTCTTTCTAGGAAGTTCCTTGGAAGAAAAAACTAAACAAAACGCCCTCAAAAGTCTACAGGAAGCATAACCTTTTCCTCTGTGAATAAACTGGAGGAGAAGGATTTGGCTGACGGGAAGGCAGAGTGTGTGTTCTCACATGTATGTACACAAACACCCCCAAAATATATAAACAACATCCTCAGATGTCTTCAGTTTCATTTAATGGAAGTGGATTAAGTATCTGCCAGAAATGCCTGGCTGATAGCACGTAGGACTGGAGACCCAAACATTGATCCCCAGCACCTCAAACCATCTCATCCCTGTATCTCCTCCTGGCCTGCAAAGCTCACACAGAATTGCAGAAAAATCCTAAAATTTCCACCTAATAGTAGCAGGACCCATCTCTTTAACTGCAGTGTTGGCGGTGGGAATGTTTTTGCCACAGGAACCAGACTAAAGCTGTCAAGTCCTGTACCAGTCACCACTATCTTTAGGAATTCCAAGCAGATGGATTTTGTTGTACATGCTTGTTTAAAAGGGTAAGAACTTAAAAGATTACAAGAAGCTCTTCCTCTTTACACGATAAAACAGTAGTAGCCTTAAAAACCTTACTAGTACTTTCAAATGGAGGGGAAAAGAGGTACTATTGCCTATATTGTAGTGATAACATTTTATAAACGTGACAGATTTCTTACAAGTGCTCAACATTGTACAGCACGCAGTGGTTTCATCAGGATTCCTCTTCTGTGCCACGTGCAGATTTACACACACTGTGTCTAGTGGAAGGTGTCCCCTCATGGCAGAGGGGTGGAACCACATGACCTTTAAGGTCCCTTTTAACCCAAACCATTCCATGACTTTATTCTATAATTCTGTGTTAATCTATCAAGATGTTAGCTGATATTTTCTTGAAAAAAAAAAAAATCATTACAAAGCACAAAATATCCAATTAAGGACTGGTTTTCTACACTGTAATTGTCTGCTCTGGTGACACACCACTGACTTAATGGATTTTCCATCATTTATCCCAGCATCACATTTGATTTGTGTTGTCCATGCTTCACTAGGATATTTCCCCAAAGTGGTTGCAAAAAAGCTTAGAAAGCCTTTTGGAAGACTGAAAAGCTTTTTTAGTTTATAATCCACTTCAGTGACTCAATATGGAGTCTCCTTGAAAACACACCTCATTGATAATTTTACCTACTAAAAATTACAAAATAAGAGCCCTCACATTCCAGTAATAAAGCAACATTTTCTATACAACGGTGATCTTAGCTTTCATTTTTTGCATAGCAGAATTATGAATGCTAAATCTTAAGGGAGGAAGCTGTAAAATTCATTAACCAGGATTAATAAGCGAGAGCAAAAATAGCTCATGAGTTCTGGGACACAGAACACAACACATCTTACAAGTCTTACACCATAAACAACAATTTTCTGAGAATCTTCCCACCATCTCTGAGGTCCCATTAGGAAGATACAAAAAGGGGACTAGGATTGTTTAAAGCCATTAACTGGCCATGTGGTCTCTTTTTTTTTCCCCCAGACAAAGGAATATGTAAAATGTAACCATCTGTGCAGCCAGGCACAGAGTTAATCCCAAACTTCAAAACACAATTTAAGGAAAGGTTAAATTATTTTTCAAGCTTGAAATGCTAAATGAATGTCTCCTGTCTCACTTCTACAGGGAATTTTCAAATGCTGAAGAAAATGCCCTCAAGTGTTTGCAACAGCTGCTAAATTGCACATACTAAATGTGTTTTTGCAACTTGAGAATTGAACTTTATTCTTTTTATTCTACCCAACAGCAGTTCAAACCTACAACAAATTCAGAACAGGTTAGTCCTACAATACTAAATAAAAATCATGTTTTCTGGCTGTAAGAACTTTATAAAAAATGTAATGATTAGCACTTTAATTTTAAAATGTATGTAGCTGTGCATAGTCCTAAATGAATAAAAATTAAATTCAGAAAAATAAATAATCTTAGTTTCAAAATAATTTATGGGACAAAGGTAGAACTCTAAAATTAAAGACTGACAACTTTCAGGCAGCCCAGCTCAACAGAACCATTACTAACCATTTGGTGTGTACCTTAATGCTGGCACTCCCCTTCCACCACATCTCACATTTTCACTACGTATTTTACAAAGCAGGAATAAAAGTACCACAAATAACTCAGTCCTTGCAGATATGAAAGGACTGGTTCAACTTGGGGATGTTGCCATGCACCCCACCTGGAACACACACATAGATCTGATGTACCCAAAACACTCCACAGCACATTCCAGCGTTCAAAGTAGTATTTTCAAAATGCTATTTTTCATCTGAGATCATACAAATACTGCTGAGAAGAGTCCAATAATGCAAGAGATGGGAAGATGAATACTCTGAAGACACATCATTAGCTTTAACCTGGCTACTGAAAAAGCCTTTCTTTCACTGCTTTAAATACTTACCTTTGAAAAACTTTTAAATTCGGGGATGTTGTTTGTCAGAACATCCCCCTACAAGAAGTACACCAAGAGTTGTATTTTTAGAACAACCCCCAATGGACTGGAACTGGAACATTCAAGGCCCCCAGAGGAACCTGAACTAACCATTCTTCCAAAGTTACGTGAACTCCAGTAATATTCTTGCCATTAGAAAAAGGAGGAATGACTTGGTGAGCTGGAATGCAAAGTTGCAAAGAAAACATGAATCACAAGAATGGCTCTTTGTACTAAATTCCCAACCAGGCTAAGAAATCCAAGGCGAGACACTCCAGGGCAAGGAGCAAGCTTTGCACAGGAAACCCAGCGCTTCCTCTCGGCTGCAGCAGCGCCCGGAGAGAAAGTGCAGCTTTTGGGTAACGCAGCTCCACGCTGGGGCCAACTCCAGCCACCTTCCTGAATCTACTTTAATCACCTTCTCATTCGAAGTTTACTCTGAGACCGCTTCACCCAAAGGTAGCTCCTCATATCTGCCATGTTTCAGAAAATTATTTTTCAAGAAAATAAAAAAAAATTAAAAAAAAAAATTTAAAAAAATACTGCTTCATTGACGCATCAGAGTTGAACTCCTGTGTCTCCCAGTTTGGTGCCAGTAGTTTAAAAAAAGGCCCATTTGCAAACCTGCCTTTCCCTACACTACAGTCACACCCAGGGGGATACCTGGGAGCACAAGCACAGCCACTTTTCTCACCCAGAGCTGCATTTCACCACAGTATAGCTTCAATGGCTATTTAACATAATAGCTAATAACTTAAAAATAGCTTAAATATATATTTGGTTAATCACTTTAATTAAAATAGCTATTTTGCAACTATTCAGCTATTAATAACACAAAATAAGTGTGTTATACATGCAGATATATTTACTCTAATGGTGTCACTGCTGGTTTAAGGACAAAGGCAGAGAAACATTTGTAACCAGACACAACTCTGTGCTTGTGAGCATTCCTCCAGTGAATATACATTTTTGAGAGCAATTTGCACATCATTACCAGCTGAAAAGTTCATTTAGTTTTGGCAACCTGTAGTTACTTAACAATCTGGCACTCCAGCAAGGCTGCCTCCTCTCTGCAAACAGGCTTTTGGAGTTGAGATAAAGTCATCCAGCAGCCGATAACACTAAATGTTATTAACTGCAACGTTACATATGGCTCACACAAAAGAGCAGCTCTAAGCACACAACGCTTATTTGCTGAATGACAATACTATTTAACAAAATAAATTTATAAAGGTCTAACAGCACCTCATTTTCATGGTTTTCATTAAACTACGAAGAATGTATTTTTATCTCATGTTATAAAAGCAGAGATGACTGGGAGGGGGCAACACAATCAGCAAAATTAAAGCTCGGTGAAACACAAAGGAAGTTTTTAAAAGAATTGATGTCACCAAAAATTAAGAATTTTTTTTTTTTTTAGTTATTTTATATACATACCTAAGAAACCCAGCTACCTTATATTTCAATAGTTTTAGCCTTAACCTTATTAAAAAACACTTATATTCAGTGACCCATGTTAATGTCTCCAACTGCTGAAAGGCAGTTTTAAAGTCAGATTTAAAAAATAAAAAATAAAAAAATAAAGTGCTAGGAGACAGAGATGTGGCTGCACATCATTAAATAAGTGGAGGACATCTCTCCAGTCCCAACTTTGCTTTTCCCATAAGGGATGAACCGCTCATTAAGGAGCTGAAGCCACAGTGCCTCAGGAACAGGAAATAAAGTCTTACAGAAGTGCTGCACACATGGTGCACAGAGAGGAGTCTGGAAAGGAGGAAAAAGCAGGATGCCACTGTTCATATCCCGATGCCATTGCCTGCATCCTACCTGAGCTCAAGGTTTTCTGTATTTTCCCGGTTTCTCCCTTCCTGCCCCTGGTCTTTACCTCAGTAAGGCAGCAGCACTCCAGTTCTGCCCTGCGCTGCCTTTCGTTGCTCCACTTTTGCCTCATACTTGGCCAAGATCAGTGAGCATCAGGATCTTCAGAGGGATGGTGTCCCCCAGAGACCGATCCCTGGTCATGGAAAGTGCTCCAATAGGGACATGAGACACCAGTGCTGCACTGGGCCTGTTCTGCTGAGACTCCCACATCCAGAAAGTGGGAAGGGAAAACTTTTCTATGGCTTGTCAGCACTCAGCTCCCTGCTATCCTCCCACTCTGAGGGACAATGCTCTGTCCCCACCAGGGCACTCGAGTGCCCACCAAGTGCTTACTGTACTACAGATTGCAGCACGCTTTTGTTAAATCCTTTTTCCTCAATTTTCATCCCTCCTCCAGTTATTAAGACACTTGCTAAGAGGTGACATGGCCTAAGTGTTTCCATTAGCGTGATTTAGAGTATGCAGAAATTTGTAACTACCATTTAATTATCACAAACAATAAGCACACAAATATATGTAAGCCAGGAGTTTTCCTTCCAACCTTTCTGTCAATGCTTAATTATTGTTTTCATTTTACACAGTACAGGCCAAATTCTTTCCAACGCATAATAGGGCACATAAATACACCCCCTGTGACATATTTATGGCTTCCCTGATGCAACTGATGGAAAATTTGAGTTGTGTTCCTCAAATGGCACAATCTAGAGAAAGGAAATTGCAAATAATATATTAAAGAACACAGGCTATGACCAGCCATAAAAAATGCTAATAAATCTCCTAACAGCAGTGAGAACTCGGACAAAGGGTAACACTTATCTATTTTCCCCACAGATGTCTTTAAGCTCTGCAGCCTAACCCAGTGAAGCACCTTAGAGATCACATTTAAATCACGGTCCCGGCGATCCGGAGCAACCACCTTTCTCAAGAATTCTGCAACTCCGGTGGGCACGGCGCGGCTTTCAGGAGAGCACCGCCGTGTTTCCCGAAGTCCCAGGTTCATCCACCGGCCCCCGCCTCCCTCCCAGGCAGCTGGGAGCTGTGCGCTCGCCTCTTCCAAAGCTCTCGGGTGGCGGATGGGGAGATGCTGCCTTATCAGGCGCGGCTGATAAGGAGCCGCTGTCTCCAGCAGTTGTCTGCCAGCACAAATAAAGCTTTGTGCTCTCCACGCCCGCACCTTGCTTTCAGCAGGCACGGCGGGGAAGGTGAAGTACAGAAACAACACAAACGCCGCCCTCTATGTGAGCTCACCCGCATCCCACAAAATTCGGTACTTGAAATTTAATATGTTAAAGGGAGAAAGGAAGGCAGAGAAGCTTGAACAGAGGGCAGGGCCCAGGGGTAACCCTCCCCCCATCCTCCTCTGCATGCCTTGGGCCGGGCAGGGAGGATTGGTTTACAGATACCTTTGGCTTTTAAGTGTTAAATGCAGTTAAGCACAGTTCAAAACTTCAATCAAGCAGCATTTAGCAGAATTAAGCTGAAAAAGCAGCAGTGAACAAGTAGATATTCTGCAGCATCATTTGTTTTCAGTTAACGCTCTCCAGCTGTGCTTTCTTGAGAGCAAAAGGGTTGAAAAGCAGAACAGAATGAAAACAAACCAAAACCAAGCCCCAAAGCCACTGGCCTCTTGTTACGGGTTCGATAAAGAATCTGTCCTTTAAGCACAAATACACAGCTCCATGCAGTGTCTTTTCTGCAGTTCAGAGTTTGTAATCTCCTGGGAGGCACACACAAGACTCAGACAACTGGTCCTGACTCACGAGCACCAGAGCCTAAATTCAATTAATTCAACACAGGCTTAAAATTTACTCCTAAAGATTTCAATTTAGTAGGCTTAAGCATAGGCCTAAAAATTTTTTTAAATCATATTGGTTAAAGGAGTGTTCTTAGAAAAGTAATTTGTCTGTGTACATTTGTAGGAAGGCTGTATTTATAGTGATACACATCCATGCCTGCAGCAGCCCCTCTGAGAGGCTTCTCGTGGTCTCTGTACTTCTCACCCTCTACGTAGGTTTATGATGACCCAAAAAGGGCCCTGATCCACCACGTTTAATATAAAGAACAGGCACAGTACAAAGTCTGGCCCAAGCCAAACCTACCTCACACCTCTCTCTGGAAACTCACCTGAAAATCTTCATTTTCTGAAGTACAACTGCTAATTTAAATATACATATGCATCATAATAATTCAATTTTCTCCACCACCAAAAGCAAGCATATGACTCATATTTTAAAACATTTTTACACACTATTTCTGCAACTTAGATTACTAAATTGTACTGCTCTATCTGATTCAGAAACTGTAAAACAGCATCAGATAATAAGGAATTTTAACAGCAAACAAGTGGCTTTTTTTAAAATAGAGCAAAGCTGTGTAATAAGCTGGTTTTGCCATATATTCATAAATTTGCATGCTGACATAGAGCATAAGCAAAAACAGTGCCCACTTCCCTTCTGAAAGAGGAAGGACACATTAATTCATTCTCTATGTGCATCGGGAAAAGGCAAATAAGGAGGATGGGCTGGAAAGATTTCCTTTCTGGCCTTGATTTGTTTGCTCTTCTGCTCCCCTCAGATACTTCCACATCACAAGCTTTGCTCTTGAACACAGTGTGAGGGTAAATTGGGACAGTTGCTTCAGTGATGATTTAAACATTCTGTAGTAGCAAAGACACCAAAAATTAATACACGCTCTTTAAAACCAACAAACAAAATCAAGTGCTTGACATCAGAGGTAGCCTAAGCTACAACCACTGGCTCCTTAGCTCCTCCCTGCTCAAACTTCCCCAAGTTTACCACGCTGGGAATGAAGATTTGATTCAGATTAATTTGTAATGTATACTTTATAGCTTTTAATCTCAGAAACACATTTATCACCATTAAATTCAGCTTGTACGCCAGCCCATAAAGAGGGAAGTTAAAATATATCAAGGTGAGAGAAGATTAAAGCTTGGATGAGAATTTCATTCAGTAGATGCACTGGAGTTCAACGACAATGTTGTTCAGGGGTAATGGACAGATTTATAGACAAAGTAATAACAGAAAAAGTTGAAGGAAAGTTCAGGATTCAAGGACGAACCACTGCAGACAACTATTGCAACAGGCAGCCGCACACTGCATGCAATATCCTGACTGAAATACGCTGCAACAGTTCCTTGCATTTTAACTCCTCATGAGATGTGCTTCATGAATGGGCATATCAAATACCATGCACAGGTACACACCTCTAACCACCTTTATGCCTGTGAGCAAGTCCTTATTGCTCAGGAAAGGGGGGCAGGAAGTCAAAGATATTTTTGGTGAACCTCTTCCAATTCCTTTAATTCATTAACACATTTCTGCCTTAATAGCATGACAGCAGATGAAGAGATTTCTTGGTGGGAAACCTAATCATACTGATTAAAACATCCTAAAATTCAAACCTGTGAGTTTCCACAGCTGTTCTTAAACACATCTTTTATTTTGGGTTAGCCAATCAAGGACGAGCGAGGGAGAGGGAAAAGGGAAGAGAATGAATGAGAAGCATGCAAAGAACCCAAATGTTGGCCCTTTGTGCTGAACTCAGTGGGTCCCTAGTTGCCTGAGTGTCCGTGCTGCCCTCCTCCCACTGGTCTGTGTTTTACCTGTTGCATTTTGTGTGACATATTGTGTGGGACAGTGAAGAACTCCCTGTCATCTTCTCTTGTGCTGTGCCCAGCATGCTGGAGCCTCACCAGGATTTCTCCAAACTACCATACTGAAATAACACACCCTCATTCAACATTTCCACTGCCTGCAACTCCCATTCTCAGCTGGAACCTCTCACGATAGTGTTTTCTGTATGGCTGTTTAGTATTATACCAAAGTTGTTTACCCTAGTTAGCAATTACATTGATTCAAAGCATCTTTTGCACCACACTGCAGCTTTCTTTAAAGTTTCACCATATTGACAGGGTAACAGAACTGATGACTCCCCTACTGATATTAATACAAATTGTGCTGAGCTGTTTGAGACAATTAATATTTGACTACGTTCCTCATATCATCATTACACGACATTTTCTAAACTGCTTCAATTTAAATTACCCAGAGGCTCTAACAAATGCAGATTTTCTCAAACCAAGCGAAAAAATGACAGCAGCATGTCATTTAAATTTTAATGCAGTTGTATACAAGCTAATGATCTCTAGTGGAGATTCACAAACAATAGACCTGACTCATCACTTTATTATTCTAGTTTTGGTATTAACAGAATTACATTGGCGTAAAACTGGAGCCATGAAGTTGCAATTAAGCTCAATATAATGAATTTGATCCCATTAGTTCAGTACCAGTTATATTTTGGACTTCCCGAAAATTATTTTTTTCTTAAGTACCATAATCTTCACCAGCAGAAAATGGGTACTGAATTATTTTCATACTGAATTTAGGATTCATCGTTGTTCCCAGCCTGCAAACACAGCTGGTGCTCTCTGAGCACACTTCTAAAGCATTTGATGTGAACACAAATGCACTCTCATACCACAGGCAGAGCACACAGGGCTGCCTCCACTCACTACTGTGCAGCTCTTGTCAATCACAAGCTCCTCCTGTTACCATCTTTCAATGCTGGCAAAGCTCTGTCTGAAATGTCACACCCCTGTGCCCCACCGACAATCAGCACTGCTGCCACGTCATCTTACAAACACATTTTGTGAGAAATACGAGTGTGGAAAGAGGATTTCCATATCACGCATTCTACAGCCACTGTATGAGATGTGTTATCACCCCCCCATGCCTCTGAAGCACCAGCACAAACCCACTGATGGGATGGGAGAGGTGAGAGGGCAGGTGGGATAGGGACTGGTTTAGGTGGGATAGTGACTGGTTTGCCCACTCAAGTGGCTTTTCTTGTTCCTGGGCATGTGGGGATAGGGGGATATAATATGAGGACAAACATTAGAACTCCCAAAACACCCCCTGGAATTTCACACAGGATTCCTAGAATCTGATAGCTAACTCGAGTTTTGCTCACACTGTATTTTTTCTCCTCTAGGGCAGCATCACTGAGCAAAACTTTCCTGTACTTGGTCCTTCTGGATACGAGGACAGCAGGAGCCCCCTCTGAGCTGTCTTCTCTGGCCAGAACAGCTGAAAGGGGTGGTGGCAGTCGGGATGGACCTGCTGCCATTCTCTATTCATTCATCAATCAGCCTACCCCTCACAACACTGATTAATATATTTTAAGAACTAGGCCTGCAGGGTAGCACCGCTCATGACTTCTCCCAGTCCTCTGCAGCCCACCAGATCCAGCCAACACGTTTCCTTTGGACCTCTCAAACTCCACACAACAACTCTTCCCCCAGTGGCACTCACTGGTTGTCCCAATGAAAGCAGGCACAGAGGGTAGGGCAGCAAGAAGTGACCACAGGTACTTTAACCCCAGCCCTCTCCTCCTCCTCCTCATACATCTCCCTGCTTCACGCTTGGTCCTTCTGTCCCCACTTGTGGTTTTATGAGCACCATCTGCACAGGACCCAGACAAGAAGAGGAGAAAGGCAGGAGCAGCTGAACCCCTGAGTGGTGTGGCCGTGCTCTGGAAGGAACTACAAAACACCACAGAGGGTCTGGGTTTATTGCTTCTCACCGATTCATTATCAAACACGCCTTGTCCATAAACAGCCTGTTCCAGCTCGCTCTGCCCCAGCTGCCAGCTGGCAGCAGTTGCACAGGTGTAAATGAAAGCATCATTTGGCCTGCAGAAAAGCTATTATGAACAAAGATTGATCTAGAATTTCAGGTCCCAAAGTCAGTCTGTGAGGCTGGCAATTCAAAAAGGCATCTGGGAACAACAAAGCAAAGCCAAGCAATTCACCCACCTCTTTCATGTACTTGCACGCCTGACTTCTGTAGGAGAGGGAATCTCATCCACCCACTAATACAGCTGATAGCAAATAAAAAACTGAAATGAAAGAAACTGAATATGTATGAAAAACCGTCTCACAGTTTCTACGTGTTTGTGTTTTCAGATTCCTGAAGACATTCAGGCAGGAGCTTGAGGCACTCAGCTCACTATTATGTGTGTGTGATTAATGTTACAGAAAAAAACCCCATTTCTAGAATTCTACAACCTGGGCAGATGTACAGTAATTTCTTAATACAAAATATAAATTGTTTTTGACATGGTTTTAGCTCCAGTAGGATCTATTTTCTTATCTGGGCATTGGTAAATATGCAGGTAACAGTTTTCTACTGCAAGTGAGTTTATGTAAGCCCATAGTGAGGTCCCACAATGAATGACTTGGTTCATTACAGTGCCAAGCAGACAGCACAGCTTACTGAACACAATCAGGCCATTTCCAGCCCCTAAAATAGGGGTGGCTTTTTTGGTCATTTTTTTGGGGTTTTGACATTTTATTTACAGTTTAGAATATGAATTTCAAACTTACACAGTAAGTTCTTCAATGGGAATACCAGTGGGGACTTCTATTTTAGTTTTTTTCAGTTAGTGGAGTATCAATCCGATGCTAAATGTCCACTGTGTTTTAATAGATTCTGGACAGACTCCTTTATTATCAGCCTCATATTCTGAACACTAATTTTTAGTGTTTTATTAATGTGATTACAAAACCAAAAAGGTGAGAGACAAATATCAACCCCATTTTAAACCTGTGTGGCATATATAAGCATATATATGATTTTTATAGTTTTATATACATATATATGTAACTCCATTCTGACTCTTTTCAGTCAACTCTTCTGACCTCTTAAACCATTTGTCTTACTTTTTCTCTTATCAGCTGGCTCCTTCCCTATCTTCTAAGCTCCTACTCTCAAACAGTTTCACTCAGTGAACTGGGGTTTAAAAAGAAAAAGCCCTTCTACCTGTGGGTCTGGAAACATCGGGCACAGAGTATTTTGCTTGTTTTATCTAAAAATGTAGGTGACATTGGTGCAACAGATGACATCCTAAATGTAAGCCTGAATTCTTTCACTTGGTACGTAATCCAAAGTACAAGCCCCCCAAAATATTAAAAGCAGATTCAGAATTACACAGAGCACAAAAGAACGTTTCCCATCGAATTCCTTCTGCTCCCTGGCGACTCAGCCTTTTTGACTCCACCAGCACTGTCAGCAAAGCCAAAGGGATTTTTGCCAGGGTAAATACTGCTAAATGGGGTCCCCCATCCATATATATTTCACTTTATCCCTGTTGCCAAGTCATTTCTGATTGCCAAGTCCATCTTCCTGTAAGATTAATTGGATTTTTTTTCCAAGTACTCACAATTTTGAGATAAACACTGACCCCTTGGGCATAGGAACATGCCCAGGCCACTCTGATGCCTTGGATATTTCTTAACTAATTAACTTAATCATGTAGACAATGACTGAGCAAAAAGCTACACAGAGCTTTCCAAAACCATCCTTCATAGGGGTGGGAACAGCCACCCAGAGCAGACTTCCTGGGGAGTATTCCAAACCCATCCTCTAAACCCACGGCACTAGTTCCTTGTTTACTTTGGAGATGCTTTTACTCCTCTGTCGAGGAGGAGAGATCAAGACCTTGTGCTTGTTTTACATCTTATTCACCCATACACAGAATCAAACCCACAACCCCGAAGCACCAATGGGAGGGGATTCATCAGCAGTAACAAAATATTTAGAGAAAAAGGACTTCAGAGCAAGCCTACATCCATTTCTGTCTTCCCTACAATCCCAATGCCCTCAGGTGCTGCTGGCTCCCTACAAGCCCTGGCATTTCAGTGCTGTTCTAAGTAGCTACTGCCTGTTTCCTTCCTGAAAACCCATTTCAGTCACAGTTTTGGGATCTGGCATTTCTCTTCCAGTGCCTATCCAGGCCAAAGCTGCAGTTCAGAGAAAATGAAGGCAAACATCACCACACAGAGAGAGCAACACCAAAGTTATTTTTGGCTGACAGGTAGCCCCGATGACACCTGCCGTGCTTTGGCTTTCCCGTTTTCCCAAAACACCCTTCCTGGGCAGCACGGGCCATGGGACATACAAGTATTACAACAAATACACTGCTAACACACAGCTAGGCCCATTGCCACACAGATGGAGCACGTCCATAATAAATTTCCAACCCATAACTAAAACTTTAGCATTGACATTTAAACTAATTATATTTGCATGCACAAAGTAATCTAGAGCCCACAAAGCAGGGGAGTTGAAAGAATGACAAAGAAAGCAAGAAGTAAGCAAACCAGCAGCTCTCTGGAGCCTCCAACTGTTTTGAGGCTTCCTCTCTGCAAGCTGTGCTCTGCAGATCTAACATGGGGTGTTGGTCTTAACCCTGCAGAGCCTCAGTAAAACTCTGCCTACTGGAGGCAGCCAGCCAGGTTTTTGGGAAGCTCTGCTCAGAAGAATGTAAGACTAAGAACTGTTATCTGAAATTTAAATAATAATTATTCCCCCAAGTATCATAAACAATGCACGATGCTGGAAATTCGTTTGTTGGGGTTTTTTTAATGTAATAAATAGCACGACCCTCTGCATCTACCATTTGTGAGAATTTCAAATATCACTTCACAACCCTGAAGTGCTAAGAGCAAAATGGCACTGCTCATGCAACGCCAGAACAGTTTAAGTCTTATGCAGGTCTTTACCCCTGGGTTTCAGGAACAATAATTTAAATTTCTAGATGCACCTCTGTGACTCCATTCTCTCCAAGGAGAAAAAGGCTGTTTCTCACTGCTCCTCTCTGAGCTGTGGGCAGTGCAGGGAGCCTCAGCCAGGCAGCAGTGGCAGCCACCCTGGGCAGAGAGCTGGGGCTTCCTCCCCAAAGCCCCGGGCAGCCTCCAGGTGAGGAGCCCAGGCTGCACTTTCCCAGGGATGTGGTCTGCAATGGAAATGAGGCTGCTCCCTGAGCCCGCCTTCAGAAAACATTCTCAGGAACCCAGATCTGCCATTTCCTCCTTGAAATCTCTCACTCCCAGAAGGAAAGAGGAAAAAAACCCTAAGCTTCCCTAGCAGTAAACATCTGCCAAGAAATTTTAAGTGTTCCCATCCAAACCCTTCTCCATTTTTCTTAAAGCTTTCCATTTCTTGCTGTATTAAAAATCACTCTGGGGAAATACCATGGACTCTGAACATTTAAGAATGTTTCTAAGTGGCAAACTATCAAGTTTTACTAGACTCTTTAAGCATGGTCCATCTGCATAAACAAATTATATATTGCTTTTTCTATATTAATTATAGGTTACACAGATTAACAGCCATAGAGAGGGGAAGTTAAACTAGCCCTTATAATGGAAACCTGCTACATCTGAAACAGAACAAATATTGCAAGGGTTCAAGAAAGCTTTGGGGAAGGCACCACAACACTCTGCAAAGAACAGTTCACTTCTGTGAGCTCCAAAATGGTTTGTTAAATAACTGAAAATATTTCTTTAAATTCATGTAAGAGCATCTGACCTGTGGTCAGGCAACAGGCAGCACCTTTCAAAGTGCTGCAGCTCTGGTACATTTTCACTGCAAGAGCTTCTCCTACACACACCCCCTCCAGTTTTGTTAATAAAGGAATGTACACTCACAGGCCAATCTCCTCATCAAATCTTTAATTCCAGCAACGTCTAAAAATAAGGCATTAAAATGCTTTCCAAGTATTTCTAGAAAGATGCTGTGGAAAGGAAGGAATAACTAAAGTACAACTGAGACTGTGCCTTTCCTAATGGAAGCTGTCACTGGCACTGAGCATTATGGCAGGAGCAGAGTTCTTAACCCAGCAGACACTCCAACAAACTGCAGGTAAATGCTTTCTCCTGGCATCAGCTGATGGGCTGGGGTTTTTTACCAATGAAGGATGATTTACACATCTGATGCACAATTTTATTTCCTGTCAGCAGTGACAGAAATTAGGAACACAATATGAAAGGCATGGGAGAGAGTGGGCCATGTTCACTCAGATCCAGTGATGCTTTATTTGCACATCAGCAAGTTTTGAGGTATCTAACTTTGGGCTTTAGATGTATAATGAAACAGGACTCAGAAGTCAATGCTTACATCTGTAGTAAGAAAAAAAATAGTGTCATCAACTTAAAGCTATACATCCAACTAATAAAAACCAACATCAGAGAAGGAAATTATCTTGTATCACTTTAGGATTATGGACGTCTGGTGTAAATACACAGCGGGGTTGATTAGCCAGAACATTCAAAACCCTACAAAAATCATTATTTCAACACCATAAGAACCACCAGAGTGTTTTTTGGAAGTCTGGAGGCTTTGCGAGCACCAAACCACAGCACATGTGAGAGCATGGCAGTCACAGAGGACACTGACACATTTCCTACACAAGGCTGGCCACACCGAGGTTCCTGCTATCAGTGAGCTCTGCTGCACGTAGGAAGAAGAGCTGGATTCCTGGAGCTGCACTGCAGCATCGAGCCATGTCCAAACTAACACATCTGGGTTGCACTTAGACCTGACACATCCCTGGGGGGCTTCTGCTTTGGAATTTGGAGGAGAGTTACATCATTCTGCTGTGTCTTAAAGGCCTCTTCTAAGAGAACATTTAGATGCAGAGGCTCCTGTGTGCCCTCTGTCTCAAGTGCTGAAGCAGCAAAGATCCAGCTCAAGGGGCTATGCCAGGGGCAGTGTTTGTCTTGCAATGTTTGCTTGGAATGTGCTGGACATGAGACATGGTAAAAACTGGCAGGCAGTCCTGGGAAATATTGTGTGTGCGTAACATGGGCCTGAAGAGCTGAGAAATCCCCCCGTGTGAATAAAAGACCACAAAGTACATCCTACCACAACGAACTCACACCGGTCCGCAGCCTGGTCCAGAAGCAAACACCCTCAGGAACCACTCAAGGAGCCTGGTGGATCTTTCACCCAACACCTGCACCCAAGAAGCCACTCCAGCCCAAAGCAGTGGCTCCTGTTTGGCACAGGCAAGTCATGAACCCTGTGCTGAGGCATTCCTGAACTCCCTGTGCCAAGCAGGAGCTGGGACTGGCTCCTGTCAGACCTCTTGCCCTGCATGGCCACGCCACAGAGTGATTTTTCTGAAAAAAACCCAACAAACAACAACACAGACAAAAGCAACAACAAAACGCCCCTAAGCTTCTAAAATGGAAAGTGCAAGACTTCATTAAAATGTGTCTTTGTGAAGTAAAAATTGTGTTAAAACCAAAATCAGGAATGTAAAGACCAGTACAGCTCTTGTGCTGTCACCTGACCATCTCTTCACTGTTATATTCTATCACCAGGAGAGGTCCATTTAGTGGACCTCTGTCCTGTCAGCAACATTAGACAACACATCCCCATGGTCTGCCTTTTTCATGGGAAGAAAAACATTTCCCAGAGCACATATGTTAAAGACTAATTTCCAAACACTTTTAGGTTCTCCTGCTCCTATTACTAAGAAAGAAAAGAAAAAACCAATTCATTAAAAGGAGGTGACCTTTCTGCCAGGCTGGTTTCCATTGCAGCAGTTTTCACACAGTGAAGAAAATTATCAAGATATTAACAGAACGAGCACCTGCCTCCTTCATGCAATGAAATTTGCTCAGTTAAAAACAATACCAAAGAGAGGAGTTCTGAAAACAAACCAGCTGTGCCACTCGGGAAGAAGAGGGAGACAGTGCATTAAATCACATGCTTGTTTCATTCTTGTTACCAACAGAAATGTGTGAAGGAGACCTAAATACTTCTTTATTTCTCAAGAATTCAGAAGAGATGTTACCACATCCAAAGTGGATAAATGAACTGTAGCATCTGGTCACTTCTTGAGGAGCTGCAGTGTTTATCATGCTCAGCCTGGGCCATTCACTTGGGTCACACACAGCAGGTTACTGGGACAGAAGGGACATACCCAGAGTGAGCAAACTGTGAACCCATCTTGTTCAGCACGAGGGAGGGAGCAAGGGCTTTGGGAACGTGTGAATCCAGTAATACGCCCTCCTCTCCTTCCCCAGCAACACACACGCCCTGCCTGCCTGTCCTGCTGCAGGGCAGGGGAGGAAAGCCAGGAACAGCAACCATGAGCCACCACAGCTTGACTCACTGCAGCTTTCTCTGCTCTAAAATAAAGTTTCACCTTCAGTTAAACTCAAGTCACTGCTCATACAGGGTAAAATACAGAGACACTGCCACTGTTCCAGTGGCAACCACAGCGTAAATTATATACCAACAGTTTCCTCACTCTGTCAGCATCCTTGCCTTTGAAGCACAATGACCAAACCAAACTTTTTTAAAAAAAAAAAAAAGTACTGCCTTTGGAGCATTCTTCTCAATCAGATGAAAAGAAAAGGGCTCACCTAAGTGCCAGCAGTTCCTGCAGATAAGCCAAGAGACAAGGTTACTCACTTGTCAGCACCGAGAGCCAGCCTGGATACTGCTGACAAAACTCCCAGTGCTAATTTAGTAGCAAAAGTGCCTGTCAAATTCATTTTTCAGAAGATGAATACTGTTGTCTTAGTCTGGTTTATCATGACAAGCTGGAAAGAATCACAGTGGCTGTTCATGCAGGCAGGAATGACATCGGAGCGCTCTGGGTTTGGATGTGCCCGGCCTAATTCCATTATTAAACCACTCAGTCTTGCAGAGAGAAGCTAGACATCACTCATTCCACGCAGTCAGACTTAAGAGTCTGAAAAAAAATCTCTTCCTTAAGCAGATTTCAGCATATTTGAATAAAAGTGACTGTGAAATATACTGAGAGCATAACAGATGGCTTGCTCTGAAACCGGGCAGCCAAACACGTCAAGGGGACGGACACACAAAGTGTTTCTCAGCAGTGAATTATGGAGAGTGAGTCGAAGGCAAAGCCCAGCCTTATCTCCAGCTCCTTCCACTTCAGAGCAAGAAAAAAAACAGCCTTCAGCTTCTCAAATTTGGTGTAAAATGAAATCCCTAATCCAGTTTCCTGGTGCAGAACCATTAAATCGTAGTGTATGGCATACGACTGCATTACATTAGTACAGTTTTCATGTTCCAACACTTGTATGCAATAATACAACATTTAAGCCTGAATTAAGACTGACTAAATTTAGCTTGGGAGGGGAGGTTAAAAGAACTCACACCACAGAACTTATTTAAATGAAAGCAGTAATGGGGAGATGATGGGATAGACAAAAATCAAATGCGGCAGCTCTCAGCATGAAGAACAACTGCTCAGGAAATCCTGCAACTTTGGAAACAAAAGTGGTCCAAGATGAATGCCAGCAATGAGCTGTGGAACAACCTCCTGAGCCACAGTATGAGAGTTTTATCATTTGGCACTTGTAGAATAGGAATGGGGATGTGGGGAGGGGAAAGATGCTAAAATCACTCAGCCCAGAACAACAAAGTCTTCAGGCAGATGAACAAAAGCCTTGAAAAAAACAAAACAAAAGAGTCATTGAAATGATGATGTTGCTATTGTAAATAATGCAATAGACACTATTTCATTAACTGATTGAGCCTCATCTTAGAGCAGTCTGAGTTTCTTTCCCTTGTAACAAGGATTAGAGTAGCAAGAGGTCAGTCCCAACATTTAGAAATAGACTGGGTAAACTGAAAAAGGGATAGGTAAAAATTTTTATTTTCTATCCTCTTATTACTCCAACAGGCACTGGAAAACGAAACACCGTATCTACAGCTATAATCTAAAGAGAAATATTGTTTCCTACAGGACCTACAGGAAAGTTACTTTGCATTTTTGCCATAAACGTCTAGTTGGCTTCCATTCAAAGGCCATTTAAAATAAACTAGTTTTGAATAGATGGCTGAGGAACCCAACAAAACGCACCTTTTTCATTAATTTTTTATTTTTATTTTTTAAATTGACTCCTGCTGTAAAATATACCCACTATTACCACAGACCAAGGCAAAGTGTGCCTTTCAAGCAGGCTCCACGTGGTGTTTGTGTTGGTTGGCAGCTCCCAGGCACTGTGGCTGGGCAGGTGACACAGGGCTGACAGGACAGGTGGCTCTTCTTGCTGGCCACATCTGACTCCTGCTCCTGGAAGTCAGCTCCACTGATTCTTAAGCTGATGGACAAGCAACTACTTCCCAAATTAAGGCTTGAAACTGCCCTGTTCCAGACAGACGGATAGTTCAAGGAAGGTGGGTCCCAAGGTATGAACTGTTTGTCCTGGAACTCTTAAATCCTTTCAGAAATTGCCTGGTCAGTTGAACAAAGCTGTGGCCTCTGGTTTAAATTTTGTACATATTAGCTGTTGTCACATCAGAGCTCCAGCTACCCCTTGTGTCCTCCTGGAAGTCTTTTAGGCAGACAAAAAAGAGGGAAAAGCCCCTGTCCTCTCTGCACACACGGTGGCACGTGGCACACTCAGAGTCGTGTCACTGCCTGAGGGAACTGCTCATGACAATGCTTCTGAAATCCCCACCATCCCAGTTGATAATATGGTTAGAACTGTTACCTTCTTCCATTACCAGATGGGCTGGATAATGTGAAAAATAAATTACAAAACACTTCCCAGGGTTGCTAAAATGACTGATTTGTAGCTGCAGGCACCTAGTAAGTTGTGAATGACTGCTGATGTAAAAGAGCTGCTCTACTGGGGATGACAGTAATTAGTCTTTACAAAATTCAGTGAAACATTGCCAGGGAGAACAAGACATGTAAGTAATTTATGCACCAATTAAACAATTGTTAGAACTTGTAAAAATTTAAACCAGATAAATACTGCATATAACATGCAGCACCTGTGGATTTAAAATCTCATCTTACAATACCACTTTTCTAAGAAAATATCAGTTAAGCATAGAAAATAACAGAATGTTGTCAGCCTAAGTTACTTTTATCATCACCTATTGTTTTCTAAAATATTTCTCCTGTACTGTGAAACAATATAAGTGGTCACCCTTTCTCATTTTAGAATGAATAAGAACTAAGACCCAGCATTGAGCTGTGTGTTACACCAATAAATCTCACCTATTGTCAACTATTTAGGACAGTATATAAACGTCACTGGATACTACAAAAGACTTTGAATGTTCGTGATTTGCCAGTCCAGGTACAGCTTGCCATGAATCAAAAAAATCATTTTGTTAGGGTTCAGTTATTCTTTACAGGGGTCAGCACATCGAGTTAAGCAGATGAAAAATTGTGCCTTGAGAAAAAGCACAACATGTCACGACCTGGTTCTACCTCCTGCTACCCAGATAGGCTGAGGCTTACTCAGCTATCATCACACACTTCACAGCCCGCCAACCAAAGTACTTCCTTTTAAAATAAACATTTGAATTACAGATTATAAAAAGCAGTCTGTTTCAGCAGGTGCTCTGTCAATCCCTGCCATTCTCAAGTTTTGCTTTACCTACTCAACATGGAGAGAACATGTCGCTAAAATGAACAGACCACGCCAAAATTCTCCCTGCAGCTGTGCTGGGTAAACAGGAGAAAAAGAGATTTAAGCTTTAAGTCAGACTTTCAAAAGGATATTCCATCCCGATAAACAGATACAGAAAGGCAGGTTTCTCTTCCCCAGCCATCCTAGGAAGGGTGCATCTGTGTTCCAACAGTTGTCTGACCTTCAGAAATGGTATCAAGCATGGAAAATGGACTGCAAAGGGCACCCTGCCAGCACCTCGGTGCCACGCTCACTGGCAAGGCCAGGAGAACAGGTGGGACCAGCTGCAGATCCTGTGCAGCTCCCTGCTCTGCCCTGCCCACCTCGCCCACACAGCAACACCAGAGGCTTTCACTGCATCTGATAAAGCTTTACACACAAAACTATCTGAATATTGGTAGACCAACTGTGTCCACTGCATGAGAGGCTTAGTAAGTCTAGAGAGAGAAATCTCTGCTGAAGAATTTGAACTCTGGCACTGCTTTATCCATATAATGTTACTGTCTCTTGAATTCACCAGCATTTGTAGTCTTGTGGTTAATTCATTCCCTTCCAGCATGATGGCAGCTAAGTAATAACAGGGGGAGAAAAAGCCCTTAAAGGCCAAGAGAATTAACTGTATCTTACTAAAGCCAATGAGGTCATGCATTATTCATGCACGGAGGACAGGAGTACACTCAGCTAAGAGGGCTACACGGAACTTGAAATCTGAAGCTCCCATGATTTGTAGCCATTAAAAAGGGGAGCTGCATTATTTTATCTGAAAGCAAAAGATAGTTAACAGCTCCTAACATCTCCTACAGAGCCTCACACAGGCAAAGGGGGTGCTCCTGGTTCTCACAGGCACTGCAGGAGTTTCTGTTGCAGAGCTCACAGGAGAACTTGACTGTTCTCCCTCAGGCACAGCAAGGAAACATGAAGGAATATTTAAGTCAACTGATATTCCTAAAGGCAAGAAAGAATTCTCGTGCTACTAGAAGATGTCAGTGGCTATTATACAGCTGCTTTCGTGGGCTGTAGTGAGACCATCAGCACTTAATGTTGGCCAATATACAATCCTTTAAATTAACAAACCCACAGAAAATAGCTGCTTTGTACTAAAAGCAGCCCTTTACACTGAAACTATACACATCCACTATGAAGTGCCAGTCCAAACTAACATTGCATATTTGCAACCTTCTTTCTAAAAATACACCCTCATAGTACAGTAGCTATTATTTCTCTACAGTATAATCATGGAAACTGCATGACTGCATTACTTCTAGTCCATATGTGTTAAATAAGTGAGCTCATTTTGTAGAAAATTTCACACCCGTGTCTGAAATCTGTCTGTTACAATACAGTATTTACTTTTTACTTGGGCTGTAAACTATTAAAACCACAACGCCAAATCCTGCAGACAAAACTCACATTCACTGAAATTCTAATTGAAAACTGCAGAATTTTGAGCAATGCTATTCATGCCACAGACAGTGTTGGTGAAGGAAGGCTGAAGAACCTCAGAGAATTATTTCATATTTGTCAACAAGCTCTCTTTAAGGGGATGCCCTCCCTTAAACCAGGCTTTACAATGTGGCTACCCTTAATTTCTGCTCGTCCTTCATTCTTTTCCATATGCTGATATGAGCTGTTGCATGATGTCCTTGTCTTAACCACCCACATCTCACAAGCAGAGTCTCCAGAGCAGATGAACTATCGATCCCTCTTCTCCTTCTTCTACTCTATAAATCTAATGAACTATTGATTCTTTCCTCCTTCCCCAATTTTCTGCTTCAGCTACGCATGCCCCTCCTCCACTGTCTGAATCTCCTTTTCTGTGCAGCCTTAGGCTCATCCTTGTCCATTGTGTCTGTGCCCAAGGCACTGCTGGCCTGGCCTGTGGTGGGTGTGTGACAGCAAAGATCCTGAGTCACAAGTACAGAAACACAGCTGCAGGTTGAGCTGTGCCCAGCAATGGAGAGCATTGCAAAGGAGCTGGTTCTCAGCCCCACCATCCCTTTCCTAGCACACCCTGGAGCTGCCCCAGGGCATAACCTGCCCCTCCTGCCCTCCCCACGGCCTGATCCTGCAGCCACGAGAACCACCCTGCTGGGGATGCTGCTGCCAGGGAAGAGGCTTCAGTTTTTCATTGTTTAAGTCAATCATGGTACTTACTGCGCTCTGCAAATAAACTCCAAGTGGTTTTTTTGATTCCATTACAACACAGCAAAAACTATGAGCCCAATCCCTTACTGTGAGGGACCCCAACACAGACAGCCACAAGTCCCAGTTCCTGCTGCCCCGCCTGTCTCCAAACTCCAGAACCTTGTGACAGACAGAGGCATTGGTAGTTTCACTGTTTACAAGAGATTTAGCTGTACTTTCTCCCACTGAATCCTTTTCTCTGCTGTTGACAGCTCCTCTGCAGCAGGGCAAACAAGGAGAGAGCAGCCCCAGCCTTGTCCAACTCAGAGATGGGGACAGAGAAGAGCAACGTGCTTGGCTGATCTTGACAGATCTCTCATAATCAAAGTTTAACTAAGACTGTAAAAGTAAGGAGTTTTCAAGTAAAATTTCTCTGTTGTTCTGTAGATGCACGGGAAAAGCACTTGTCTGTCAAGCATCATTTCAGCCAAGAGTTTCCCCCCCCACCCTGTCTTTGCAGGTCACCAGACTGATCAATTACTACTTCTTTACAGCACCGCCACAGACCTTGCCATTACTCCATGCAGCCTACTTTCCTTTCTCAAACCCCACCCTCCTCTCCTGAGCTTACAGACCTTAAATCCCATGACAAAGCTCTGCTATAAACTCATTAGCCAGTGTCACCTCAGTCAAACACCTTCCTTGCTGCATCTTCTGTAATATTCACCATAACCAGCTGAATCCAACTGCTTCATCACATACACAGTTCTGCAGATCTCAAGTATTTAGAGCAAATACATTCTCTCTGGCTTGTTATTCTGTTCACAGAAATAAGAGTTTAAATACAAAAAGGCTGGTAACATGAAAGGGTTATTTTTCTAACTGCAGTCTAAAAAATTTACTTGCCCCTTAATATTTGGAGACCCACAGAAAAGAATGTGCAAGTCTGCAAATATTTTGAGAAAAATCTTCCAAAACCTTTACCCTAAAGTAAGCACCCCAGAAACACCCCTTTTCAAAGCCTCATTTCATCAGGACAAACTAGAACAAGAAAATGTTAAATGACATTTGGCTCCCATAGGTAGTACAGCTCAAGTTAGCAGGTTTGTAAAGAAACCTCCTGCCATGGTTTGGCACTGAGGTCCTGCCGTCTGGCTCGCCTTTTGCTAATCCACCCGGCTGTTTTCCGGGTTGGAACGAATTCCCCAGCACATCCACAGAGAAGCTGTTTCTTCCATTGCCTCAGAGACACAGACCTTGGCTTTGCATCATCTTCCTGCTCCTTCTGGCAGCCACTCGAGTCCTGCTGAGCTCGAGGTCACCTCTGGGCTTGTGTCCGGCCGCCTCCCACCCCTTGGCTGCGAGGACGGGGCTGCTTTCGAGGAAGGAACCGTCACTCCTTTCCTCTCCCGGGTCCCATATGCTGGCAGGGTGCAACCCCGGGATCAAACAGCACAGTCCTCATCCTGGCTGCCCAGTCCCTCCTCTTTTAAAAACACAACATTCAGTAAACAGGGAATGAACACATGAAGCAGGTTTATCACCAGTCACACGTTCTTAACTTTTGGTAGAATTTGCTCAGCCTTCACTGTAAAGCCAATATTTGTCTGTTCTTTGTTAAAAACATTTCTCTGTAGAAATCTTAGTGACTGCTTAAAAGTCGGATTAGAGTAAGTTTGGATGTGTATGAAAAAAGAAATCTGTAACTGAAGCACTGGACTAGGAAGAGGCTGGGTGGGCACAGACCGTGCCCACTCCTGTGTTGAGTATGAGGACATTGAGAGGACGGGGACAGCAGTGTGACCAGCAGAAAGGCCCTCTGGCAATCCAGGGACAGGAGTCCTCACTCAATCTTAAAGCACTTCTACTGAAAGATCTGGGGTAAACCAACAATAAAAAATGCCACCCCACTTGCCCACCTAAACAGCTTTGAGCCACTTCTGTCACTAAGGAAGAGGGTAAGAGCAAACATTAACACAGACTTGTAATGGTTTGCTTTGGACTCTGCGTTTTGATCAGACACTAAACGCTTTTGCTTAACTGGAAAAAAATAAGTTGGTTGCATAGCAGTTATGGTATACATTACTATCAATAATACATAAATATTAACAACAAAAGCAATAAACTTGACATTTAGGGTTTGTTTTTACAAACTGTCTTCCCTCCCTCAATTCTGAGATAGTTTTAGGAGCTCATGTTATTATGAATTGTCTACTCAAATGTTATTTCCCACCTGGAATAGCATTTGACTTCTTTAATATTCCTGTAAATTTACATGTGAGTGCCTCAGATCTATTACTAATAAATAATTTAATTGGCATATGTCTCCAAACCTGGCTGCAGCAGGAGACCAAATGAAATGACTGAATGCAAAAGCCATTGTTGAATCATAAGCTACAAGAGATGAAAGGTGAGGAAAGTTCCACTTCATCAGCCCTCCTTTTGTAGTTCGCCCAAATCCCAGCTCCCACTCATTAAGGAGGCCACAAACAGCTCCAGAGAATGATTTCCTCTACAGGACTGAATTTCGGTTGTGACAAAGTTTCTCAGGTTTCCTTACCAGGCAACAGATCCCTTCATCAGCAGCACCAGCCCAGGGGTGATGGGAAACACACCAGGATGAGCTGCTACCCCCAGAATAACTTTCACGCAGCCACCTCCTCTCCCAAAATACTCCATGGAACAGAAGTCTTCTTGCTATGGCTTCAACACAGAGCATGCAGATGCTGCCAGAGTGGGAAATGAGGTGGAAAATGGAGCTTCAGCTGTTACAAACATGACAGAGCTTGACCTGCCACTATTTGAGTCAGCAGAAGAACGTCACTGCACTTCATGGCAGCAGTGCTGACTGACCAAAGCTTTTCTTCTGCAGGCAAACAGCCACAACAACCTAAAGAAAGCTCTGTGAAATGTGGCCTCATCTTTCTATCACTTCTCAGGCTCAGGAGATGATCCACCAACCGGCCTTGCTGCGTCCAGCAAGAGATGCCCTCCCTGTGGAGGCCAGGTGTTCCCGCAGATGGCTCCTGAAAGGCTGTGCTCTGTGTAAGGGGCACTCCAGGGCCTCAACCAGGAATCTAATTTTATTTTCTGCTGATACAAACTGAGCATTGCTTACAGTAATCTATCTGCACACATTCCAAAGTGTATTGTGGCAATCACCAGGGCTAATGATACTGTGATAAATGTTTTGAAAAACTAATGAATGTGATATCCCAAGTTACAGAAACACTGAGGTTCATCAGAACCTGTGAAAGGAGGAATAATGGCAAACCTGCAACAAGGAGGAAAGAAAATTAATACAACTGGTAGCATGTATTGTACACCTAAAAATACTGTAAGTACATTTTTTGCCATAAACTTATTTAATACCTTGACAAATGAGGAAAGCTGCCCCACTGCCTATTGGGTTCTCAACATTTATCAACTTATCTGGGTTGGCCAAGCACCTGGCCCAGGCCCAGGGCTCAGTGTGGGGCTGGTGCTGCACTGCGGGCCCGGATAAGCCTCTGCCAATGGATTTACCACACTTGCTTGAGCTTGATAAATGATACTTGAACAACAGCAAAAGCCAAAACAAGAAGATTTTTTTTTTTAATTGTCTTTTGTATTTTAAACAGAAAGAAGCTGAAGCATGAATAAATGTCTGGTCATCTCAAGAGCTGGTTGTGTGCTTTAGGCTGCAGCCATCTAACACAGCTAACAGGCAACTGCTATTCCACTTGTTTTATGCTCCTCCCAGTTTCCAAAAAACACTGCAATTAACATAGATAAAAATGGTGATTTCTAATGTATTAAAGGAGTATCCTTGCTGATTAAACCCCCCCCCAAACTTCCCTGCCCCTCAAAAATTTTAAATAGACAGACACACACCAAAACAGAGGAAAAACAGAAGTAGAGACAATAGGGAAGAAGGAAGACAGGAAAGGAATTTTTAATCTCTTCTTTCAGATGATTATGACATGCTTTGTGCCTTTCAGATAAGTGAGAACGCCACAGCTCTTACTAATAAGCACTGCTTCCATGTGAGCTGTACTGGAAAGACTTTTCTGGAAACCAAGAGTTTCTTCGGGGAGCACTCAGGAGAACTCTGCAACTAAAGTTTTATGACAGCAATGCTGAGAGGGTGTGCATGTGCATACACACACATATACTGTGTGTATATACATATATATATATACACTGTCTGTGCATTGGCACACATACATATGTACATGGTCCTTTCTACAGAAGGCAAATGATAAGAAGCAGTGGTCAATGAGGAAGCAGCATCCTCTGATTTTCTGCTTATAAATACCCACGCCTGCTTACACAAGCCACACAATTTCTGACCTCTGCACAGGTACAGGAATGGTGGATCTGACCTGAGGCTTATCAGTCCAATTCTTTCAAATGAAATCACTTCACTTGAATTTGAATTCACTAAACCAGCCACCTGAGCTTACATAAAAGATACTACCAACAAGTTGCACAGCCCTTTCAAGGGCAACTGCATCTTTACAAAGTCATCTGCAGGAACTTTAAAGAGGAAGAAAGAAGATACAGGAAAAAATGACTTGCTTCAGTAGCAAGCTCACTGTAATTAAACAGAAATCTCTGTGCTTGCATTAGATTTTATAAGAGTTTAAAACGTTTTGAGTTTGGTTTTTTCCCTCCTTTTACGCAAACATTCTGCACACAAAACAGCCATTGAGCTGGCATTACAGAGAAAGATGGGATCCCAAAAGACTACACTGTCAGTCTTCAGTATTCCTAGACTAAAAATAGGTTTTTAAGGGCTCATCAGTGCCACCAGGCTTCCAAGCTCCTGTTAAATCAGAGCCTCCTGAAGACCTGTCTCCCCGTCATTGTGCCAGTTCAACAGACGAGAGAAGCAGCACAACCACAATTCAGCAATTTTCTATGCCGTGACATTCCAGAAATGAGGTTCAAGGAACAGAAGCATACCCATTTATTCACTCTAAAACACCGTGAGGGTTTCTGTGCTCCAGGGAGGCTGGAAGGACAGGAGCAGGCAGTGCCTAGGGCAGCGTGGGAGTGACTGAGCCCTGCAGTGCTGCCTCCTCGAGTGGGCAAAGGAACTTATGTGGGGCTGCAACAAGGAGCCTCCTGTGCCTCTCCATTTGTCAGTCCTCGTGATCCAAGGGCTGCCTGTGTTTATCACAGAGCAGATCAGTGAGTTCACACAGGGAGCTGAAACACACTGAGCTAAAGCAGGGCCAGGAGCTGACACCGCTGCTCCTGACCAGCAGCTGCTCCAGGATTATCGCTTCCATGAAGAGCAACAGGTGCTCATTTGTAAAAAACAGATTTATTCCCCGACACTGTCTTGCTGAGGATCATTATCCACACACACACACGTGGCCTGGATTGGATTGCCTCTCTTCATCCTCTTAGCCGAAGATTTCAACACAAAAATCCAACAGTCTGCAGCAATATGCCAATGGGCCTCCATCATCTTGGATCACAAGTGGCCAGGGTAGAGCTAGTCCCCAGGAACATCACTCTCCCTGGGAGCCAGCACAGATTCTCCACACAGGCTGCTCCTGCTTATTCAGCTCCTGCATTTCACTGACTTTATTTCTTTGCTCAAACTTGCTGCAAAAGTATAATTTTCAGATTTCTAATAAAGGAGAAATAAAGGAGAAGGAAATATGTTTCAAAAAACCATCCTATAAATCCTAATGTGATAACTTCTCTTTTATAAATTGCTGTGTGATAAAATTACATGAGGATGAACTTGTTTCCTTGGTTAACAAAAGGATTAAAGCTGTCCTTGATTATAGCAACACAACTGGAGAGCCAGAATATGTGCCAGAATGTGCCAGAAAAACACAATTCCAAATACATGGAGTTACAGCACATCAGCTGAACCCAAAAGGCTGAGGAGTTGGAAACACTGAGAAAAAGGACAAGATGCTTAAGGAAGGACTTAAGGAAGAGGAGATGCCAGGCTCAGAGCTGGTGAAATTTCTATTGGAAGTAACTTTGAGTGAGTCCACAGCACTTACTGCCAACCCTACTGACAGCAGGGAGCACAGGGTTTTCTCCTGCGTTACACCACTAGTAAGCAAAGCCACAGAAATTCTCCTGTGCTGTTGGCAGCAACTCATCCCCAGGTGTTTAAAGCAGAAAGTAGATCACAACACAGTAAAACAGTCACCTCATCACAGAAAAGGAAAAGAATAAAGAATAAAAGAGAATTTCATGTTCCATATTGCATAAAACTGTTTACAACAACCTTCTGCATATTCTCCATTATCTTCAATAATATGTAACATTCAAGTCAAGGTTTTTTCCAAGTTAAAATGAGACATTGATAGTGGAACACTGCTTCCTGTAACAGCAATTCCAGCAGCCATAAGAAGCACACATCACTACACCACTTGTGCCAGAGGCTTGAGCTGATGCATGAATTCCTAGAAAAAACACACAGAAACACAAGCTCCTCATCTCCACCCAGTTATGACCTTCCTTAGCACAGTGCTCACCACACACCCCACTGAAATTTCCTAATTACACATATATGAAATATGCTACTATTTTGGTTTGCTTGGTTTTACATGAAGGGAGAGGCTCTCTAAAACTGATTCTACCCTGGTTTCCCAGCCTGTCCCCTGTAAACATTGTGTTAATTCATTCAGGCCAGCCCCCAAAGACACAGCCAGCTCTGCAGAGAACACTATCAGCTTGTTCTGAATCAGCAGAGATGCTGGCAGCCTTTCAAGTCATCTGAAAAAAATGAGGTAGCTGCACAAGGAATAAACTTCAAAGTGCTCATCCAGAATTCCCCCTGGGAAAGACCACGCATTTCGCACATGCTAATTCCAACAATTAACCCGAGCTGCTTATTTACAAACTTCTGAATACGTTTTAAAATGCAAATAACAAATTTCACATTAAATACTAAGCCCTTAGAGAAAGCCACCACATTTATGCTGTACTGCACAGAAACAGTATGTTCACTTCTTTCCAGACACATTAAAGTTCAAAGGATCCCCAAGAGGATGATTCAGCAGTTAAGGCACATCTTTCAGTATTAAACTGGTGGATGTGTTTCCCCAGACCACACACAGTCACCACCCTCCTCTTCTTTTGAGATTTTTAATGCATGAAAAGCAGTCCTGAATCAGAAGAGGAAGCTTTTCATTATTCAGACTGTGTGTATGAGACAGGGCTGCTGCTCTGGCTGGTTTGAGTCCTGCTCTTCATCAGCAACTCTGTCACCTGTACCCTGTCCCCAGCAACAGCAGGGACAGCAGCCCTGCTGCTGCTTCAAGGAGCAAGACACAAATTCAAAGAACCAAAATTACATTTAATAATATTAGGTCCTAAAAACTTGAAGGAAAACAAGAAGAAGAAAAAAAAACCAAGAAGACAATGTAACATCACTGATTAACTCATACATGCTCCCACAGAGCCACTATTTCTAGGATTAAGCACCTTTAAACCCCAGTCTAGGACCTCCATTTCCTGCTGGTTTCCAGCCACACACAGTGTCTGGGGCCCAGGACTGGCAGCACTTGCACCCCAAATTCGGGGCCTCCTGAAGGCACAGGAGCCTGGGGAGCCACAAGCCAAGCTGCGTTTTCAGGCTACCCACTTCCAGACCTAGGTATGTAGATCCTACTGCACCCACATTTCATGTGAACATTTCAAACACTTGTTTAACAGAATTACAGACTTAATGTTAATCTGAGAAGTTTCCAACAAAAGCAACAACTCGTTGAACATGGGCTACATATAGCTGGGCTAAAAGGAAAAAAGAGGATTTGGTGTTTTAGTTATTTTAATGTCTTTCACTTCATTCCTGCCTCCAGTAGCAGCACTAGCAAGACTATCAGAACCCATATAAAAGCAACATTTTTGTTTTGCAACCAATTTCCATTTCAAAGTAGCAAATCTAGGCATCACTGTTTGAATGATTTCTGAAATCTCATTTCCATATGCCAGGCAGAGACTTGCTTCTTCTGGTCTGTACCATGGAAGCTTCCAACCTACATATCCATCTGAGAAGGGCATGAAAACAAAGTACACACATGCTCCCTGGAGCTTTTTGATAAAGAGCTGATTTGCATGAGGCACTACAAATTAGCCTTTTTCAAATGAATGCAAAACCCCTACTTTACACTTTGCACATATTCAACAGATTATGAAACTCATAATATCGGGTAAAATAAAATATATCAATTGTAACTGCTGGTTTGGACAGGGTTATTATGGAGTGATCTTAACCACTCCAGTAACTCCAGAAAGAAAAAGGGACTTTAATAAAGACCCATGCAGCTAAAATGCTATTCCTGAAGGAAAGAGCAGCTGGCCATAGTAACACTGAGCGAGTGCAATCTCTTCCTCAATCTCTCCTCGATATTTGTTGTCTCTATGGCTGTTGCTCAGCCAGACAGAAAATAATGTCAAACTTCATGCTATTCCTAGCTCTTGGCCATGTTTCTCATTTGCCTTTGGAAGCAGCTATCTTGCCTTAAAGCCTTGGTAGCTTTGAGCACTCCAAATAAACAAACACAAGGTATGCAGGGGAAACTGGTTCACTTCACTCACTTCCACTTCTTTCAGACTTCAAGTGGAGACACGCAAGCCATAAGCCCTGAACCACAGGCATACAAAAGCCATGCTCATAAAAATTAAATACACATCCCATTTTAGCCACATCCTCCTCAAATATTTCTGCAAGCAAAATTCAGGATTTCAACCCAAGCTGTCTACAATTAAGGAAGGTACCATGATGTACCTGTTCCCCATGCCACAAGTTCAGCCCTGGGCACAGAAACTGCTGTGCCTTCGTGTCTAGATTTTTAATATTAGTATTTTTAAAAGAAAGCCATATTAAGGTACCAGCCCACAACAACAGTCTGAAAGTTAATTGTTCCCATGCATTTTGTGGAGGCCACAAACAGCACAGGGACACACACGATGTACACAAGAAGGAATATTGCTCTTTGCTATTTTGACACCATTAATCCCTTCCCCACACCCCACCCCCCTTTTTTTTTGAGCAAGACTAGCTCAGAGTTACCCTGTGTGATGTCAATGGTTATTTTGTGCTGATTACTGGAATCCAATCTCCAGACAGGATATATTTACAGCTGTCTACACTGTCTTACAATAAGCTGATGGATGACTCATCCTTTCTCCCCCTTCAGCTGAAATCACACAAAGGAAGATGGAGACAGAGTGACAGCCCATGGGAAGCAGGGAGAGGTGAATTGCAAAGACCTTGCTCTGCGTTTAAAGTACACTAGGACATAAGTCTTTACTCGTGTATGCAATGACAAAAAATAATCCTGGAATATGTATAATTTTTAATATTTCAGTACATGTAAACCCACCATGAACAGGCACTTCTTCCAGAGTTCCAGTACCTTTGCCAAGGCTGATTATCTCAGTGCCATGAGTGCACATCTCCTTGCCATGTACATTAAACAGCATGCAATAAATTCAAAATCCATTACCATAAACTTAAATACATCGCAGGAAGATGAAGCGTCAGAAGAAACAAAAACTTGACATTTTCCATCAAAGCTCTCGATGGGGCAGATTTGCCATCATAACAACAATATGAGCAGATGATAGGCTGATAGCACAGACTGGTGACAGAGACTGCCAACTCAGCAAGGCTGCAGGCAAGGAGCTCGTCTGCTCCGTGTGTCAATGGGCGAGGATGCGAGTCTGCATCGCCACAGACAAATTTAAACGAGGTAAGTGTATTCATAGCCTGCCTGCTCTCATTTCTGTCAGCATCAGCAGAAGAATATTTGATGAAAGGCTGAAAAGAGCTTGTGGGTTTGGCTTTTGTTTTCAAACTGGCTAAGTCAGTCTATAATCACAGCCTATTACCTTAATGCAGGGTGTACCAAGAGGAGGGCCAGGGTCCCTAAGCTCCGTCAGTAAGGATGGATCAGCAGGATGTGCTGTCACCAGCTCCTGCCACAGGTGGGTCGGGCTCTTTCTACAGATTTTGGCCAAGCAGCAGGAGGTCCTCGAGGACAGTTAAGGATGTGCCTACATGTTGTTGACTTCCAATGAATTTAGGCACACATTGGTCGTATTTGGTAAACAGAGATGATGCCGTGCACTGGGAGTAGCAGTCAGTACACAGCCGTGGCTTTAGCACTTCGGATAATGGGAAAAGCCAAAATGCCTTTGCTAAACTAAACCTGAGGACCCTGAAGTTTGACTTCTGTACTACACTGGTGCCCAGAAACATTGAGTGGCCAAACACACAAACAGATCCTGCATGAACTTCTGGAGAGACACCAGGAAACCCTGGAGCTGTTTGCAGCACAGCATGGAGTTAGAACTTTTAATATTTAATAAAAGACAATATTCTTCTATGCAACAGGCATCCAACACATTCACATTGATTGCATGTCTCTTCAGCTATGAAGTCTGTTTATGGTTGAAGCCCTTGTCCAAAATCAAAATGGACCTTCTAAGCTTCTCCATCAAGACACAAGATTTAGCCTACCCAAGAGTCTTCTCCTGAAATGAATGATATATGCAGGGGGATTTTCAGCATCAAAATGCCTGTCCTCATTTTTTAGTACCCCATTTGCAAATTCAAGGAATTATTCAAAACTACTAGAAAAGAGCATGGAAGAGAAATCCCACTTATCTTTATCACCCTATAAAACAAAGAAAATAGCAAGATATTAATCTGGGAATGCTACCTAAATGCTACCCTTCCATAAACAAATAAATAATCTGCACTAGAACTGTGAATTAACAGTAATGGCCATAAGACTTTTGAAGTATTTGCTACATAGAAATGCTGCATCTTGAACAGAAGGTTCTCAGTACCACAGAGATAAGCAAAAGCTTCGTCTGAAATCTTTCTCTTTAAAAAACAAACGAACAATTATATGTTAAAAACATCAGTTCTTGGACATCATGTCCCCAAATACATGTTTGCTACAAATGTTTGACTATATATTTACAATGTGCAAAACACAAAAATCAAATTGTAGAAATAAACACATCAATACTGTTTTTTCAATACTTAATACCCAGGGCAAACAAACCCAAGCAGGTGTATGTCAGCTCATGCATACAAACTCCAGACTTCTGCAATGTTCACTGCTGAATTAAAAGCTGCCTGGCAGCCTTCAGGGGAAGTTTTGTCAACCGAACCTGCAGCTTATAAAAGTCCATTCCTTGCTTATCTACCAGTGGCAAACGCTGCCAATGTTCTCTACTGCCCCACGGAATTGCCACCTCCTTTTGGATATGCTCCTGCCTTGGATTATTTCTGCTAAGTCACGGCGTTCCCTTGCCATCTGCAAAGGCACAGGCAGGCTCGAGTTATTCCTCCGTTCTGGAGGCAGCTTAGAGGACACCACTGATCCTCTCAAAGGACACAGCAAACTTGGCACCAGCAATCCAAAGTGCTGATTTTCTCCGACTGAAGGAGAACAGGCGTGGAAATAGCACATGGAAGAATGAACAATTCTGCTCACAGGCTACCCCATGGAGGAAAAAACCCAACAAAACCAAACAAACTAAACCAACCAACGCCCAGCTTGCAGACACAATAAAATACTGATATTACAACCTATGCAGCACAGCAATACAACCAGTGTAGTCCTACACACTAACCTGTCTTTGCAGTACAGCTTGCTTTGTTCCAGGGGTATTGATTTTATTGCACAGCTGTAATTTAGGGAGTCATCCAAAGCAATTACAGAATCCTAGTAATTAGCCTCCTTGCTTCTAGATGTGACTTCAAGGTCACAACCAGAATCTATATCAAACTGGAGTTACAGAAAGAAATCTCTCACTGTCAAGAGTTAAATTATCTTTCCACTTCCTTCCCCAAACATACACCAACAAAATCAATTCTTGATGTGGTCCATATTGCATTATTGATGTAGAGATGACATAAAATATCCCTAATTCCATTAGCTGCTGTCTGAAAGAAGTGTTAGTAAGTACATGATATTTAATGACAAAGAGACAAGAACCCCATGGCACAGATCTCTCAAACCAGTCCCTTGCCCCACCCAGGGATCCATGGAAGTAGCTGCCAGCCAGGCGTTACTCAAGGGCATCAGAGGCTTTGCACACCAAAAATCTGTCACAGCCTTTGCGCTTTATGCAGCAGGGCCTCGAAATCACCCAGTATGAAGGGTTACTTTGCAGCATGTGTACCTGTGAGCCTTTAACTTCCAGATCTGAGAGGGAGGGAGAGGAGCACTACCCAGGAACTGACAGATTTGCCATTTCCGAATGGAGAACACAATGGCCACATGATGTGCCTTGTCACAGCTGTGAACGTGCTCAGAACAGCAAGAGGAGAGTCACCTTGGCTGCCATAGCTACAAACTACTCCAGTGGCCAAGGGGGGCATCTCCAGAGCTGCTCAGTTGTGCTCCCACAGAAAAATCAGGAGTGGAGCTGCCCTGGCTGCAGAAGAACAAAGCCAAGGCAGAATTTGCCTTTGCTGTGACTGAATGATTTTCAGCAGCTCCTCTGCATCCAGGAGAACCAAAACCACCCAACTTTAACCCTGCACAGCAACACCCACAAGATCACTGTGCAACTCCCCATCTGATCCGGTAAGCAAAATTGGCAGCTTTATCAAGGTAGCTGAACTTAAAAAGCCACACAACCAGACAATTTACTGTGTATCCCGATAAAGTGTTCCAAAGGATAATAAATTACCCTCACTATTAAAACATAAAACTTCTAGTTCATATTTTCCTTCTAACCAGCAGCTCCTGCTGGGCCATGCACATGCGAACTCAAAGGGCTCTTTCTCGTCATTTTTTTCCTTGAATACCAACTCCCAGAGCGTGATGTGGTTTCTGGCTGGAGGAGCATTCAGCGAGGAGCATTGAACCATGCAGGGAGGGGAGCAAGGCAGCTGACAGCTGAGTACAGAGGGCAACCTCCTCTCTGGCAGACAAAAACAGAAGAGGGTTATTCAAGCTCAAGAATGTTATAGTCATTATTTATACCTATAAAAATATGTAGGTGTATGGAGAGGGAGAGAAAAATCTGATATAGGACTTGATGTGGAGTTTTCTGAAAAACAAACCTTTCTGAATTTTTTTAAACAAAACCCAAAGAAACAAACAACGCCTCAGTGTGATTTCAAGAAAAATACACATTTTAACAGTTTCAGTAGGCTTTAATAAGGATTTATGGTTTGCTGGTTGGTTTAGACATATTTCTAAAATCTGACATTGAAGGACATATTTAAACAGCAATGGAAAAATGCATGGATTCACCCACACATTTCTCAACACTTCCCCTCATGGAAAACGGGCATCACGCACCTACAGGAACTGTTTGTCAAGGCGGATGCAGCAAAGTTTCTCTTAAAAAGGCCAAAGAATAGGGATTTTATTTCTCCCCAGATGCTGTCCATGTATTTGTTCTACACAAGAATGGGATCCATAGTGCCTGCAGGCAGCCCCTGAGCAATGGTACAAACCCCAGGGAACCCCAACAGCTGAGGAGAGATGCAAATCATAAACCTGGAGGTGTTTAGCTTGGCCTCATCCCAACACAAGCTCTTTAGCTCAAGAAGTGCCAAGCTTTTTTCCTTGCCTTATGAACTTCTAGGAGCACATGGCCACGTTAACACTGCAGTAATTACAGCTACCTAAAGGAAGACAGACAACCATTCTCTCCACAAGAAGTTCCTTTGTAATAAAGAAATGTCAAGCAGGACGTGTCTTAATAATAGAGTCTGTGTTTCTAATACAGTAGTACTCCAGTCAAAAGAGCTTTGTAATAGAATTTAACAGCAAACAAAAATTTGCACTGAGAGCTTATGCAACAAATGCTTCAAAAATAGAGTAACAACAAGAAAAAGTATCTGACAAGACTGGTCCTTATACAAAAACTTCTTCTGTCCATTTTTCACATTTCTTATTTTTTAAGTACGCTGATATCTATTTAAGTGGGAGTTAATCCCAATATGAACCTCAAATAATTTTCTTAAGGAAAACATAATAAATAAGTCTATCCTCAAAACCATCCTAGAACGCTAAGTGACTATACTATGAAGTTACCCTCCTTTCTTTTCAGTCCAGGATTTATTACAGTTTCACTAAAATCTATGTTACTCTCTCAGATACTTAAGAACTCTGTAAATAACACAAGAATTATGCCATATGATTTCACATGCCTTTCTGCCCCTTGAAGCTTAACTCAGTATATTCAACACAGCCCCAGTATCTAAACTTAGTTTCCATGCTCTGGGAGCAATCTAGTCAAATATTAAATATCATTGGACAACACTGACCCTCTCTAAGTCCCTTCTTATCTTGTGACTGCAGTCCAAGTTTGCTTACTTCCAATATTTTCACTTTCCCAAGGGAAAGCAAATTCAATGCTTGCAAAGGATGAAAAACTGAACTATGAACAGAACTCCAAAACTGAGCCCAAGTACACAGAGTGCAGAGGGGGTGAGGGGGGAAGGGGAGGCGAGTAAGGGGAAAGTCACCATTTTTTTCAATTGCACCCAGACAACAAACCCAAAACGTCAACATTAAAAGGAAAGCAATGTTTTTCACAGTCAAGTCCCTTGTGTGATGTGCACAACATGGTATCAGTTCCCTTCCTGGGTATTTTCAGCACTTTATTGGCACCTTACTGTCAAGAAAGAACATGAAGTGTTTCAAAGCCCTGATATCATCACAGCACTGTTACATTGTTGTTTTCGAAGAGGTCACTTCCACTCAATAAAACGGCAGCAGGGAGTGCAGAGGAGGATTGCACAGAACACACTGTCAAGTTACAGGGCGTAATAAACAATACATGGGAAAAAAGAGCTTTTAAGAGACACAAAAATAATAAAGTAGAAAAGGTACAGAGCTCAGGTAACTCCTTTAGGACACACACTCAGCTCTGAAAGAGATCCTAATGCTGAAACTACTGGCTTAATCAAAGAATGGAAAAGTGACCCCCTGCATTCCGACCTCAGAACACACAACCTCCTCAGGGAAAGTGAATTGAAACAGCACTGGATTTAAAACAACCAAGGGAAAAAACCCAAATGGTATAGTTTTTAACTGTTGTGTAGAAGCTACTGCGAGTTCTCTTGCTCAATTAATTAAATCCCACAGTTTGATTTTTTTAATTTCAAGAACTTATCACTAGGTGCCAACAACAAAACATCCTTCATTCACTCACTGTCTCACACAGAATTAAACATTAAAAACACACACCGCTTTCACATATCACTTCAGGCATTTAATTTTCCTCTGAAATCAACTACTTTTTTTTTTTTAATGGGTCAACTGCTGACCTCCCCGACACTGCAGTGCAACAGTCTGACAATAAACAGGCCCAGGAGGTTTGCTGAAAACATAAGCTTGTTGAACATCTGGTGCTATTGAAGGACAAAACCTGGAAGAAACAAGGCAGGGGGTGGTGGTGTCATTCTGAGCGGGGAGAAGACTTGGTCACCTTGCCAAAGTTGGGCAGTTTGGAATCTTAAGCTCCAATTCAGGCAATAACAAGCAAGTGACCTTCTTTAATGGGACTGGATCAATGGATGTCAAATAGATTAAGGCTGCTGGCAGATAAGTCAATCTGCAAATAAACTACTCACAGCTGGTTCAGGGATCCAAGGTATCCGTAACTGATTTTTCTAAAAATACAATATCTCTTCCAATAAACTTCTCAGTTTAAAAAAGAGGTAAGTTAAAGATAAATGGAGTTTTTTTCTTACAATCCATCTTTTTTAGATAGCAAAGTGTTGCTAATAGACAGCTCCTCTGGGACACTATTTCAGTGATGTGTTTGTTAGCAATGCTTTGGTGGAGGTGAGGATTTCCAACAAAGAAAGTCACACCAACGTCACTGCCAGGAAGGTGTCCTGATGCTTCACTGCCTGCCCTCAGATTCAGCAGCAATTACGTTCCACAACCAGCCTACTGAAAGGCAACTTACACCAAGGCTCAGACTGACAGCATTGCAAGGACATGAGGCAAAAGGCAGGTTCTGTCCCATGCTGAACGAGGCTTTAAGGATATTTCACGGAACATCAGTCTCCAACTGAGACAAGGAACAAGGCAGGGCAGACTGGTGCCAGTCACCAAACGTTTAGGATATAAATGCACCATCTTTCCAAGGAATCAATCCACTTACACATGGTGTAAGCAGACCAGAAAGGGCAGATTTGCTGTAAGTCAGAGAAAATTCACCTAAAGTGAGGCATTTCAAGGATACCGATCAGCAGTTTTAGCAACAGCAGTTTTTCCTAATTTTTGAATACAACCCCTATTTCAGATACCATAGCAGTTATTTGACCAGTGCCAACATAACTCTTACAAAGTTGTGTCTAATTAAATTAATCTAAAACTCGTCAGGAGGCAGCATTTGCTTCCCTTGCTATGCTGAAGCACTGGTGCTGGGTTTGAATTAACAGCTGATTTTTAGTTCAGGCCTGATAAGGCACTTATTCTAAACAGAACGTTTTCCCTCTTCACAGGTTAAGCTGCATCTGCGTTCTGCAGTGGGAGAGAAGGCAAAGGATTTGGTGTCCTCCTTCACCAGGGGAGGTTTCACATTTACAGTGTGTTTGTGATGACCAGCTCTGAATGAACAGCTGGTGAGTAGCCATAAGGATACCTGCAAACAACATGCACAGCTTCCTTTTAGGTGTAAAGGTTACCTAAATATGAACAGATGCCCATATTCAGCTCAAGAAAAAAGGTGGAATTAACTTCACTACCAAGCAACAGCAGGAATTCTGCCATGGTCTAATCTTTATTGAGGGCAGTTTTTAGGCTTACCTATAATAATCCATTTTAAGCTGTTTCCATTTTAAGTGGTTGAAACTATTTTATAAACTGTGTCTGACAAAAACTTGTTTTCAGTCTCCTGGAACTATTTTAAGCTTTTACTTGGTAATGGAAAACACATGTGAGAAACAGAATATCAAGTAATTCTAGCAGTAGTATTTCCATATTTTATTTTCATCTTATTCATAGAGGTGAAGTGGAAATGAAATTCACCTTACATGACCAGACAAACCTGTAATCCCTGCTGCAACTCCTGTAGCTGCTTTAGTGCTCTTCAGAAATACTTGACATTTTACTAAATATCAAGTTATCTGTCTTTCCTGTCAGAAATCACAGAATGTGCATATCACAAATTCACTTCTGTTACCTTTAGGCGTTTTTAAAAAACGCAAATCTTGTATTTATTTTAGTATACAAGGAAGCACCATATAAAATCTGAATTTTTCTTTATGAGCAGATAATTTTATGATAGCTTGCCTGGCGCTCTTTTGTTTTCCATTTTATGACATTTCCTGTGCTGAAAGATGTAACTGGACTGCCACATTCAACCAATATCAAGTAGCCCATTCATACTTTTGATTTTCACATTAATCTCACTGCAATAATTTATAGGACTGACTTTTTCAATGTTTTTTTTTTTTTTTTAAATATGGCACCTGGTATTTCACTGGAACACCTCAGTCATCAGATTTTGACACAGAACCTTCCACAGTCACTTTTTCAGTGCCATTCATGAATGCACAGACTTTTTTTTAATATTCTCTGCAGTTATTTCTTTTTCAGGCTGCAGAGTTAAGCCAAAACAAACCAAGAGAGGTGTTTTGTCACATAGCACATATGTAAGCTGCCACAGCGTGCTCTGAATGCAAAAAGCTTACACAGCTCCACCAAAGGAGACCAGGGAGTTTAGGAAACTAACTATTAAGGGTTACTAAACACATATATATCTGGCTAAGTATGAAATCCAGATGATTAGAGGCTAAGGGATCACCCAGATGAAATAAAGCTTCAGAGGAATCAGGGAAAGAGAGGGATCACTCTCTTACCCAGTTCCCACACTGACACTTAGCCAGCTAGTAACTGCTGCTGTTGAGGACTGGATGCAGATCTAGGGGGACTATTGGTCAGATCCAGGTTTATTTATCCTTTCCTTCTGCAGAAGCCATGCTTTTCTTCCTATTCAGCCTATTATTGTTTAGTATTTATTTAGTTCAGTATTTACATGTTTTAACATGAGGAGAAAGGGTAGAAGACGGCGGGTGTGGACAACAGGAGCACGCAGTACTCAAGTGACAGGCTGGCCACAATAACATCACCAGGTTCCCTGCTCTGTCCCAGTTCACAACATCATATTCACCCTTTGGGTCACTCATTAGTGACTTTTTCATCATATTATGCACAATGTTTCCAGGATCTCTTTCCAGGTGGCAACAGTTCACTGTGCCCAGAACTCCTCACACACCACGCTGAGGCTGATTTGTTCCCCTCACCCCATCCTGTTACACATTACTGGGCCCATAAAATCACCAAACTTCACCTGGTACTTTAGTGTCAAGTTAATTAGTGCAGGACTCTCCTCAGAGTCCAATTTAGATTTATCTGCCTTGAAAGATTGTGTATAAATTACTTCACCTTATTTTCCAATTCACTGTTACCATACTGAGCAGGGAAGATCCCACTAATAATCTCCTCCCAGCTTAGAACCTGATCATTTGCTTCCATCTTTTCTTGCCGGTTTTCAAAAAAGGTTCCCAAAAGAACTGCCCAACTTCACCAACAAACACGTTTCTCAGAAGGGATTCTTTCTTCAGGTTCTCTGAAGTATCTGAAATTTCAAAACCTATTGGACTACCCTTGCTCCCATGCATTCCCACCTTCAGAGAACTAAAGAGCATTACACTCCCTTCCATGAAATAATCATCTTATGTATTCACCCATCTAATCAGCCTATTCTTTGTTACAGTTTCTAATATCAAAAGCCAAATTCTTGTTAGATTTTTAATTTAATCTTTATCTGAACACTGGATCTCCAGGCTGGATCAATGAGAAGCACAAACTAGAGGTGGTGTCCTCTGTAATGGAATCTATTGTACATAATGTAGACTAGATAATTGAAAATATACGTGTTCTCTCAACTAGAACATCTAGATAAATGGAAAAGCACTGCCCAAGTAGGTCTGAGGTATCAACAGGAGCAATTGTGACAATTGCTGCAGCCTGAACACAAAAGGCCAGTTAAGGGCTGCAGTCACCACTGCAAACCAAGCCAAAGGAGATGCTGCACACCAGCAAATCCCGGGACACGGGCAGGAAACGCCTCCAGGGACACTACACTTAATGACTGTGTCTTCTGATGTACTTCAGGGCACGCATCGTTGTCAGCCTAATTAAAACCAGAAATCATTTACTGCTCATTGTTTTCCCTTTGAGGCGGGAAAGGACTGGAGACCGCTGGCAGAAGCACCCCAGGAGGCACTGAATTCCCTGCTACAATTACCTGGCAAAACGAGTAGTAACATCTTTGGAGACTGCTGTCTGCACGACACAATTATGTGTTTAATAAAGCACTTGGTTTCAATTTCCAAAAACAGCTGAATTTGTTCTCTGAGAATTTCAAGAAAGGCCCTAAAATTTATACGAATGAGATATAGATAGATAGATATAAAATATATGTATCATTCATCTTGGATGGTCCATTTGGGACATGGATAGTTTGACTCTGAAGAAGCTTATTTGTAAAATTATAATGCAGCCAAATGTGGAAGTTATTATCTGAAAAGATCTGAAAAATTACAGGTCTAATGCTGCTTAATCCAGAACACTTCATTCTTTGGAAGTGTTGTGTCATACAGAGAATCAGCCCTTGTGTGAAAAGGCTCCCTTGCTTACCCATTTACTGCACTCTAGGTAGAACAGAGTAACAAGCTGTCAAATCAAGCCAAAGAGACCCTAAAAACCCCTTGTGACTGCAACTGACTGACAGAAAACCAGAAGCAGAACGGGTCTTTCTAAGGTTTAGCAGCAAGAACATCCAGAAGGGCCTTTAGTCAGTACCTCCCCCCTCTACCACCTGAAAATCCATCTCTTTGGCTGCTGCTCATTCTGCAAGGCTAAAGGAGTGCTCTATAATTCAATCAGCTTTATCATGACTTTCCACATTAAAGAAAACTAATGACTTCTTGACAGTCAAAGAAAAGTGTTCTTTTTCAAAAACACAAGAATTTTAGAGTTTATTCAGGGGATCAAGCAAAATCTAGTTGTGTTCAAGACACATCTAGACAGCTTTACACCATTGCATTTGTAGGACTCACTTGATTTACCCCAATTTCTTCAAAGGTCATTTCTCACATTTTATCTCGAAAGACTATTTTAAAATAGTGTTTTTGCAAAACAACTGGCAGAAGCAGCTGAACAGAGCCCATTTTTCAAACCTGTGCAGAGACAAATCTGAACAGAGACAGTATCATTTGCAGATTAAAGAAAGAAAAGAATGAGTAAAAGGTAACAACTGCCCACTTAGGGAAGGACACCAAAGCACCCTTCTTTCCCAACTCCTGAAAATAACATTTTATAATACTCCCTGCAGAGAATCTAGAGAAACAGTATTGCCCACCTGCTCACTAAAAGGAGACACTCCTCCATCTCCAGCTAAAGCAGAGGAGACCTCCTTGCACAAGGAGATACCATTTCCCAGCAGCCAGTGGATTTCAGAGAAGCACATGGCATTACTGAGCTCCACAGAGGATCAGAACATTACTGTCAGATTAGCGTTGGGAAATGGATTTACCATCTGCCTTTTTGGCTCAAAATCTTAATCCTAAAAGCCTGAAAAACAAAGGGTTTTTTTACACTTAATGTGTGTTCTTGTATTGGTTACATAACTGTGGTTTTCTTCTGTTCTTAGTACTGAGCAACTTCCCAAGAAGAGAGAACACTGGATTTTCATTTTCTCCTGCTCCAAGAGCAGCTCCTACCAAGCACCTCCTTTCATGCATTACTTCAAAAACTAATTATGCAGAGTTAGCCAAAAGCTCTAGTTTAAAAGCCTAATCTCTTTTTTAAAAATTACCACTGCAAAGGCAATTGTGTACTGAGAACATAACCAGAAGATGCTAAAATTGATGGGGGTTTGGGTCTACAGCTTATCCTGCTCATAAGGGTAGCTAAACATACAAGAGGGGAAAATAGCAAACAATGACATTTGTTATTGCAAATAATTGTCAGCGATGGGAAAACAAAATTCTACAAAATGTTTTGTTATTTTCTACCTAGGAAAGCAAACCTTTTCCCTACTTAACATAAGATGCCTACTGCAACAATTTGTTAAGATGTCTTATAAAGCAAACGAGTAACTTAGAGTGAATCTCTGTTAAACCAAAATCACAGCAATTCACAATAGTAGGGAATAAATAATTTAGTGTACCCCCTTAGATTTTATGCTCATGTTTCATACATGAAATGCTTCTTGGTATTGCCATTTTAAGGAAGTTTCTATCAGCACAGAAATCTGGGGAACAGAAAGCAGATGGCGGTTCCAGCTGACAAGCCTGATGAGGAGTTCCTGGGAGCTGCGGGATTTGTTGTCCGGCACTTTCCCGTGGGTTGCTGAGAAACCCATCCACCACAAGCCTGTGATGGCTCCTCTTGCTCCCGGAGCAGCAGCACGGAAGGATGGGCTGCTTCCCCTCTAACAGAGAGCCTCTAATGACAGCAGCCAAAGCGCCAGGGAGGCCTCTCACACACAGACACCCCTCCCCAGGCTCGTTTTTTTGGAAATAGTCAATTCCTGGCTAATTCCTCCTGCAGCTCCTTCTTTGCAGAGCTGTCACCACTAACCACTCATGTGTGCAGCACCTCACACACACACCCAGCCAGGGACAGCAAGAGCCACAGCAGCAGCACTGGGTAAGAAGTAGAAGCACAGAATTGCTGCTCTCTGGCCAGGGAAGCTGCTGAAAGCACCACCCCCTTTGGTACAAAGTCCCAACCATCCTGCTTTGTTCCTCCTCTGTTTTAAAGATAAACTTATTTTCATGAACATTTTAAGGTTATAGCCTACGCATGCATTACATAGTAAAGGTGTTTGGAAAAAACAGGCCAGAGGAAGCCTGGAAATTCCTCTGCACAAGTGATTTAGGGAAAAAAAAAATCGCATTCTCAGGAAGCTGTGGCTTGCATACAGATGCTGCCCAGTTATCAGAGTTGCACTTCAGAAATGTTATCAGAGTTTCATTTCAGAAATGTTGCTGGGGATGATGCTAAAAGGCTGGAACTCCAGTATTTCAAGTACATCAAGTTACAAGCAGGATCCTGAACACATTTGCATCACAGACAACTTAGTTTCTGCTTTATTCTTGAAATGAAATTATAAAATGCCTTGAATATCTTCCTGGCGATCAGTTACACCTGGAAGTTTAGCAAATTATTTTAGAGTACACAAGATTTATTACATAGAAGTAACACATTTAAATTTACAGTAAGTTCAGAAAACTGAGAAAAAAAAATTTAAAAACTTTATAGGAGTCCATCAGCAATTAAGAATATTTAACTCAAAAACATGCAGGGTTAATTCAGCTTCTCTTCATCTCAGATCCAGAGATATTAACAGTTCACTCATTTCTACTTGAACTGAAAACTCTAGTCGTAAAGTCATGAATGGCAACAAATCCTGGGAGATGCCAATAGCACCACAGTGATTCCTGCAAAGTTCATACTAAAAACACAGGGAACATTTGTCAGGTTCTTTGACTTATACAGGCTCTTACTCTGACTTACAAACACAGTTAGAAGCAGTGGCCAGGAAAGTTCAGCGTGGCTGTGTTTAACACCAGGAGGAGCCAGGTGAATTTTCACTCCCTACCAATACAGCTGGGGGCTGGAATCAGAGCTCCTGCACTGCTGCCAGAAAAACTGGTGATGAAAGTAAAGAAAGTACAGGAAGGATGTTTGGTCATTCAGGAGCTTGGATAGTCCTGACCTTTCTTTTCCATGTGCTACTTCGTTCACTACATCAAGGCTTATTTCCTTCTGTCAAAATCTCAGCTTTTTTTTTTTTTTTAACCCTATTACCAGAATTCTTTGCCTTCTCTCTTCCTTTTAAGCGCTAGTGCCTTCTTCACATTTGCTCTTTCAAGTACATCTTCCTAGCTCTTGCTGGCACTTGTCACTTTACCTCTTGCTCTTCCTCCTCCCTTGCCACACATTTCATTCTGTTGCCTGTGGGCCACAGGTCTCTCATGATATCATTCATCCTTTGCACACTACAGCCCTTTGGCCAACGTCCCCACAACTTTAACTTTCAAATCTCAATCTAAATGAAAAGTGAAGCATATGTGAAAAGTGAGCATTCCCTTCCCAAGTCAAGAAAACACCACTGAAGCTGGTTTCTCAGTGTAAGCTCAAGCCCCAGGTGAAGCCATCCCTCCTTTCCCAAACGTGCCATGAACAAATCACTCAGAAGTACAAAAGCATTGGCTGTAACCAAATACTAACGTACACTTAATGGACTGCAGATTTCGCAGGATGTTTAAAGTTTCCCCTCTGATCTCTCTGAACTTTGGCCTTCATTTGTTTATACAGGCAGAGGCCAGCAGGTCATACCACTAAAATCAGCAAATTGTTTACACATATGGCGAGCATGCATGGAGCAGGGCTGGAGTCATGGCTACGACGCAGCACATTAAAGCAATTGCTTTAGTTAAAACAACAAAGATAGAATCTGAGTCCACACACGTGATGAGGAGACCTTCCAGTGCAGTGAAACTCAGTACGAACCAAGAAATTAACTGGTATTTCTTCAGGAGCCAAGGCACACATTCCTCGCCAACCTAACCCGAGTCACTTACCCCAACATTGCTTGTTTCATGAGAAGTGGCAGCTTTTGACATCACCGGTGTCAAAATATTACAAAATTTTAAGTGCATGAGCTAATTCAGCAGGGTGGCAGTTAATAGTGCAAAGAATATAACAGCTCAAAAGGCAAGGGTGGAAGAGAAGCTGTCGCTGACAGTACACAAACCCCAACCACGCTGCCAGGTTGTGCTTGTTTGAGAACCAGGTTCTAGACAAATCAAGTTCCCAAGCCTTTAAAAATGATTTTAACTTTCATAAAGATCTCTTTAAAAGCCTCTCCAAATAGTGTATTTTACATAATACAAATCACTTGAAAACGAGGTGTTTTCAGCAGCATAAAGCATTTCAATTTAGAACACGTGGACAGGATATTGGCATTACCCCACATTCTGTTTTGTTTTGATGGACAGAGGAATGTATTTTTGAGAGCAATTACAGGCTCTATGCTTAAGAGAATGCCAAAATATGAAAGGTAAGCACTACAAGAAAAGAGAAAAAGCAACAGGATCTAAAAGAAATTAATCACTTTGCCTTGCTCAAATATACTGTAACTGTCAAGCTTGCTGAAACCAGAGGGAGGAGGAAACAGACTTTTTTAGCTTCAAGATGCTGTATCAAAGCTTTGTGGCCCATTCAGTGGCACAGAGAATAGGCCTGCAGATACATGGCATACACAAGAATATTATTAACTTTTATAGTTACTTTTTATTGAAAAGCAGAAGCACCATGTCTTTAAATGTCATGTCCAAACCAACACATGCAGAAATGGAATTCGTATTTCCAATGGGAACACAGCATACTGTAAAAGTTAAAGTGTCTGTTGTGAGAAATATAATTCTTAAACAAAGTTGTACTTTTTTAATGTTACCTACTTTGCTCATAAAACATTTTGGTTTCATACAAATCACTTCTCTGGAATAAGACAATTTGCCAATTTCTTATCACTGGTTTGCCAGACAGAGACAGAGCTAATAAGAACCTTCTCATAAAAAAAAAAAAATCCAATCCAGCCCAAAGACATCCCACGTCTGGAAGTTCATTACTTTCAGAAAGAAATGTTCACAGAAGGCAGAGATAAACTCTTACATTGTTATTCACGATACAAGTTTGACATATGCATGAAAATGAAATTTGTGTTGTCTTAAGCATGACCATGGAAAATACAGGTATAGCTTTGACTAACTCATCTGAGGTTACACTGGAAATTACCAACAGAAGTTCTCTTTATAGTGTCATCATTTTATCTTCTGTATTTCATCACCAACTGACATTTAATCAGCTGAAAACATCCTCTCAGTACTTGCACATGAAGTTCAATTCTGTCAATAACTTCTAACATCTCCTCTGCCTCAACCCTGAGTCTCAGCACTGAAGACCGAAATGCCCCATCTCACACTTCTAGTGTTGGAGGGTTTTCAGCAAAAATCAGGTTTGATAACAGACCTGAAGACAGATTGGATCATCAGTCCCATCCCAAAACAGTTTAAAGTGAAAGACTGCAGGTATATTGCCAAATCAAACCAGATGAGGGGCAGCGTTGATGCAGTGCTGTCCTGCCAGCAGGGCTTTTCTGCTGTTATCTTCAAAGGGCAACACAAACCTGAACCTGATAACGCAGGGACCGTCATGCTCTGGGGTTTTCCACACTGCCTAGCTGGGGAAAACTACAAAATACACCAGCTCAGAGGACTGGGGGGAGAAGAGGAAAGGGAAAAGTGAGTACAAAAGAATGACTTGCAGCTGAACTTACCGCCCTTTAGCAGACTGAAACACTATCTCGAGAAAGTGGGATAAGGCTGCCCAGCTCAGAATTACAGCAGCAAAAAAGCAAATCCCGTTCTGCCATTTGCCAGCTTCCAAGTGCTTGACTTCACAGCCTCAGCATTGTTTTCACACAGTGTTAGTGCTAGGGCAGCTTTATTCTCCTGTACACAGGGAGGCAGACAGCACCAGCACTACTTTCAGTGGAACACCTGCAGAACAAGGCAGCAGCTCTGGACATGCTCATTTTCAGGCCCACTGCCTTTCAATTTACCATAAAAAATGGATTTTGCCATAATATGAAGACTGGTATATGAATTGCCACAATACACTCTTTTTCAAAGTGGAATTTTCTCTGAGTTCAAACTAGAAATCAGGTTGTTTAACTGCCTCTCCAAGCAGAGAAGCTACACTGGATTTAAGAGAAAGGGACCATCTGCAAAAAGAGTTTGTGATTAGGGAAGGGTAGAAACTTCCATGGCTAGAGAGACAAAAAAAAAAAAAAGGAGTATCTTAAGGAAAAATATAACATGCATGAAAACAGTCTTAATTTAAAAAGCACATGCGTTTCTGGCAATAAAATAAATATTTCACTGAATGACAGAAGTATCGCTATTTGCCCTGAAACTTGGATTTACACTCTACAGTTCCCAACAGCAATACAGATAGAGCAAATCCAAAAATAAAACCCTTTACAAATTTCCACTTCTAATACAAACCTGTGAGAATTATTTCACATTGCTGAGCAATCCCAGCATTATAGTTTGAGTAAATTTATAAAAGAATTAAGCAAGGCTTAATTAAGCAAGTTGCTATTTCAGTGTATTACGTATAATATTCACAGTGTAACTTTAGGCTGCAGCATTTCCATTTTGAGAACAGAGGTGTAGTCACTGCTCTTCCAGGTTCTAACTTCTTAAAAACAGGATGCATGAGAAATCAGTGGAAACATGATCAGAACACATTATCAGGCATTTTTGCCTTAAAACTGTAGATTTGGCAGTTGCCATGGCACCTTGGTGAACCAGGGAGGGAATAAAAAGCAGAGGTATGTCAGGATGCAAAGACACCACAGCCCTGTGGTTTCTGATGCCTGTTCTTAGCCTTAGGAACTACTGAGCCTGAAATAAAGTATCCCAGCACCTTTTTACGTGCTAGGCCAATGATAACTGCATTCCTTGCCAATAAACAAATTAGACAAAACTGTAAGGAGGAAAAAAAACCAACCAAACAAACAAAAAAATCCCAAACAAACCAAAAACCTGCTATCTGTGTGCCTTAGATTGCCTGAGGAGGCTCTGTCACTGGAGGTCTTAATAAGACAAAGCTATATAAAACAAAACCCATTCATCATTACAGCTAAAGTCACACATTTAAATCTGAAATGTGCTTTTCTGGAAGAGCGGCACTGCACCTGATCTTCTACAGTTATCAGTAACAAAAATGCCCTACATGAAGTTGGGGACAAGAAAAAAAAAACCAAAACAAGATAGGTAAGAATTTATTCCTGCTTAGTGTGGTAAGAGAAAAGAAGAGAAACTCAGCTGGGGAAGGAAAGAAAGAAACAGGGAGTGAATAAAGGACGAGTATCTGGGAGAGAGCTGGAATGCAGAGACCACCAAGAAGGGGTAGGGGGTGGCTGGGGTGAAAAGCCATCTAACAGAGTGGCATATTCAAGTGACAATACAGTGGTTTCAACCTGCTGGGAAAAGGCTGAGAATTAATTAGAAAGTGCAACAAATTAGGATTAAAGGACAAAAAATGCACTTAAGCCAGGGAAGGGCGGCGCATGTAGAAGAAAAACCCTCCCCAATAATAGCTATCTGACTCCTGAAGCAGGCACTGAAAATGCTGTTTCCTGTTAAATTATCTAGAAAGTTAAAGATTGTTTCTTCACAGCATTGGCTGCTTAATTGCTGCTGCTTCATCCTCTGACTGCATGTCTATAGGGAAAATCCTTTGTAAGGTTTAGCAATACTGGATTTTCAGAGTACATTATTTCCATTGCAGTCTCCAGAGTCATGTATTATATAAATAGCACAAAACAAGTTTAGATAAACAAAAAACCAAATCCATTTAAAAATTTTAATTGAAAACCATTTTGGGGGGAAACCCAGAGTCTGATGAGAGATTATGGATTTCTCCTGGCAGTTAATAATTCCACAATTTTGACTTAGATTTCTTTATGGCAAAAAGGCCTCCAAGGGGAAGACTGTTTATAATTAACAACTGTGGTATGTTAGACCAATGCAAATTAAAATAAACTGAGAACAGTAGGAAAGAGGAGAGAAGTTGCGCTTGGCTTCAAAATTGGTATTTTAGCTTAGAAGCATCACCCTCAATTCAAAATGCTAAACACACAGAGCCTCAGGTCTGAAAGAGTTGCAGGGGTTCCACTGTAGTCTCTGCACAGCTGAGAGCAGAAGGTGTGAACAGACCCCACGTGCCAGAACTTCTGCAGCTGTATCAGCAAGCACAGGGGATGTGCGCTGAGACCCCTCCTCGCTCCCTGCATCTGCAGGACAAACAACCCCCAGCTCCTCCCTGGTGGGCTGCAAGTGCCCCAGCAGGAGCCAAAGGGATCATCAGCCTTTCCCCAGGCAACCCAGGAGCCAGAACATCAACTGCTGCTCCTGGGCCCCTGCACAGAGGCACGTACAACTCCCTGGACTGAGCCAGCCTGCAGGCGGAGCGAGCAGACTGCTGGCACACAAAGACAGGAGCCAAAACTTCTGTCTGGATGATCCTTAGTCCACCTGTTCCTTCAGGGTAGGTAAGTTTGAAGAACATACTTTGCATAATACTTCTGTTTCCTTTGGGGATGTAAATACAGATATTAAAAGCAAGGGATCTGTTGCATGGCAGAACTCAGTAGGTGCTGACAGAGCCCAGGGACCCTCGCTGGTGAGGGCCAGATACTGCAAGAAAGATCTGTACGTTAAAATACAAATGGGTACAGACAAATGTTTTCCATAAATTATACTTAAAAGTAAAGTCTTCTTTTCTGAGACAAATACTTTCACCTTCCTGAGCTCAACAATTATTTTCAGAATTGAGTAAGGGCTATGGGAGGTTTAGGGCAACAACTGCAATGAGTTCAGTTTACCTACTCAATGACCAAGTTTTCCATCACAGCACTGTTATATTGACTGTCCTCCCAATGCTTTGTTTAAACACTAATGCATCAGTCATGATCTGCAATGTACATTTACACAGAAGTGTTTTGCTATTTCTCTGTTCCAGTCTATAAATAGTGTCCAGGACTCCTCATCAGACACCAGATATGAATAGACCAGCTTTCTGTAAACAAGCACATACCTGATCTGAAAAGTAACATTTACTGCTTTTATGTTATTTGAGGTTTCTAATTATTGCAATAGGCAGTAAATCACAAGGCTGATGTAAAATTCTGTCCAGCTTAGACACTGGGCAAACGTCTGTGTGGTAAGTACTGACAGCATTTGATCAAAGGAGTTTGTGCTGGGAAGAACTCAATGGACTTACTATGAGCACTCTCCGTCCTGTCCCCTGCCTTTCCTCCCAAACCCTGAAAACATTTGCAACTCCAAGTCTCTCAAAAAAAAGCAAAAATGTCTTGTGAAAAGTCACAGATCATCATCATGTGACATTCAAAGCAGTTTCTCAAGCAGAATACTCTGGGTATCAGATGCAGCTGGAAGAAGTACAACTGATTTTAATTACAGCATTATTCTAGGAGCAATATCCAGAGTCCAGAGGGCACACAGGTCCCTGATCTTTGACCTGCAGCCTTATCCTCCTGTGAATCTGCCATCTCTGCAGTAATTAACACACTTGGAAGTCTGCATCATCTGGGACGTACGTTTAAGTTCATTGCAGCTGCATGAAAGCCCATCATCTGAGCCTTTCACTCTTCCATTCCCACAAGCCTTTCACTCTTTGCCAAGCAACTAAAAAACACGAGCTTTTAAAGTATTCAGAGGTCTTCAATTGAAGCAGCAAGTATTGAAAACACTAGAAATCCCTGCCGTGGAGGCCTCCATTTGCTCTGTAGGATGCCACACAAACAACCATCACGAGCTGTGGTTTGCATTCTGAGCAGCAACAATCAATCACTAAATAGCAAGTTACGAGGCACTGTTTGACAGCAGCTTCAAAACCAGCTAAGTTACTCCGGCCAGATGTACTAAAAGCTGCACTCAGGAGTAGGAGATAATTCCAAGGAATAGGGGAGAAAAAAAAATTAGGGGGAAAAAATAAACCAAAAAAAGGTAATTGGTAAGATTAGAAAAGAACCAAACAATAACAACATCCCACATACACGTATGTTCAAATGTACTTAGATTTGTGAACACAACTGTTCTCCAATACAGATGCTCTGATTTTCACAAGAACAAACAATTATAAAAACCTGCAATCAAAAGCGCAGTGAGAGCAAACATGAAGAGTGCCACAGCCAAGCTTGCACTGTTGCACAAGGGCCGGCTGGGTAGAAACACCTTCAGCAGAGAAGAGACAGTGTTTGCTTTGGAGCACCAGCTAAACAAGCTCATTTGGTTTCTTGAATGCTGTTTTTGTTGCAGGACAGTAATGGATCAGTGAACATGTGATAACAAATGATGTGATTCCAGGATGTCAAACTGCCCCACGGCAAAGTGGCTTTAAACTTCCTCTTCACATGATCAGATTAACACTCAGGCCCACACAAAAGTTTAGTTCATAAGTTTACTTTTATCCACGGGTTCACGTGTTAAAAAAAAATAGAGACTTTTGACTTTCTCAGGGATAGCTTACGAAGCTATCCTGCATCTTCCAGCAAAATTATCCCGTGAGAAACCGGATGGGAATTTTTCTCTCTGCCATCTCACAGACCACAGCTATCCTTCTCCACTTAGTCCCTTTTATTTTATAATTTCTACCAAACTCATTCACATCCTCCTCCTGTGTTTTCATCTTTCTAGAGCTCCCTTGAGCAGCCCTGTGAAAGCTACAAAAGGAATGCAGAACAATTCCTCGTGTGGTGGACCAAGCTGAGCTGTACTTTGCTTAGTTTGGCTGACACTCACAGTATTTTAAAAACTGCTTTCGCAAACAAATACTCAGTTTGCAAAAGTCTCTCTCCCCACCATCCAAAAAAAGAAAAACTGTCAGCACATCATTCTGCAATGACTGAGTAATTGCAAAATACTTAAAGTCCTCGGATATTCCCCTGTATGAAAGCACTTGGGAAGGTGCCATTTAGCATCTAGCTGTAAAACCTGCAGGGCTTCTGTGGATAAAGAGTCTTTCCTTCAAACCTTATTACAGATGTTTTGGAAAAGGTAATCTTAAGCAGGGTAGAACTATGTAATTATGTTTCTACTTGGTATGTAACATGTAAGGTTAATGAGCAGAGAATTAATTTTTGACATAAAAAAATTTAGACCACTCCATATTAATGGAAAAGAACAGTAAATCCTTTTAGAAATTACTGATTGAAAGGCAAGTGTTGAACACTTGATCTTATTGCCTTCTTAAAAGACCAAGTTCCATTCGAAGAGCCCAAAATAACATGAAAATGTTGCCCAGTCATCTCTTTTTTTTCCATATATTTATATTTTTTAGCTCCTACTACACCTCAGATAATGCAGTTTTAAAAGAGAACCAAGTTCCACTTGCTACCTTGTCCATCCTTTTACTCCCCAGCTTCCAGCAGCCAAGAAGCTGAGGGTGAATAGCTGGGCTCGAGTGAACAGAGCACAGACTTGGCCAAGCCCACGCCTCCCTGGGCACAGGGAACTGGACAGGACCCACTTCTGCAACTCACCTTCTGCTGGGCCACTGCTTGGAGCTCACAGCAGCAACATGCTGCTCCTTCGTATGTAACAATTTCATCAGATATTACCCTGTTAGATCAGAAATAGCGCACGCTTATCCAAAAACCTGGATTTCTGGACAAGAAAATACCCTGAGAGAGCACCTTCTGAAATGAACTAAGGAACAGAGGTCTCTTTCAGGAAACTGCTGAAAGCAGTATTGACCCGAGTTTCCAGATTCTTGGGGATCCACAGGCTGCTTCTGAGGGTCCTGGGAAGGCAACTACAGAAAGAAAGTTGTCTGGCCTGTGTTCAAGTATGTTTATGCACACCATGTAAGAGTTTCCACTACTACAGGAAATTTTTACAGGATTCGCAAATCCTATTTGGAAACCACAGATTTAAAACATATCCTCCAGTAAACAAGAGTTTTACTGTTAAATATACCCAGAAAGTTTCTCAATATCTTTTTCTCAGACTGTTCAGTTTCTTTGGACATAGAATTCTGGCCACTCTGCCTGTTAAAAAGGAAGGTATTTGATATAATCCATACCATCATTAAAAGACACAACAGAGATATATTCATTGTGGGCAGTAAATATGGGGTGTAATCTCCTCACAGGTGAACAGTCTGCTCCCCCCTGCACACTGTCCACAGCAAAAGGAGCAAGAAAAACTCTTACATGAGAAAAGTTGAGAGGGTAATGCAGAAATGCAGTAACACTTACGGTCAAGTCCGTTGATGTATCTCATAGTAATTTCACAGTGCCCCCAAACTGCACTGACTATGGGGTAAAGTTTTTTCCCTTTTAGTCCCCTGAAGGCCACTCCAAGATACTGTCCATCGACCATGAAGCTAAGCGTCCCTTCATCCATATCCAAAACCACCAGTAAGGAGTCTGGGAGTACAAAAGACTCGTCTGGTTCCAAAAAGACGGGGTACGTGACCCCAGGCTGGTTTTTACAGTTGTGGTAGAGTTTGTTGCGTCCCAGATCCCAGCCCCAGGATTCACTATTGCTGCCGACCAAGGACGTGTATCCCACCGAGTGCAGCGGCGCGTCGGCCGTGGAGACGCCCACCACGGCGTGGGTGCCCCGCTGCCTCGTGGGCCAGTGGATCTGCCACACGTGCAGGCCCCGCGTGTAGCCCACCTTGCCCCGGATGCAATCCGTGCTCTGGGCCACCGGGTGTCTGTGGAAAGTCAGTTTGTCGTCTTCCTTTACAAATATGTTTAAAGAGCGATCTTCGTTATTCCAAGCGTGTTTGTACTGGACCTCCAGCTTGGCGGGGGGCATATCCAACAGCATGTCCAGGCGCGCGGGCTTGCAGAAATCCGGGCCTCGCAGCTCTCGTTTCACAGGTCTATAAGGGGGCTCCCTCACATCCACAGACTTTATGCTCCCTGAGATTTTCTGGCCCATTGCTTGGCTGCAGGTTTACAATGGAGAAAGAAAAGTTGACTTTGGCCCAATGTCACCTCATGAAAGCACCGTTATGCTGAGCCTGACAAGCTGACTGGATTTACTCCTCCTGTTTGGAGCTTTTTAGCAGCAATGTTTTCAGAGTAAAAACTGCTCCTGAAAGAAAAGCAGAAAGTTTCCAGTTAGTTTAAGAAAGCCAACAGAAAACCCACAGCATATTTTCAAAGTGCTTCTTCTCATCCCTAGGAGCTATTTTAAACACCAGAGCTGAATTCCCTCCTCCCCGTGCAGCGTCCTGCAGCGCTGACCGAGCTGCCAGCAGGATGTGGAGCCCACCAGTGCACGGAGTGCAGACAGTCATTTCCTCCAATTCAGAATAGGATGCAGACATTCCCCACCTTCTGCCCTTCCACCTATTTTGTCTGGCCAAGTTCACAGCGGGCCTGAAGCCGGTGGACGCTGTTCCCCAGCAACAGTGATAAACTTTATGTGCAGCACAGCTTCACTTTCACTTGTGCTTTTGGTTCAGTCTCAGACACGCACTAGGTCAGAATCTCCTTTTACTTCCAGATGTGCTCTGCCCTGGGCCCTGGTGACAGAGACTTCAGCTTCTCTGTCCTCATTAAAACAAATGCAGCCAACAGCAAATGGCTGCAAAATGCAAATGTTTCTTTTTAACTTATTCTGGCATTAAATAAAAGGAGAAAACCACCAAAAAGTCATCAAGATTTAGGGGGTTTTTATAAAGGAGCTAAAAAAAAAAAAAA
>VZTJ01000294.1:1605057-1626184 GCA_013397795.1 Orthonyx spaldingii
AGAGAATGAGGAAGAGGAGTGCTATGGAAGGACAAATGAAGAACGGCAGTTTCAGTTCTTGGGCAGACATTTCTAATGGGCAGCTACTGCACCTGGGGGTGTTCCTCATGCTAGTGGACAGCAGGTTAATCCACAGTTCCTGTATTTCAGTATTCAGCTGATCTGGCTCACAGTAAGACACTTTATAGGGAAAACATGATTTTGAAATGTAGTATTTCTCTGCTTCCACAGACAAACATAGTAAAAAGACACCAGGAAAAGCTTCTCTGCAGCCCAGGTAAGCTAGATTTATTCACATTTTAGAGCTCAGATAGAGTGCTGCAGTAAATCAAGAACCTCTAAAAGTACTAAAGGAATAAAAATGAAGACAAAGTCCTATGAACCCCAGTAAGTGACTGACACGGGATCAAACAGAGTATCTGAAGCAGCAGATATACTTCTGGCTTCTACCAAAATCAATGCCAAGTCCAGGAATGCTCAAATATAGCTGAGTAGACCCACTCTGTTTATTTACTGACAGAGTGATGAAGTGTTTCAAGAAGCAAAAAATCTCCACACTCTCAAGAGGCTGAAGGGCCCAGGTGACAGTTGGTTGTTATAAAGCACCAAACAGCAGATCAGCATAATTCTTGCAAAAAACATCCTGCAAGATTTCACTTGGTAAGTCAAGTCCATATTCTTCCTTTTAAAGAACTTCTATTCCAAACACACTGCCCCATTCCAAAGATAATTTCTGAAAGAAGATAAGAAACATGTATGCACAATAGAAGGAAACAAGAAGTTTAAGAAAAAAAACACTGTAAAATTTACCAACCAGCCCAGTTTGAGAAGTGAATGAAATCCTTATATTATTTCCAATGGCAAATACCATGTAAAGTATTTTCTGCATGTATAAAATACAGAAATTAAACCACATCTGTGTTACGTGAAAGCCTTAGTTGAGGGGGAAAAAAAAAAAGAAAAAAAAAAGAAGTAAAAAGTTGATTTTTCAAAACCACGATAGTTAAGTTACTATATGCAATAATTTCTGGTGGCTGGTCCTACAAGGCTATGTGCACACACCTCAGTGTAAAAGAACCAACTCGTACCCGATTTTAATCTTTAATATACGTAAGTATCCGAACCCCTCATATCTCATTTGCAGGAAGACTCACAATTCACGAGAGCTGTCCATGTGAGATCAACATGAATGATCCCCCTTATTCCTTTTCAAACCATGTAAAGGGAATCCAAAACTTTAAACAGCAACTACATTTAAGTTGATGCTTCCCATTGCCAATAGTGCAGAAGTACTCATGAGTTATTTCAAAGCTATGATGCAAATTTGGCCCAGCAAAGCAAGTTCAGCACTTTATTCCACGCCAATAATCCCAGGAGAAATTAAACAGTGACACTAATACACACACAGGGAAGCAACAGGAGCCAATGTTGTAAGCAAACTTTCATAGGAGGACACATGCTGAGGGACTGGGTAGTTAATTTTAAAAAGGTGATTATTTGAGCTTGAAAGGAAATTAAAAAGGAAAACTTCAGACTTTCAAAGGGAACTTCAGTGATTTCTGTATAGGATTTAGTTTTATTTCTACTTTAAAGCACACGACAATTGCCACATTCCAGTCAGGGTGCTGAGGGGAGACAGCCAGGGAAGTCCTCAGTGCATCCTGCTGTATCACTTCCTGATCACATGAGAAACTAAACTTGGCACAGATGTTTACCTGGCAAATCACCAAGAAATTATAAACACTGAATTGACTCACTTGGCAAGCCACAGACATTCTTCCTCATGTGCCCCAAACTGTAACATAAATAGGCTGCTAATAGATAGATCAGTAATTCAGAGGAGTAAAATGCATCATTGTGAGTACCTTGATACACACACAACCATGCCTGTACTCTGGGATGCCCTCAGTAAGTACCTTGATTTGAAACTGTATCTTACAACATTAGGTCTTTCAGCACACACCAACATTACCACACAAATTAATTAAACAATGGAATATTCTGCCAAATGGCTTTGTGTGGACATAGGATGGAACAACGGCAGAAAAATCTTACAGTTAGGCAGCTCTGGTTGCTGGAGCTGAGCAGCAGCTGACAGGAAGACTTTATGTGAGGAGCAACCCTGCCTCCCAGCCCAGGCAGCAGCAATGTGAGCTCCATGGGGAGCAACTCGTCCACGAAGTCCTCCTGGCAGCTCACAACAGTCCCCTTGGGTACTTGCAGGAGCAATGTGTCTCCAATGTGTCTCCAAGGCCAGATCATCTCTTGCCTTGCCTGTGTCCTGTCCTTTTACACCAAGCAGATGGCAGAGACCCAGCCGAGGCACGGAACAGCAGAGAAGCATCACTTTGCCCCCCACCCCACTAGCCACTGCTGCTGGAGGGACACAGCTCTCCAGGGCCCAGCCTGTCTCCACCATCAAAATCCCCTCCCTGCCTCCACAGGTCACACATTTGCATGCAGAAGCCTCAGGGAAAGTCATACTTGCCCTGCCACTGTGGGGACCTCGCAGGCAGCTTCTCCCCACACCAGCAGCTCCTGGGAAAGCCGAGCACATTCCCGCAAAGGGAAGGGGAGTGACAAACAATTCATCTGGCAAAGGTACCCCAGACCAGCTTCCTGTCTGCAGCACGGGATGGATGCACCACACAGCACTAGCAGAAGCTGTGGGTTAGGGACAGAAGATTATTCCTGCCAGACTCGTTACTGTTCAACACATTTACTGAAATATTTGGTTGTCAAACCTTCCTAACGTCTCCTGAGTTAATAAAAACTTGTCAAAGCAGAGTGTCATTCCACTGCTGTGACTCTTTGCAATCTTACACCTCTTAGAGAAACTTAGATTTCCTTGCCTAAACCTTCTCACTAGACACATGAATATTCAGAAATAGAAAGAACACGAATATTCACTGTATAGTTCTGCTTTGAAGGTTTTCCCAAATCTTTGCTCTTCCAGTAATTTCAAACCACTGCAGGAGTTACTGGCTTAATATATGACCTCTCCATTACACTGGTTTAGTGACTAACACTAAATTTCACCACTTATCCTGTTGATATTTTGTGGAAAATAACCAGAACCTGGAAATCTCTGATTGAGAAAACTTAGTTTTTGCAACCTAAATAATTTCTATCTCACAGTTTCCCATTCTTGCCAAACTTTGTCAGGCTACAATGATTAGACTAAATGAACTGTACAGGAACAATACAACTCCAAACAGGAAAGTGTGTCAATGTCACTTAGCAATGTCTTCATTCAGACTGCTAATATATTTAGGGAAATTATTCACAATCAAACCACAAATTAGACTTACCAGAGAAAGGCTTGCTGGGACATCACTTTGCTGTAATTAAATAGGGTGCATTTTTCAAGTTTGGTATGTTGGCATCAGCAGAACATAACTGATAAATAAACATGCCTTCTGCAAAGTCAGCTTTCAGCATTCATAGTTGCATTTCCCTCTGGATCACAAACTAGACATGCAGGAAGCTTGACAAACATGCATAAGAAATGACACCACAAACACAATTCAAAACTACGTTAGGAACACACTAAGGCTCAGGCTGGTCCTGCTAAAATAACACTTACCCAAGGAGGGAGAAGCAGCAGGTGAGTCCCAGCTAATGACACTGAGCAGTGAAAGTGGCCCTCAGAAAAGGCAGCAAAGGAGATGCCTCTCTCCAACAGCATTTCCCATGTCTACAGAGCAGTTCTCACTCTTTCTGCTATTGGCCCCCACTCCTTTATTTTTTTCTCCTGCAGCCAAACCTCAGTGCCACCTCCCCTGCCAACGTGGGCTTTGTCACCAGCCAGCAAGGACTCCTGAACGCCAAGAGAGGCAGCAGGAGGCTCTGAACCAAGGCCACTCCTCTGTGGGCACCACAACTGTTTTCCCCAGAAGCCTGAACAGAACAGATACCCCCAGTGTTCAAACACTCTGAATGTAATTCCAGTCCCAAAATCCCTCCAGAAGGAATAGGAAGAAGAAAAACACATGATATGCTGTGCTGGGCAAATCGATTAAAAGCGTTTATATTGTTCAAGGACAAGGACTTTTACCCCCACCCAGACAATGTGAAGGCACAAGGCCCAGTGTCTATCAACTCTGTTCCCAGTGTGCAAACAGCTACATAACCATGACAACACTGCTTTGAGGGGGACAATGAATTAAGCACATTTTTGGCACCTTAAAAAGACTGGCTAGCTTGGATTCAATTATGGATCCTGGTATCCAACATTGTTCAAAATGGGCAATAAATCAACAATGTTGGCTTCCTTTGTCATTCTGGGAATATGCGGTAACAATGCAACCAGACAAAAATGTTTGGCTATTCTAAGCTATCCTGTGCTACAGACAAAATTTTATGCTGCATACACACTTAGCAAATGACATTTAATATGTCGGATGAACAATGCAGCAGTAAGTCATGACTTCTTCGATTCCTGAAAGGAATGCAAATCCTGAAAATCCCAAGGACATTCCTCCGTAAAGAATAACTTGTTTTGTAATGTTACAAAAATGTAATTGTTTCAAAATTCAGGATAAGCTTGTTATTAAAAAAGACTGTGCATTTAGCTGCTTGGAATTAGAATAATCTGAAATACCACACCATCTGTACCACCCGACTTAGAAGCAGTTTAGTCATATGATGAAGAATGCAGAAAGAATCCCGAGTAGCAATGAATACAGCAGAGCGTATATTTTTAAATACTTCCATCTACTGTACTTTGGAACAGAGCTGACTTGAGGTTTTGGGTTGGTTTTATGCCTTCCTCTCTCTGCATGTGTTTCTGGAATTCTCCCCTTTCACACTGAAAGCTGCTTTTAGATGCAGACATTTCTATTCTGAAGAAACATGAAAGAAGACTGAAAACGCTTCAAGCCTGTAAACAGTTTTTCTGCGTAATCACTTCTCAGAACACAGCAAAGCAATTTGAAAAACAAATATAGTAACACAATACAACAAAAATCACTTTATTTACTATGCAAGTACTTTTAAAATCAGAAATATTTCAGTTCTGAAGTTCTTGAAAGGAAACAGCAATTTTCTTTCCAGGGTATTTAACAGGAATGCCCATGCGATCCCACAATTACCACAAGAGTACAGATGTTCAAGCAGCTACATCCTTTCTACCACCCCTTCCTAGTCATTCTTCCCTTTTGTCTTCAGCCACCTGCATTCAAATGGCCTTGAAATGGGTCTGCCTCAGAAAACTAAATTGAGCAAAGTCTAGTGTTTTATTTTGCCCGGTTATTTTCAGGTGGATAAGCCCTCTGATCTGGAATATCAGACAGTTATGTAAATACTTGCTCTGGCAAAAGGAAAGAGAGAGAGAAAAAAATTTTAAAAGCTTAAAGGCAGAACCATCTATTTAGGCAGCAGCCCAAACCATGGAGCAAATTTCCACAGTCACTTCAAGCTGCCCTAAGGGGCACAGCTGAACTTCATGTCTGAATTCTGTACAGGCACGACCTTCTGCTTACATCTTCCTCTCTCTTCTGGCACAAAATCACTCATCTTTCACCCTTCAGCCACCCTTCTGTCGCAGTGAATACCTTCCTGTTTTTCCCAAACAGCTGATGTGACCATTTCTAATATTCAAGTGTCAGGGTTATAAATTAACACACAAAAAAGGCTTAACACTAAATTGAAAATTATGTTTTCAGTTCCACTTTACATTTTACAGGATCATTTGCCATTTTACATTTCTACTCACCATTCTTCACCAAGTAATACCAATAGGTGTCACACACGTGAGATTTAAAGCCCAAGGAATAATTAAGTTTTGATACTGCAATTTCTCACCAGTCATTACTACTTTTCACCAGCCTAACCCTCTTCTTTTAATACAATTTATTTTACATTTTACCTCTACAGCTTTGTAGACGATCAATAGCCCTACAGCTTCAATTTCAAAATCAGAACATTGATTAAGTGATGGCCTCAAAATATGGCTGAACACATTCCCACTGCCTTTCTTTTACTGCAGTTCCTTTTGCTGTAATGTGCAGTGGAGCCAGTTGGCCTTTAAAATGACATAAGTTAAAAAGCCATAAATGAGAGCAATACTCCTGGAAAGCATCATTCCTCAGTCTAGCCAGTTGCAAATCCCAGGGAACGTGCCAGAGATGATCCCTGAGCAGACTGAGGGAAGGCCTGCAGATGGTAGAAAGGGACCATCAGACAGATGAGAGCTCCTCTGGCTTGACAGAATCATTCACCAGAACGTCACTGCAACTGCAGAAACTCTAGTAAGACAATGGAGTGAAAATCTGGCCCCTCAGCTCAAGCTTCAGTCTTTGTGTCAGTACTTTCCAAGCTTGGCGAGTCTTCGTAAACTGTGAGGGAGCCTTGGTCTGCAGCTGGTTTTCTAGGGGCAGTACCATGGCAAGGACAGGATAAGGAGGAACATCCACTAGTGCAGCTCTGTGGGCATCTACACCATCACAAAGCTGCTGCAGATCTGCCAGACTCCACAAGAGATGGCTCCACTCTCACAGTGCCTGTCTGTACCTTTTGCAGTGGATGATTCTCAGGCCTCGCCTCCGTATCGCTTATAAAAAGACATTCACTAACAGCTTAAAATTTGGAATGCTTCTGGAATGACCAGGATACTTCTGTCATCTTCTTTTGCATGCAAGTCTTCCTTTGTTTAGTTCCCATTTGGACTGAAGCAGCAGTGTCCAGACAATACCTGCCAGATGTGCTCACTGCTGGTGGGTGGGAGGCAAACGCACTGCAGCTGAAGCAGCCCATCAGAGGCAGTTCTGATGTGACCTGGATGACTTCAGTACTTCCAGCAGTGCTGCAAAACTCCAGTGACACAAAGACATCGTGCCTCTGGCCAAACACAGCAGACAAGAGCTGAAGATACTCTTCCCCCTGCAGTGTGCTGAACAGACTGATGTAGGAGAGATGCCCCAAAAGGCTGCCTTGGACAAACCACGGGTGGACACAAATGCACACGGGGGTCAGGCCCAGTCCTCCCACCCAGGGCTGCACAGTGAGAGGGTGAGGGCAAGGCTGGAGGGAACCCAGCCATTGTTCTTGCACAAACATGCAGGAGATGAATGCATGAGAACAAGTTTGATCCTGAACAAAAGCGTATTCTTTTGTTAAACAGAAAAATAGACTTACACAATCACACCATCTGCATCCCTCCTAACCCTTCCCCCTCGGCTACTTCAGTCAATAGCCACCCTCAGCCAAATCTGACAGAGCAGCAGCAGGCTCAGGGATAGCTGTTCCTCCAGGACAGGACAGACAGTGAGGAAGGACAGGAAGTGAGCACATGGAACACCAGGCTGGGCTGCAAGGCCACGTCTTGCCAAGAAACGCTGAAGAGAATGAGCTCACATCAAAGCTGGAACTGCAGGCAAAGTGACCTGAAGATTTCATGTCAAGTCAGCCACAAGACACAAAACCAGGAAGCAATGCTTCATCAGTCCCACAGTTCCTTCTTTTAAAGAACAGAAATTAAGTAAACACACTTTACATGTGTTAAGGAAGCATCATGACAAAATCAGATTGCACAGATGATTCTGTATTTCCCAGGTGAAGCAACAAATCAAGTTTCTTTGGAGTGCTGACAAAAAGACAAAACAACTTCCTGTTAAACAAATAAATGTTTTCTCAAAACCCCCACATTTTTTAAGCAACAGCAATGAATTTCATCTATTTCAGACACCAGCCACTGCTAAAGCCCATCTGTCAGTAGAGAACAATTGCACAGACAAATGGGGATGATGGAGAAAGTAATATCATAGAAACAAACTGCCTAAGCTCTAAGCAACAAAATTGATTTTCCTCATGCTCATAAAAGCTTTCCCATTTTACCAAGTAGTATTTTTGTGTCTGTTTGCTATTAATTTAGGAAATAGAGCACTTGGTAATGCAGGAGAGGCTGGGAAAAAGCATGGGGCTTTAAGAAGTTAAGGATTTACAAACAGTTATGTCCCCATGTCATGAACCTGACTCCTGAAGACACAAAGGGCACCCTGGTGAGAACCTAGAATGAGTCTCACAGTGGTGAATCATAGAATGTTTGGTTTGGAAGGGACTTTAAAGATCATCAAGACTCAGGTTAACAGCATAAAGCTGAGCAAGGGGAGGTTTAGGCTGGATATCAGGAAAAAGCTTTTCTCCCAGAGGGTGGTTGGGCACTGGAACAGGCTCCCCAGGGAAGGGGTCACAGCACCAAGGCTGCTCAGGAAGCGTTTGGTCACTGCTCTCAGGCACAAGGTGTGACTTTTGGGGTGTCCTGGGCAGGGCCAGGAGCTGGACTGTATGATCCTGTTGGGTCCCTTCCAACCCAGGATATTCTGTGATTCTATGATTTAGTTCCAACTCCCTGCCATGGTCAGGGACACCTGTCCTTAGACCAGGTTGTTCAAAGCCCCATCCAACCTGGCCTTCAACACTTCCAGGGACGGGGCATCCACAGAATTTCTGGGCATCCTGATCCAGCCAGCTCCTTATCCACCAAGTGATCCATTCATCAAACCCATGTCTCTCCAGTTTAGAAACAAAGATGTCCTGTGGGACAGTGTCAGATGCTTTGTATAAATCCAGGCAGATGGCATCCGTTCCTTTTCCCTGATCCACCAATGCTATAATCTCGCCGAAGAAGGCCACCAGATTTGTCAGGTACAGTTTGTTCTTTGTGAAGCCCTGCTGGCTGTCTGAAATGCAATTTTCTTTCTGGCTCTTTCATTGTCCTAGAGCCAGACTAAGCAGAAAGGCTGCTTTTTCAAATCAGTACTGTTCTACTATCACAGAGAAAAACTATCACAGACTTGGCAGTGTTAAAATCAGAGAGGGCCTCCAACTAGGAAAAGCCATGGTAAAAGAGGTTGCTACTCGGAGTAGCATTTCCATCTCTCTACGACTGACCTACCAATGTACATCCTCAAGGAATGTCATGTTACAAGTGCCAACAATTCCAGGTATTTTTGACCACAGGAAAGTACTTTTAAAAGCCCACACTAGACTTCCTAATAGAGGTATGGATAAAAATAAATCAGCTTTGTGCCAGCCTACAGGACAACTCTCAACACAGACTGTGATCTATAAGCTCAAACACAAGGTCTGTATTTCTCAAAATAACTTTACACTCTAGTTCCCCCTACTAAGCAATCTTCTGCAGGGAATTATTTTTAAGAGGCATTTTATTTGTAACAATTAATTACTAACTATATTTCCTTCTTTAATGCATTGGATGAAAAGGGAGAAAAAAAAGATTGAAAGTTATTTAGAAGAAAACTGTACCAGAATGCAAGTTTTGATGGGAATAAAAATATACCAGCATTTAATCTTTAGGTGTACTGCTGCTGAAATAAAATACATAACATTGTATTCCGGAACTTTTGCAAAGGCTATATTAAAAATAAAAAAAGAGCATATTCCAATTAATCTTTGCACAACCCCCCCGTACTTGATATGATTGCAGACAATCTTCCAGACATGATCTAAATCTGCCAGACTGATTCTCCAATAACTCAGGCAGGGACCTGCTCTGCCCTGGAGAAAAATGTGTTCAGTTTAAATTTGGATCAGCTGTACTTTAGACAAAGAGAAAGCACATCAGTAATTACAAGCTAAGCTCCAGCAACAGGTGTAATATATTAAAATCAAAGTGCTCAGAGTTTTTAATTCTGGAAAAACAAAATCCTAGCTTGCACTGGGATATACAGATCACCTTGATCTCCATCATAATAACGAATAAAAGTAACATTTAGAAATATCTTAAAAGTAAAGGACTACCTCCAGGAAAACAAGTCATCTTCCCAGTGAGCTATAAAAACTATAACACACTCAGTATGGCCTGCATTCCTGAATGAATACCGGGAAAATTATTCCTTTTTCAACTTCATCAGAGCTAAACTTGTTTTTGTTTACTACATCCTCAAGAGCAGCACAAGTAACGTCAGATGATGCAGATTTATACAAAGATCCTTCCAGAATCATTTGACAGCTAACCAAGATGTTCACTTGAGCATAAATGCAAACCTGCATTTCTCAAACAAACTATCATTTACTGCTGCAAAAGACTTGGAAGTCACACACAAACCACACCACTGCTGAATGTAAAACCATGTGGGATACTGCACAAACACTACAAGTAGTTTCAGATAAGGAAAGCAAGGCTTTTGGCCAACAGGTTAAGGGAAAAAATATCTAAGGATATCTGTGGGGGTTTAAATTCCAACCATTCTTTGAACAGATAAACTGACATATATTTTTCCCTGAAGCACTGTGCAGACACAGAAACCACTACAAGAATCACGGGTTTGTTGTGCATTTTCATATTTACCATGAACTCTTGTTACAATTTACAGTCAAAAATAGAGGCAAGTTCGAAGAAAGTAATTTACACAGTATGGAAGTTCAAAGAAGCATTAAAACCCAGAAGTCTATTAACACTTCTAACTACCTGAAGAATCTCTCTCATGAACAGAGATCTTCCTCCACAGTGAAGGAAGGAATGGACAACAAAAGTATGTTCAACTGCCCCACGTTATCTTCATCACAGGTCTCTGGCAAAGGGCTTTTTGGTACAATCCCAGTCCTTCTAGTTTCCCTTTCCTTTTTATCCCTTCCCCTCGTTTCCCTGTACATCCCACTGTCAGTTTCCTTAGTAGTGGGAAGCCACATTTGGCTTAATATTCTACCCATTTTTTACCATCCTTTTAAGACATTTACCTCCCCACCTGGAACTGCTAGAAAGAGAAGCATCATGGAAGCACACTCAACCCTCACCTTTCACTAGGTAGCAGACTCATGAGTGATTATCAAAATACATCATAATTTCTGATTAACATAATATAATCAAGGGAAGCTGAAAAAGTAGATGTAGTGTCAGTTTTATCCGGGCTCCTCTCTGAATCTCTCTTAAAAAAAAAGAAAAAAACACCGGTAAACACAGATCTAAATTTCTGAAATTACCGGATGGATTTAATGACAATCTGTACAAGAAACTGTAACTTCTGATACTGCAGAAATACTTACATTTATACAAAAAACTGCAAGCCAGGACCAGAATGAAAGACTTACAATTTGAAAAACAACCATTTGTTGGGCCAGCAGCTTTAAATACAAGAGCTGAGCCTCAGAAAGCTGCAGGCTGCCACAATTCTCAGCAGTCAATGCTGTTTGTGCTGCAGTAGTTACTGATGGGTGGGTTCCCCAGTGCCAGCAGGATCTGTAGGACACACAGAAATTGGTTCAAGCTGAGGCCACTTTTCTGTGCTCTGAAAAATATAGGATACTATAACATAACCACCATCCTCACTGGAAAGGGAGGGGATGTCTTCAAGGAAAGCAAACAGATGGACAAGAACTCTGTGCTACCATAAGGCTGCCTACTTAACATCCCTGTCCCTATTCCCTATCTAATGACACATGCTGCGAAGGTAAAACACTGGGTAGAAAAGAGAAGCCACCAGGTTACCTGGCAGGGACAGCAGTGGTACAATTAGGAAATTCAGTTATATTCCAAAATGGTCCCTGAGAGCGATTCCCTTGCTTGGGAACCACAGGGCACAGAGGAGAGTGCGTGCTCCTCTCTCCTAATGGAGGATTCAGAGCGATCTACGCAGGGGGGAACTTTCAACACCAATAAAAAAATAAGGTAGTCAGGCTCCATTCAATTGCAGCATGCAGAAATCACTGTGATTTATGACTTCTGCCAAGAACCAACTGCAGAGAGGGGAAACACCACCCCTGTGTGTGCCTCTCATACTAAGCACACACCACCTCGTGTCTGTGCAGGACACAGGAGCGACCACGGCCGCCTGCTTCACACAGACACCATATTAAAGGAATTAATTCCTAAGGCAGTGGGAAAATACTACATGGGACAACTTCCAAGTCACAAATTCTGCTTACTTAAGCTAAGCTGCTTAATCAAGTTAATTGAAGGAATTAAAAAAGCATCTGGAGAAGAACACGTTCACCAGCCAGTCTCTAACCGTTCCTGAGCTGGTGTTACCTTCTCTGGGCGCCAGTTCCCCTGCTGGCACAGCACAATCTATCATCAGCCATTACACTGATTACCATCCATTAGTTGGCTAAGTACAAGCATGAAATTTAAACCTACTTTTGTAATTTATTTACAAGCTATTCACACACTGGATATGAAGCATATATATACAATACTTTGTGTTAACAAGAGGAATGTGGCTGAATATTAAATATGAGTTGCACGTTAAAAATGACCAACAGAAGTAATAATTCTCTTCACAAATAACTGTTCATGGAATTTTTTTGGCAAGACAAGCAGGACAGAAGCTTACAGTCTTTAAAAATATGACTGGTTAATATACAGGTGGAAACAGGTAAGAACCCACGAGAATGATAAATTTTAAGTATCAGTCCCATAAATATAAAATTCAATTAAAATGTCGTTCTAGAAAACAGAGAACAGAATTGGGACTCTTATAAAACAATGTTTTATCTTCCCTGCTATTAAGGCAGGGTGATTAAAATGAAAGATAATCCTCTTTATTTCAAAAGCTAATTATTACATGTAATGAAATTTCTTCTTGTACCATGAGACTGAACTGAATTCTACCAAGACCATCAACCCACACATCTTTACTGTAATAAAGTCACTGCTTGAGTGTTTCCTTACAATCCTATTTCTACAATAGACTATTAGGCTCAGCTTTGATTTCAGCACACCACATTCCTTACCACTACGGAAACCAAATGCAGAACAGCTGTGGAAGCAAACCCCACTGTATGCAAATACTCAGACCAAAAAAAATTACAAGTAAAAAATCCCTTGTGAAAACCCCTTCACTGGGAATTCTGACGAAAGTTAAACTGCCATTAGCCCTGACTTAAGGATTATCCAGAGGAAGCACCCCACACACATTTTTCCCAGGAGGTGTAAAGAGATGCCTGCATCTGTTAAGTGCCCAGATTTTCTATCCTGCCAGCCAGCAGTGCTCCAGAGGAACTGAGCTGTTTGCTACACTACTGCTTCCTGCATTGCTAATTCAGACATCTAAATTTAGATGCCAGGTTTAGCCAGTGGTTTTTCCACTTCCTCCAACAGTCAAAACAAAAAGAAAAACAGATCTGCATTAATTCACTATCTTCATCCATGTGCAGAAGAAAACATGTTGTCAGAACTCCACACACTGGAATTACATCCCAAACATCTAGTTATAGGGTGAGAGAAAGTCTCTGCTCATCTCTTCAATGACTGCACATCAGGCAGCAAGCACTGAGTCACATTTCTGTCTAACACCAGGCACTGCTCACCCAGGTTCCAAATGATTTTAGCACAGGGAAAACAAAAACTAAAGGGAGTAAAGGGAGAGGGTTGGCTTCTGCACTCCCGAAGACTTCCTGCTCCCATGTCCTCTCTTAGCAGGATGTGGATGGAGTAAAGCAGTAAAAACGAGCTCATCAGTCACTCTCATGTCCCCAGGGTGTTGAGACATTTCAGCTGGAATTTCCCTTTGGTGTCTTTTACCAGCAGTCAAACTGTGATGAACTAGAATGTATGGATTTATACTTCCCTTTCCATTTCTTCTTCCCTTTCCTGCTACACAGAGATGTATTTGAGTGAAAACAAACTGTTGATTCTTGTTACAGAGTCTAAGAGTAGGAAATGCAAGCCAATTATCAATGCTGAAGGTGACTCACTGGGAAAAAAACAAATATTACAAATTGAAAGCCCACTGTATCCCTAGACATGAACTCAAGGCAGCAGCCTCATGCACTTCTTCCCATCCCACTGCAGCTTATCAAGGTGAGGGAAGTTCTGCTGACTCCTCACAGGAGTTTGAGCATCACAGGGGGGTCTTGCAGCAATTCCTGACAGTTCCCTTCGTGCACCCTGCCTGTGAGGTCTATTTTCACCCCGTTTCATGTTTTAACTCCTGACAAATACTTAGCCTTAGTCCCTCTGACAAATTAATCACCTTTTCTCCAGGTGCACCGTCAAGCTGTTGAATGTTCCTTTCTTTCCCTGTCCACACTTCAGAACATTGCTACCAAGAAATCTCACAGGTGAGCCTCTCTTCCTTCTCTCCACCCACGCATTTTGTTTCAAATAACACTAATAAGAATGCTAAAAAATTTAAAAACTAGTGCATATTCCAGGTCTCATGCTCATGCTTGTTTAATACATCTCGTTCTATTTAAACCTCAAAGGATAAGATACTACACATGTTGTAACAAATCCTTCCTGAGCACATTCTCACATCTTTGGTAGGTGATCACTGCAATTACAACACTGCATCTTAGTCTAAACAAGCCAGCAGTGAACTCTGTGCAAGGTTTTCCAGACTACTGGAAACAGTTACGTCAACACTGACCAAAGTACAAAGGAACTTCTTGATGTGATAATATTTTAAATAATCACCAGCTTCAATGCACTATTTGCCTTTGAATACAAAAGATGATAGAAAACCCACCCTTTTTATCTTGCAACATCAAAACCAAAGGACTCTATAAATATTTAGTGAATGATCAGCACACTCAGAAGTGAGAATATCACAGAAAGTATTACCCAGATGTTAACAGCATCACAGGCTGATGGTACTGAAGTGCAGGGATAGTCAGATGCTGGTACAAACCAGATGTAACACTAATATGCAGCAACACAGTAAAATGAGGTTGGGATGGCAATGTTTCTGTCTTTCACAGACTTCAACGTACCCCCACCTTCAGTTCAAACAACTTCTGTCATCTCTCACATGTTTGACAACAGATTTCAACAACAAGGAAGATAGCATTTTGATTTCTTTATGCTGCATCATAATTTTTGAAAGAAAGATGACAATGCACCTGAACCTCTTGAAGGGTCAGACCCCAAAATATGCTCCACACACAGGGACTTTGCTCAAGCATGGGATGAAAATACCACAGGTCAGAATTTAATGTATTAGTCTCAGGTTTAGCACATGCCCAGAGGTGCACTGCTGCTGCTCCTTTCCTAGGCAAAGAATAAAGTCATGGCCCTGCCCAAGTGAACTAAGCTGGAGCCTTGAAGTACCCTCAGTCTCTGAAAGAGTTCAGCATGTGCTCCTATCACACTCTCAGATCCTCAATTTAAATCCAAGCAGACTAGTGATAAGCCATAAGGAACAGATACTCAATTTCCCATGCAAAGATGTTACATAAATCTGAAGTATCTACAAGTACACCTTTTTACAAGTTAAATTAGGATTAACTTTCAAGATAATCAAACAAACGAAGTAGTTCGATTTTAATGGGCTTTTTTTTTTTTTTTTTTAACTCAAGAGTCTCAGCCAGAAATATGACAAAAAACACCATAAGGATCAGGTTTCAATTTTAACTCTTAAATCCCCAGGTCAGCTACACTGGATTTTGGGTTTATAACTTGAGCCAACAATTTACATAAATGGAGTAAAATACAGGACACACTACCAAATTGTATGCAATGACACCATTGAGCAAGGAATACAAGTACAAACAAATTAACATTTAAACTTTATTTTAAAGCAACCGTTCACTTCATAACACTGCAATGTTTCTGTTGTCAAAAGCAAATGACAGCAGAGCTTATTTTGGAAATGGAGACTTACACACTTGGAAAACTGAGTTTCAAAAGTACCAGTACTGGCCCCCAGATTACTGTGTGTGTCCAAGCTACCCTTCAAGTCATTCTCAAAACAAAAAACTGTTTATAATTTCACTAGCAACTCAGAAAATAGTTAAAGCTCAAAATTCAAAATGCCCTTTACCACTCAAACCAACTATTTCCTTGGCTATACATGGATTTGACTGTCATGGCATTTTCTCACCGGTGAAGCAACACAATCCTTGTTGACAACACTGTGAATTTACTGCTTACTTTTGTGTGGCTCCTCTCATGAAATAGTTTAATTAGGAAATAAGCTCGAAGTTTTGGAGAATTAGTTCAGTGTTCAAAGACAACAGCCAACTTTCTTCCCAGCCATTTTCATCCTTCCAAAATTATTTTTTAGAATATTCTTAAAGAAAAACAAAGAACCAACACACAAATCATGACTATGCCTACAATCCCCACTTAGGGATTCCAGTGGACAGCACATTCTCAGTATGAAATGTAGCACTGATGGAAATACTTTGTGCAATGTGGCTCTCTTTTAAAATTATGACCTCCAATATCTAATGAAAAAAGGCATCCTTCTGCTGGAGGTAATTTGTTTCTGCATTCATTTGAAGAAGAGATAGAGGAGAAGTCGTTAAAATTAAATGATAATTAAGTACATAAACCTTTCATCAGAGTTGAAAAATCCCACCTTTTTCCATGCCTAAAGCTATGCAACTACTCTTGCATGATTAATGCTCCCTTGAAAATGCAATTCTAAATATGTTGACTTTTGAACACTCAAGAAACATCCTTTTTAACAGAGGCTACATGAGGCTGCTGCTGCTACAAGGTATAGGAGGAGCTTGAACCTTCTCTAGGTGCTGGCCTCACTTTGCCATCTCACACAGAGCTGGGCCAAATTCAGGAGCCAAGCAGAAAACCCACTGAAGAAACAGAACAGCAAAGTCAGCTGTCAGCAGTGCCTGTGCTGCCTCGGGACAAAGGAGTGCCAGCCCCTCTGCAGGGAATTCCCTCAGCAGCTCCCTGTCCCAGCAAGGGGAGGCTTCAGGAGATGAGCTCCTGAAATCTGGACCGTGGTTAGGTCCCAGGGCATGAACCCATTTCTGCAGGAAGCAAATCCCCATTCTTCTGACGAGACACTGTAAATGCAACCAATCTTTTCTCTTTCTCAAAATCTCTTGGCAAAATTTTCCTTAGGAGTTGTTACCACAGAAAGGCACAACAGCAGACCAGTGCACACTAGACTTTAACAACAGGTGAGGATGGGATAGGCAGTACAAGAACGAGCTTTTGGAAAGGCATGTTTAAATCAAGAAAGCAAACTCAACTAAGGAGTCTGCTGTACAGCCCTGAAAGAATTAGCTTGCAATCAGCTCTGAGATGGATTTCATACATTGCTGCACTTCACACTGCACACTGAAGCTTACTTGTCACTTCAGCCTCTGACAAATCCTCAAAGATAAAGTTGCTAAGTCACCACACTCTGCAATGCAACACAATAAAACTTGTCATCTGACACCAGTCATGAGCAGGATTACCCACGATGTTCAATCCACAGATACATAAAATAAGCACAGAGAAGCAAAAAATTACATAGAATACTGTTCAGCATTGGTCTAAGTTCAAATGCCTTCAGAATGAACGGATTTAGGTCACAGAGCACCTATGCTTAAGTCCAGACACCTCACCTCTTACTAAGGATGGAAATAGATATAAATTCTCCTCACCTGCTTCTTTTCTACAGCCAAACCACAACAAATTATGTAAAATTTCTGCATTTCCATTGCTACAGAAATTAAATGCTGCACCACACTGGCCTCTGAGGCAAAAGTGATATCCACTTAAAAAAGACACTCCTCAAAAAATACAAACACACACATATGTACATTTCAACAGGCTGGAACCTGACACTACTCCATTTTTGGTGGAAAAGGAGCCAAAGGAAGGAAAGTAGTGAGCTCTGCCCAGCACTCTTGATGGGCCAGTCTTCAACAGAGCAGAGGTAGCCAAAATAGAGCCATCAAGTTTTAATCAATTGTTGTCGGTCAAAAGCCAGTTCTTAGCCCGAAGTCATGGCACCCTGCAAGCACTGATCTCTCTCAACCATGACTGCTCCCAAAAAACACAACGCACATTTTCTTACTCTCCTCTTTATTCATTTTTCCATGCTGCCACCAAAGGCCACTGCAGCACACTGTTAAATCTCTTCAGGGTAAGGATTTTTCCCTGACAGGCTGTGAATGCTACTGATTATACTGTCAGCTTTCCAAACACAAAAAAAACCAAACCCAAACTAACTTTATCACCATGCAATCTAGAGGACTGTGGGCTGTAGAGCTGTACAAGCAGCTGAGGAAAAGGCATTTCCTGACATCAATCCGGACATCACCTGAAAGCATGATTCAGACAGCACCCACTATTTCAAATACTTTTAACTCTTGAGGGAGCGCAGGTCAGGTTAGAAGACTTCAACTGCTCTTCCAGGAAGCTGTGATGCATTAACATCTTACCCCACAGCACAGCCTATGTCAGCTAAGAGAGTGAGCATTACAAAGACTGCCTAAAGTCACCCCTGAAGGCTGTGTGTGCTGCAGGGAGTGACACAGATCCACCAACATGTACACAACTCCATGAAAAATACAGTGGGTGAGGTAGCTATCTGGTCTGGCAAGTTTCAACCCACGGCACTTGTTTATTTTCCGTCAGTCCAACAACACCAACTTTCAGAATTATAAGCAAATATTTAGCCATAGGCAGAAACTTTACAGAGAGCTTTGATTTCAAAACCTGGTTAACTGTTCAGTGGGCTGTGCTGGAAAACCTGCTGAGAAGAAAATGCATCTAGATTTCCTTTACATGGATATTCTGTTAAGAAGAGTGCATTTATCCTCACTAATGCAGGAAATAGACGTGAATATCAAGGCCACTCTGCATTACCATTATTCAACCTGGGATTTACCAGCCTGGGATTTACCACTGCAAGAACCTCAAGTTTATACTGAAGCGAAGCTACCCCAGCACAAAAAGAATCGAGCAGAGGATGTCAGTGCAGCAGTAGTGAGCAGCCAAGCAGACTGGAGAGAGCAGACAGCTAAAACACAGCATGGCTTAAAGAATTTGAACAAGGCACCCCTCTTTCTACCCTCCTCTTTCTGGCCATGAAGAATTATGAGGATGGGACAGCTGAGCGTCTGGCATGATCTTGCTAGTCACTTTAGCCAAGGATTTTTAACAACAGAATCTCAGAAAATCATGTAATGCCTTCTTCCTCAATTGCTATCACTATGTCTCAAATGTGTAAGAAAATCAGCTCCTCAGAGGAAAACTCTCCAGCTGTTGCAAATAAAAGAAGCCAACTCAGTAACCATCACATGGAGTCCTGTGACATGGCATTGAGTGCCACTGTGAAAATTATTTCCCTTCTCCATAAAAAGAGGTCAGTGTCCTATACACAGAAGAGGGGAAAACAGTGATTGTGAAGGAAAACGAGACAAAAATAGCTTCCTTGATTTTTCTCGGTACATGGAAAATCCATTACAAAAGTTTGCACAGCAACAATGAAGTCTGACGAGGAGTTAATGAGTTGTTGCTTGTGGAGTCACAGGAGAGATGTCCCATCATTCAGAAATTCCTCTGCTGCACGAACACGAGTCATAAGATGACTGTAATTTGGTCAAGCCAAAAACCAGAAGTTTTGGTTCTTACAAGAAAACAAGATATCCAATTAGTACTTCTCATGGGGGGTTTCATGCTTCTGTTAAAACAAAACAAAACAAAGCAAAAATACCCACTATGAGTACCACCCCCACTCCCCCAAAAAAAAACAAAACCAACCAAACAAACCAGAAGTCTCACAACTCTGAAAAGCTCCTTGCAAAAAGCTGGCACTGCTTTCTTGGTCCCGAGCCCCAGAGCCTGTTGAGCAGGAAGTCCGGTGCTTCAGAGCCGGCTGCAGTGACATTTGCAAAGGCAAACAGGCCGGTGGGATGGGATGGGATGGGAGCGAACATGGGGCTCTCGGAGCCCAAGAGCACCAGCGTGTACTTTCAGAGCAACACCCACAGGAGGGCCTCAGCAAGGCACGGAGCTGGGAAGTTTTCTCATCCTGGTGATGCAGGGAAGTACCGAGCCTCCCTCCAGCCCTGGCAGGGACACTGAGGCACAGGACGGTCATCCAAGGACATCCGGAGTTAGCAGCAAGACACCGAGGCACATTAGCTACCAAGGAAACCAGACTTACATGACTAAGGCCAGTTATAAAACTTCCGCTTGTTGTTAGGAGAATGTACAGTATCTGGCATTTCTCTGTCAGCAGCACCAAATAATCTAACAGCAATTTGATATTCATGTCCCTGACGGGCTCCTTTAGTTACAAAAACAACATTAAAAATGTAGCATCCTTCGAGATACCACTGCACAAGTCGGGCCAGTTTCAGCCACAAGCATCAACTCTCCGGGACTGGGTTTTTTTTCTCCTGATAAGCTCTTTTGCAGTGCGGAGATATATTATCAGGGATTGCTTCTGTCACCGCAAGGCCAACAGAGCACTGTGAAAATATCAGGTATGACTTAAGCACCGAAGGGCTGCAGCCAGCATCAAACCAGCAGCTGAAGTGGTAGCTGGCCATCTCTATATAGGACACTTTCCACCCTGTAGCAGTCTACACTCCAAGTCCCAGGCACAAAGAAATAAAAATGACTCGCTGCTAGCACGGACGCTGCTACATCAACGCCGGAGCCCCTCCGGGAACGAATGGGGCAGCGAGGGCAGGAACAGCTTCCTACCCGCGACAGCAAACCCACTGCCTGGCTCCGAGTTCTCACAAGTAATGCCAGGGCAAATTCAGTCAATACCTTCCTTTGTTGAAACACAAATCTCGCATACAAATTCAGGCTTGTCTTGACAAAGGTTCAGCTTGCTTCTTACTCTTATGGGTAAGATAGTTTAGTATTTCAGATCCGTCTAAGCAGCTGAAAAAGCAGCAAGTAATCACTGTAAAACATTAGCTTGTGGCAATCATTAGGCAAGAGGGTTTGCGTTCGCCAGCGCAGTCAGATACATTCAGTTCGTGAGAAACGTAAATCTCTAGTTACCCAACATCTAGAAATAATTCTCTTACATAGCTCAGGAAAGTAATTTTTATTGCAAACCGTTTCATTAGAAAGCAGAAAACAGCTGGCAAGTATATTTCTTTAAACACCAGCTTAAAACCCAGCGCTACTAAAAAAAAAAAACAAAAAACCAAAACTAAGAAACCCCTACACAAACGCGTCTTTACACGCTGTGCGACGAAACACCGAATTCCCACGAACTGAGGGATTCGCCCACCGCAAACTTACCATAAAGCCCCAGCACGGCACCGGCGCCGATCCGCTACGCCGGCAGAGCGGGGATCCCGGGGCCGAGCCGCGGAGCACGAGTAAACAAACTCGGCAGGCGCCGCGGCCGCGCTCGGAGCCCCGGCGAGGCGAGAGCGGCCGGGGGGAGCCGCGGCCCGCAGCGAGGCGAGGCGAGGCGAGGCGGGCGCCGCGCCCGAGGGGCTGCGCTGGGCT
>VZTJ01000294.1:1626412-1686271 GCA_013397795.1 Orthonyx spaldingii
CCGCCGGCTCCCTCGGCTCACGCGTGGAACTCGCCCTCGGGCACCGGCAAACTTTCTCCGCTCCTTCGCCGCCTGCCGCCCGCATCGCCGCCGCCCCACGGGCCAGGGCGAGCGGCTTCGCACCTCCGGCAAGGCACCGCAGCATCCTCCGGCGTGCCGCTCGCAGGGGAAGCAACAGCGGAGTGCCCAGAGCCCGGCTAGCGAGTCTCTGCGGGCGGATCGAGGTGTGCGGGGCACGGCAGAGCCGGAGCCGGGCGGGGTTAGTGCCGCGCACCGGGCACTGCCACGAACACTCGGCACACGCGTCCTTGGGGCTGCCGGCAGGAGACGGGAGGTTCGCCTTATCCCGGCTCTGTAAGCCGGATGCGTGCGGGTGAAACGCTAATTATACTTCTGGGTGCCAAAACCAACCCCACACTTCTTAGGTGAGCTTCAAGTCATTTAGAAGGCTACGGGCAAGGCAAGTCCTGTCAAACCCGTGCAAGTTACAAAACAGTCATAAGGCGAGTGCTTCCGTCACTACTCGTTAATATCAGTAAATAACAACCTGGAAAGCAGTAGTTTCTAACCCTAACAAGCTCGGCCCTAAATCGCCCTCCCTCCCCTCCGCCCCCCAGGAACACCAGCATAGGTTCACACACGCTGTGTTTTCTTCTCATGCACGCAGTGCTTGGGTCCACACTCAAGAAATGTTATAGATGCTGCTTCTGCTCAGGCTGTGTACTTCTCACCCCAAAACTACGTTATGCTCTCTTAGAGACCTTAGACCAGTCCAGAAAGGTGACATAAAATAACTGTTTCTTCTAGGGCAAGACAATAAAAACTGAGAAAGGTGAAGAAAACCTTCCTGATTAGTATTTTTCCTCAAATTCTGCTGTTCTACCTATGCTTTATAGCTCTGGGGATGGAGAGGACAAAACTTTTCCCCCTGCACTTTCACGGTGATACTTATTTCTACATTATTTTTATTTCTTTTACTAAAATGTTCAGACAGGCTTTTAGCAAAGAACTGAGCCAGACAAGAGAAATACCCATGCTCAGACTATAAAAAAAAATGGAAAGGAAATTCTGCAAATTCTTTGAGAGTCTTCAGTCAAGAAATCCTCCATAGGAGCTGCAGTAAAACTGGCTGTGTTTCACGCATGCCATGTGGGCAGAAAAAGTGTCACATAATGGCAGCACCCCTTCTGTGGGGACCTAGTGGTGCCTCCAGGGGTCAGACACTCCTGAACCCAATGAAATATTTTAAAGAGAGTATTAAACTCCAGTTCCTCTCCAGGCCCTGCATACACACCCATCCGCACAGCCTTTGGGATGTACAGGAGATAGAAAACAAAGGATGAATGGGAGTTTTCTATCTGCTCCACAGTTCTTTATGCCTAGAAAAGGATTTCTACCACTTCCCATTCCCTCAGGCAGTCTTTGTCTGGTTTATATATACATACATGGAAGTCCTGACATGAGTAGTCGTCTATGCTCTTACCAGCAGACAAGTTACTGAATTTAAACCCTCCTCCTGGACGTGAGCACCAGCTAATGTCTGTTCTGTGGCACTCACTGGGGAGAGGAGCCCTAGAACGAGCCACAACTGAACAGTCAGTGGGGCAAGTCTGTGCCTTGGAGGATGTTTTGCTTTTCTCAGTTTGTAACAGCCTTATTTCTCTTACACCCTTTCCCAAAACAGCAGTGTCTCCTAACACTTCTTTTGGCAGCCAGCAGTATTTTTTCCAGTGTGAGATGGGATGTGGTCCTTCGTGCCTGTGCCAAGCTTGATGCAAAAAGCGAACTTGGAAAGACTTTCTACATGGTTTGTAATACTAATTCTACAAAAGGAGATTAAAGAAATCACATTAGAAGTCAAGCTTTGTATCTTTTCAGCCAGCTTTAGACACATAGGTCTGAAAAGTGCACAATGCAGAGATCAATCAGGCAGCACAGAGTTTTGGGAACACACTTCATGTGCAAATGTAAAAACACTTGAGGGTGTAGAAGGTGTCATTTTGATTAATGGGGGCTACAACATTCTATTTGTATATAGATGAGAATGTAAAAGAATAGGAAACAATCACATTTTAAAATATTAACATGATTTTAAAACATGCTTGAGCATGGTACAGATACAGCCAGTTCTTTAGATCTGATCCTGTACAATACCTGGGGAGGGGAGGAAGAGGCACATGTTTGTGTAACATTACAAACGTTTCAGGGTAAACTCTGTGACACAAAGTCAACAAAATGAACCTTTTGGTACAATTCCTGGAGCTGTGCATCACCAAGGGCAGAACCCAGGCTGTATCATAAGCACTGTGCATTACACGCATTCCCCAAAGTCTTCCACTGCTTTGAAATTACCTCACACAATAAAAATCACCATCAGAAAGGAAATCTTAAGAATAATACACTTTAAACTGACTGAGAAACACCATGGTTAGGTGGTGAGGAGCAGATGAGAAATTTTCTGCCTCTCCAGTAGCCTTGGAATTGCTGGGCAGAGAGTTGAGAGTAAAAGTTGTTCACTGCTGCCCATGAAACAGTAAGTGCAATTAAGAAAAAGAAATGAGGAAAAAGAAAGTTGATTTAGATCACGAAAAAGAAGATGATAATCTGCTTTCTACTTGTGTCTCACATGAGACTCATCATTTGAAGTTGTATCTTGCCATCGGATAGCAAACAGCCAAAAAAAATTTAACTGCCCAGATTTGTTCTTCCCTACCGCACTCACCTTCAAGGTAAATTCTGCACTACTGCATGGTGAACCTTCCTACTCCCTCAGCGCCACTCAGAAGCATTTAGGAAACATCTCCTACACACACTAACAAAAGGACCAAGCCCTAATCCTGTGATCCATCTAAATAACCCATCGAGTCATTAATATTTTACTCACCTGGTTTCTGGGCACTCCTATACTTGGAGTGGCTACATCTGCTCTGGTTTTTAGTAGCAGGCTGAGCTGCTCTGCTGACAGTCCAGGCTGCCCTGCAGCTGCCCAGCTTTCCAGACAGAGCTGTCTCCCAGCACAGGCAGCAGCACCTTACAACAAAAGGCCCTTTAGGCACTGCTATATCCTGTGTATCTGCATCCCTGGAATTCTTCCTGTTTAGAAGCAGGTTGGAGTTTTGGGTGAGTTCTAGATGAAGGTAGAGGAGAGAGTTGAGTGAGGCCACAAAGAAAAGGTTATCAGCTAATGGACAGTGTGGGCAAAGCCCACCTAGAAATCAATAGGACAAAACAAATACACATCTGAGATTTATGGATTCTAAAGAACTGTTTTTAATTGCACCATAATTTCAATTTATGGTGCTTAAGCAATGCATATTATTCCTAACAGCCCTCTTAAGTACAGCAATCATTAAGTACAGCCCTCTTAAGTACAGTCATCATTCCTACAGGGGAGCCAAAGTTGAAAATCTGTGTTTTCACGCATTTTAGATATTCACATGTGAAGACGTGACCTAAACTACAGTAGCCTAAACTCCACAAAATTCCCACACGGAATGTTTAAACTTAAAGAGTATTCCAGTCCTAAAGCTCTGCTTCCATGAACGCTGGACATTTCTATGAAAGCAGCCAGAGAAGAACAGAAGCCTCTGCCTTGCTCCAGCCATTCAAAACATTGTCTGGACAGAGCTCCTCTACACGGGTGTTTCCGTTCTGACCTGGCCATGTCCTGGTAGCCATGAATTCAGACTTCACCACTGCTCCTTAGAGTCCAGGAAAACCATTAACCAGGCAGCCAGGATACTGCATTTCTTAATGAACTGACACATTGCTACTGAAACTGAGATCTGCTTTGCTCAGCCATTTGGCAGAAGTTAGAATTTACCTTCTTAGAGTTCATCCCCCTACAAGCACGACAAAAACCCACAGAGATTAGGAAGTCAGCACTTGCATAAATGTCTCCTTAGTTCAAAGATTCTAATGAGAGGACAAAGATCCTGCACAGCACATTTGAGAAATAAGGATGGCATTCAGAAATACTTAACAATGCAAAAGTAGAGTATTTTAAAATGTCGAAAGTCCATTTATTCACAAGCAGAGCTACCTGCACTGTCAGATGTATTTCCATAGCTTACTATGTACTTCATGTCCTATAACACAGTCAATTCTCTTTCCCAAACACATCAGGTAAGGAAAAAAGTCAGATTATATATACACAATACTGTCAGGTAAGAAGAAAGCAGCTCAATTTCCCTGTGATTTTCTTCATGTGTTACCTCCATCAGAGCTCATGGTCTCAAGGACTATCTGAAGGAGCTGATTTCTCTGTGGAGCTGGTATTCAAGTTTTTCCCTCAGGCAAAATATAGTTGGACAAAGACAACCATAAGTTTCCACCAACACAGAAACAAGAGAGTACAAGGTTTTTAGGGAAGGGTTTTCTCTCAAACACTGTAACAACTCCTTGGCCTGTGCCAGCAGTAAACAGGGTAAGGACATCTCAGAGGATGCAACAGAGTCAGTTGATAAACAATGGAAATCATTATTACAGTACTAAAAACAATCCAAAACTCATTCTACTTACTTATTTTGGATCCTGCATAGCCTAAAGAGCAAATTCCAGTGGTTAAATTCAAACACAGAAACCTCTGTCTGAGAATGGTCTCTGAGGTGGCAGTTCCTGTTTGGGAAGCCCAGAGAGCCTGTGCCTCCACTGGCTGCTGCAGTCCAGGTCAGACAGGCATTTGCTCACAACTTGCTTTAAACTACATCAGACCCTTTAAGTCATTACAGTGCCACAAAGCCCATCAGAACCTGACTGGTGGCTAATTCACATCTGAGGCTCCGTGGTCTGTGCTTTGAACTCTAATAATAACTGTAATCAGATCTTGCACTAGCTTTAATTTCAGGTGGTATTACTACATCACAGTGCCCGGAGTATATTGCAACAGTCACGTGCAACTGCAGGAACGTGGATGTCAAGAGAAAAATCAAACACAAATTTTTCAGTTGGAAGAGGTGGATATAGAGTCTGGGACAGTGGCTGCCACAGCAACACCTAAACCCCAGGCAGTATAAAAGACTGGTGACACTGTACATAATGTGGTTGTTTTGCTAAAGGACACTGACACTGAGTTTGGGGTGCAAGTGGATCCTCATTAGCTCACTTGAGTCTCTTTGATGCATCAATAGCATCTCAGCTCGATTTAGACTAAATCATGACTGATCCAACCCCCCTGGCTACATCTGGTCCCTGTTTATTCATTCTCTTACCTCAGCTGTAACAAGTGAAGGAAACTCAGATGTTATTGATACTTTTGATATTATTGGTTCTTGTCCACGGAGCCAGTGAGAGAATGGACCTTTATGGCCTCCCACAGGAAAGTTTTAACTCTGTAGTTAGCAAGAAGTGGCTGCAATGATCTTTCTCTCCTATCTTTTTTCTTTTAATGTGAATACAGCATGCCAAAATAATTACTTGTGGAAAGCCACAAGGTGCATCCTTTGGATCACAGGCAATTTGAGTGCGCAGAACCATAGCACATTAGCTGTTCTTTCAGATCCTCTCATGAGCTCATGTGGGTAGGTCTGTCACCCAGATTCCCCCACGATGTATTTCTGGAAATGTAAGTAATAATAATGTATTTCTCGTACACAGTGCCCAGAAATGTTTTAACTGAAACAGACTGCTTTTGTTTCAAAACTGCTTTCCTAAACTGCTTAATGGGTAACTTCCATGAGTGTTCAACACATAACTATTGGACAAATGAAGAGGTAGGTCCAAAAAAGATCCTTGTTTTTGAAAAGCCAGAGTTCATCCTGCATTCTGAAAGAAAAATCCTGCATTTTCCAAAAGTTATAGAAGCTGTATCAAAGATGGATTTATTCAAATCCTTCCTGTAAAAATACATTTCTGCTGTTACTCAGCACGTTCCCGACATTCACCTTTGATTTTTAGGGTTTTTTAAATGTATATACGTATATATAATATTCTGGAACTATTAGTACACCCAAGAGTTTTACTCTTTCATAATCTTGCTTTCTATGTTAAAAAGTCAGGTGATAATGACTACTTCTAAAAAGATTAAAAATCTCTGGTTAGATATTAGAAAAACATGCCCCAGCAACACACCTCGGAGAGCTAAAAAAATTTACATTAACACATTTTTTCATCCCATTAAAAAACAACCAAACAAAAAACCAAACCAAACAGAAAACCCTACAACTTTGTTTTCCCACCCTGGAATACTTACTCAAAGGTAACACTTAAGCCTCACTAATGTCAGTGTGCACAAGGTTAACACTTAACCCCGACTAATGTCAGTGTGGGCTCTTTTTTAGCTGAGACTAACATCTGAAACTCCAGGAAACTCCATCTGAAACTCTCAGGATGTATCACATTTTTCTGTTCCCTGATTTGAAGGGCAGAAGGGAGGGAAGAGAGCCTCAAAGGTTTTCAGTTATTGACACTGGAAATTTCTGGAAATACTCTAGCAACTGTAAAGTCTTCTTGAAAGCATTTTGTTTTGGTAAAAATAAACTGCTAAGCATTCCAGGTATCAGATATGGCCTGTGTGAATTCAGAACATAGAAAAGAGGCTGTACTTGTTGCTTTGTTGCAGTAATCTAGAAAACAGGATTTAAGAGACATTTTACTAATTCTATTGTGGTTTCTGGGGTTTAATCTTCAACTTCCACAGTGCTTGTTTCCTCAACAAACCCAAAAAGAAGTTTTAATTTATTCAGCTTCGCTCCCGCCCCACCTCGAGATTTACAACGATACATATCTTCAGCAATTTTCCCCAGGAGATCTTTTGTTTCTTCAACTTGAAGACATCCATTCACATCAGTAGCAAAGTCAGTACTGTTTATTATCCATCAGACAATTAGAATATGATTCTTCTGCTACAGGCTGTGACTGCAGGCAACCATCTGGGGCCTGAACACACAAAGGGCTGTTGGGAAGGGCGTGAGCACAAAAGCGCCACGGGGCTATGGAAGTGTGCGCCTCACAAAGACACCCGATTGTCTCCGGGCTTCTGAGGGGGCTTTCTGAGGGTGCCACAAGCATCTAATCAGAGAATTAGGCATCAGGCAGGCAGCCCTCGGATGGTAGACGTCAGCTCCAGCAAGGACAGATGGCGAACAAAGGTGAAAAGCACAGAATGCGCGTGGGCCAGGAGAGCACTGCCACTTCTCCCTTCCAGCCTGGGACAATCCCGGTGACATCCTGGGCTGTGAAGTGAGAGTGTGGCCCTGCAGGCAGCAACCCGCTGTTCATATCATCTCTGGAGTATTGCCAGCCCTACCCGGGACGATGCACAGGGCTCACCAGAGAGCTACCACGTCTGTCAAGCAAAAGAACACGGGCTGCAGCCAGATACTGCCCTGGCTTCTTGTTTGTCAGGGGTGGCACAGCTCACTGGCTGGCTGCTGCAAGAGAAACTCAAGGTCTGAGCAGGCAAAGAAAACAATCGCATCATTTGACACACTCAGCCATTACTCACTTATCTTCCAATCTTTTATGATTGATTTAAAAATAGGATTCTTAAAGTAACAAGCTGCCCTCCACTAGAGCTTTTTCTTATGGTGGTTTATGTGCAGTTTGCGTAATGTCAGATATACTCTGGCATATATCCCACTGCTAACTCAACTCTGTAAGACCAAGGGTACTTCTAGCCCATCTTGCACTTCTCTAAAACTAAAAAAAAAAAAAAAAAAAGAGGAAAAGATGTTTTACATCCTATTTAAACAGCAAGGATATAGTGACTCAACAGGCAATAAAGCCCAAATATTTAAATAAAAAGCAGGAATGTCAGCAGGAAAACAAAAAAATCAAAGAGACAATAGTTCAATACAAAAAAGCATGTCAGTCTTCTGATCAGACACAATCCTTGCCAAATTTGTAAAATACCTAAACTACTGCAGTTGCTGCTGTCTAGGAGAGAAACATCGTTCCTGTTTCCTTTTGTAATATTTTCTCTCTCAAAAAATAGAATGAAATTTTAAAATGCAGAGCTCTTACATATTTGGATACATAAAACGACCTCCTAATTAAAAAAAAAATTACTGTGGTCTGCCTTTCTTCCTTTTCTGAGAGAGAGAGAGGAATATTTAAAAGTCTTGAAAGACTTTTCTTGTTTTGTGAAACATTGCCCAGGCATGGACATGTTCAGCGTCTTTGGAAAGGTTGTCAGTTGCTCACTTTAGACTCTGAAAATTGATCCATGAACAAATAGTGGCTCTTTGTGGATTAGCCCATCTGCCTGCCAGATGGGGGAAAAGGTGGTATTGTAGTAACAGCTGCTCCCACAAGTTGTGCTGGTTTTGGCTGGGATAGAGTTAATTTTCTTCAGAGTGGCTTGTGCAGGGCTACAGTTTGGATTTGTGCTGGGAGCAGTGTGGAAAATGCAGAGGTGTTTTTGGTATTGCTGAGCAGTGACTGCACAGTCAGGGCTCTTCTGCTCCTCACCCCAGCAGCGAGTGGGCTGGGCTGCACAAGGACTGGGGAGACACAGCCGGGACAGCTGACCCTGGACAAGCTGGGGGAAGAGGGAAGGAGGGGACATTCCGAGTGATGGTGGTGTTGTCCCAAGTCATCTTTACACTGTGGGAGCTCTGCTGTCCTGGGGATGGCTGAGCACTTCCCCCAGGGAACGTGGGGAATGCATTCTTTGTTCTGCTTTGCTTTACCTTTGAACTCAGCTGTGTCTCCATCTCAGCTCACCAATCTTGCCACTTTTGCTCTTCCCCCATCTGACAGGGGTGTGAGTGAGGGGCTGCTGGGGCTCAGTCGCCAGCTGGGGCTGAGCTATGGCACCAGTACAGCAGGACATGGAAGAACAAGGATGAGGAATACATCCAGGACAGCTTTTATTCAGGAAGCATGTGAATTTTGAACGAGATCAAGATGAGCCAATTTAGAAATGTGTCACTAGCATATCAGCACAGAGAAGACAAAATGCAAGTTTAAAGACGTAAAATGAAATCAAACAGGACTATGTTAATTTGTTTAGAGAAAGAAGAAAAAAAACTATTCAGGACTAATATCAAGTCCCCTGTGTTATGTGCAGTTTTGGTGTAAACACCCCCAAACCCTGAGACCCAGGATTTCATTTGTAATTCTACCACAGCAGAGCTCCAACCCTCAAAAATGAAAATGAAGTTTGTGTGCAGCTGGAGATATCTTTGTTTTTTCACCTTTGGAGTTTTACATTGTCATCAATCAAACATTCCTGTTCATATCAATGTAGCTGAGTCAGGCAGAATTTCCACTATATCAACCTGGTTTTCTTAGGAGTTAATGCTACTGTATATTTTGTCTCTAAGTTGAGCCTGCTTTTCAAATTTTAGCCTGCATTTAACTTGAGACAAACTCCATGCTACAAACACCATCCTACAAGCCAGTTAACAGCTGGAGTTTCCTTGAATTCACTGGGAAAAAAGGACATTTAATGGAAACTGTGAAGAGCAAGACTGGAAAAATTATCATTTTTCTGTGCTGAAAGTTAAACAAGGACTGCATAAACTCTATTTTTTTTTCCTCCCTCCAGTTACTTGGATCAACACACAGTCTGCAAACAGCATTCCTACCTACGAGCTATTCACTTCTAATTAATTTCTTCCTAGATGCCGTGATACAAAGATCTGAACAGGAGAACAGGCCGTTGGGAAGGAGTGCTGTCACACACCTCACCTGGTGACACCAGGAAGTGCAGCCAGTATGTGAAACAGGATATGCCAAGAGCTCCTTTCATGTGAAAGATTGACTGGTTTGTATCTAAAATAATAATTGCATGGTACTATGGATTACACAATGCTGAACTCCAGGCACTTCAACTGATTTCACTTTTTTAGAGGAAACTTTTCTTTTTCTTTCATTTAATCAGAGACTTATCAAAAGACATCTTTAAGGGAAACAAAGTCATTGTTTAGCTCTACTAATGAACTATATTCTCAGGGTATACTCCAAAATATATTATAAAATATCTTATGGACTCTATATACATGGTATGTAATGGAACATTTAATATCTGCAGTTGCAGATTGTTCTGACAAGAAAAATGAATATGTTTGAACAGTAAATTCTTCTCAGTCCTGTCATATGACAGAAGAGCTATTTGACAAGAAAGGAAGAGGACATGTAACAGCAATCTTGTGTTGTTCAGTGCCCGGGTTCAGAGTTTAACTGGTAATTACAGCATGTTCCAGCAGTCAGGCGTGCCCGTAGTGCCAGAACAATAAACCCCGGCTTGAGTACATGCAAAATACTAAACCTCACCAGAACTGCCTTCCAAAAAAGCAAACCCACTCACTCTGAAAGATCTTTGGGGAAATCTGATACTACTTACAGGCTCCCTCTCTGGTTTTATAAGCCTACAAAGTACCATCAAAAAAACCCCTCAGTACCAAAAATGCTAATACACTCCCCAAATTGGCTTGCTGAGGTTTTTATCTAAGCAGAGCAGGATACAGTTCAGTGCCACAGAAGGTGCTGACTGATGGGGTTCTGCCCTGTCCTGCTATCATCTGAGATGCCCTCAGTCATGGCTTAACCCTTGCCAGCAACTGAGCCCCACACAGCCCCTCGCTCACTCCCCCTGCACTGGGGGAGAGAATCGGAGCAGCAGAAGTGAATTTGTGGGCTGAGATAAAGACAGTTTAAGAGGTAAAGCAGAACCCACACAGGCAAGCAAAGCAGAGCAAGGAATTCATTCATCATTCCCACAGGCAGGCAGGTGTTCAGCCACCCCCAGGACAGCAGGGCTCCATCATGTGTGACAGTCGCTTGGGAAGACAAACGCCTACACTCCAAATGTTCCTCCCTTCCTTCTGCTTCCCCCAGCTTCAAGTGCTGAGCATGATGACACAGAAGTTCGCTGGGGTCGCTGTCCTGGCTGTGTCTCCTCCCAGTCCTTGTGCACCTCCAAGTCTCCTCACTGGTGGGATGAGAAGCAGAAAGGGCCTCAACATTGTGTGGGGAAGAGAATTAACTTCATCCCAGCCCAAAGCAGCAGGTCCTCTCAGGCAGCAAGGCCACGTTCATCTCTCACATTAGCTGCCCACCATGTCATACACTTGCAAAACAAAAGAGCAGACCTGCCAAATGACAAATGACATATACATCACTGATGATACCTAAATATATATATATATATATGTATACACATATAAAACTGGACTTTCCTTATTTAACACAAATTTCCATGACATTTTTGCCAGAAAGACATTTTCTTACCCCTTCTGAACAGTCAGTTGCCTTCTTTACCAACCAAAGCTGCAGTCTATTTCAGGTGTACCAAAAAGGCAGGACTGAACATTTCATGAGAAAAGACATGGGACCTAAAATGTTAAGTAGAAAACACATATGGAGAAACAATCCTCTTTGCTCAGAAAAAGGGAAAAATGATTGTCATCTTGACACCTCTCCTTGTTTTCACACAGTAGACAGAACAGCATCAGCACAAGCCAAGTCTGAATTATATATCTGGTAAGTTACTGGAGATCATGTGCTTAACTGCTTTTGCCACAGATTTTTCACATGAGGAGAGCATTAAAGACAACTATTTCAATCATGGCTTAGGAAACCAAAGTTTCACATTAAACCCTCTGGAAGGAGGGTCAAATTATTTTTTTTCCCTCTCATATCCTCCAGCAATCAGTCCAATCCCAAAACACATTATAAGATAATTTCTGTTGCTTCTAAATTTCAGATGGTGCTCAGAGTTCTGCTACCACGGGTACTTCACCACAAAATCAGTCTGTGTTTCAATATGACCTGAAACAATCACATTCAGCAGCAGAACACCAGACAGCAGAGACAGTTTGGGGGATTGCCTGAGCAGCACATCCCTCATGGTTTTGGCACTGGCTGGCCATGAGGTCTCGGGAACTTCCAGGTGCCTCCAGCAGGAGCCTGCACAATCAGGTTGAGAAGCGAAGCACAAAGGAAAACCAGCCCTGGCACCCCCTACAAGGGCCTTACTGGGTGCTGGGTACTCAAGAGAGCCCCTGGGGCAGCTCAGAAGAGCATGAAACTGCATTCACCACCCACATGTGCTGAGATGCACGGAGAATGATTCTCCATGGATATCCTTTCCCTAAGCTCTGCAGGAAGAAGGCAAAGGAAAGCTTGAGGAGGTCACAGGAGGTGATGGCCGAGGGTGTGGAGGGAGATTTCACTGCTGCCTGTTAGTTTTAGGACTTGAGCATTTCCTGTTAAACCTGATACAATGGAATAGGGGTGCACTAGTCAATCCTTCCCTCCAGAAATCATTTGGGAGCACAGGCCTTTCTCCCACGAAATGTTTTGGTGTGGGATGCTGAAGTGAACCATGAGCATGGAGTGTGAGCCATCTCTGGGGCATCATCCCCAGGAATCCCTGCCAGCAGGGCAGGGAGGAGGACAGGCTGCTCAGGACGCTCTGTAATGGCACACTCACTGAATTGGAACTCGGCAGCTCTGTCATTAAACTAATAATGTTACTGCCTTGCAGAAAGCTCCAGTCAGAGATGGAGTTAAATTGTATGTTGTCAAACTGTTGGCAAATAAAGGAATTCTAGCTTAAATGAAATGTCCCTTAATCACACCTTAACATTATCACATGCTTAATTAGAGGCTTTTCTTAATTAAAAAAAAAAAAAAAAGTTGTTTACTAGACAAGATAGCAGGCTTTCAGAAGTTACATATATGCAGCTAGTTATTTATTATATAGCTGAACCCCCATCCATATAAATTGCTGATGCAGTTGCCACACACTTCAAAAAGCTTTTAACTCAAGTTCTTTAGATCAACACAAAGAACTCAACTTTGACAAGATCCTTTACAATTTTCTTAGGTTTAAAAAAAAAAAAGTCCCCCACACAGAACACATAAAGCTTCTTTTTTTTTTCTTTAAATACATTCACACTGTCAAAAATGTTTTCAAAATCTAAGAGATGAAAGGAGAAGGATGCTACAGAAAACCCAAAACCAACAAAAAAGCACGTTCAGTAAAGAGGCACTCGCCAGAGCAGCGATTTAAAGAGAATGCTGTAAGCTTGAGGGTATTGTTCAGCTGGGGAGCTTTCAGCATCAGCAAACTCCCGAGGCAGTGACTCCGTCTGCCCACGAGTGTGTGCCTGCCTTGGGGGCTTGCAGGGGGCGTTGCATTCTCTCTGCTTTTGGCTTTTAAGGAGCAGGTGTTTGTTTTATTATTTAAATAATTGCTTGTTTGCCATTCAAGCGTTTGGAACCTTGCTATGGAGACACGGTTCCCTGTGAATGTGGTTCTCTCTTTGGGCCGCGAGATAGTTACACTTGACTTTGAATAAGGAACTCTTGAGAACATTCTCAGGGTTTTTTTCTGAAAATGGATCCAGATAATTGAAAAAATTAATACAATTCAATCGCCGTTTCAAAATGTTAGTCCAACTGCATATATTTACAGATTTTCACGACAGAACAAAGTTTGTTCGCTAAACAAAAAAAGTGTTGATAATTCTCCTCGAAACAAAACTAAAAACCAACCAACAAACAAAACCCCAAAACTGCACCCTCAAAAATTCCAGGTAAGGAAAAGCCCAACAAAAATCTACAGACTTTTACCAACGAAATTACAGAAAAAAATTTGATCCCTCAATAAAAGGTCATCTCTTTATGAGATTTCTAAAATGAAGATGCTAAATATATCTGTGAAAAGTTAAATAATTTTAAGATCTGATTTAATTGTGTAACATTGAAACCAGCTTAAAATGTGGATGGGAAAAAATTTAAAAATACTAAGTGTAGGGCCCTTTATAACCAATTTGAGCCATAAGAAATGGAAAAGTAACCAAAATATATACATAACAAAATCTCGGTCATCATTTAGCCAAATAAGACACCAACTTGCTTTTCACTACAACACGGCAAAATGCAGGCTTTCAAAAATTATGTTATGGAGGAAGATTGATTCATAACATTAATTCATGCTGCTGACAATTGTAAATTGAAGTAATGTTGCTTTGAGAATATGGAAATAAAAAAAAAAACAACCCAAAACCTCAATATTTGGTACAGGTACATGAAGGTGACTACAATTCAAATGTATTTTTAGGGCCTGTCAAGCCATTCCTAATTAAATTATGGACTTTTTAAACCGAGCAGAACTGCAGATAGCTCCAGGTAGTACCATCTTGCCAGAAAAGGTACAGCTCAGGAAAGATCCTTGCAAAACCCAAGCTGGTATGGAAATCTACTCTTGTCCTTTTCTTAAAGAGCACTGGGATTAGTATCTGTTAATTGCATTAGCAATCAGCACTAAAACAATGACAGGATTAAGCAATCTTCAAGACAATGTACCAAAGCCTTAATTAACGTCAGGCTCCGGAGGAATCGCGGCGGGCAAAGCCCGAGGAGCGGCGCTGAGGCCGGTGCGGCTCAGCTCGGCTGTCCCTGGTGCTCTGCCCTGGGACAGCCCCGCGGGGTCAGCGAGCGAGGGGACACAGCCACGACCTGCACAAAGCCCAGGGAGCACGGGCAGCCTCCCATCCCACAATCCGTGAATCTAAGAGCTGAGGCTGAATGTTTCTCCTCCACACTTTGAAGGACAACCCCCTTCTCAAGGACTAGTTCCAAGGGCAACAGACAACAAAGACATTTCCAGAAGTGTGTTCTCATTACTGCTGTGCTCCAAGCGAGCCAGGAAAGTCACTGCTGACCTTGAGCCAACAGGGAGGGGAAAGTCTTGTAAGGGAAAAATGCTCCTTAGCAAAACAGCCTGGAGGAAACTCTCCCTGTTTCCTTTGCAGTCTGTCCCTCCAAGGCTCTTCTGCAAAAGTAAAGTTCTCTCTAAATAAGAAAACCACCCTGAAATCGGTTAAATGCAGAGTTACGTTCTTTCTAGAAGAAAGTAATTCTCAATGCATGAGTTAACTATACTTCTTTAAGCAACTCACCATGTAGATTTTCTTAGAGCAGAACAAAAAGGATCAATTTAGTGAAACTAATCAGTGTTCTAGTGAACCGACTCTGAAATAGATTGGTTTTAGTAAGATGGAGGAAAACCTTCTTACAAAAGGATCTGTTATTTTAAGTTTTGTTTCTTATTTTTAGCAAATTAGATTTACATTCATTTTCGTACATCTATCACAGAACCAGACATTTTGATTAAATGTGCTACTGATACCCTACTAAAGCGCGCCCTGTAAAATTTTCATGTTCTTATGAAGGTTTGCAAAGCTACTACAGACTGTCAGGACAGGTATTTTTAAAACTATTTCCTTAATGACACCTGTTTTGTAAGTAGACTCACTTTGAAATGAGTGGCAGATTTGCCATGTGTATGGGGCACGTTTGTTTGCACAAATATTGTTCTTTAACATGATGTGAGGAAAATTCTACTATGCAGAAAACAGGAGTTAATCACAACTCAGTACACATAGGGACACCAATGGCCACTGAATAGACAGAATGTACATTGAAGCTCATCATGGAGATTAAAATCTTGCATGGAGCAACCTTTCCACATCAACAGGTTCTCAGATTGCTGTGATTCAGAGGCGTTACCAGGTATGTTTATAAAATGAGCTCATCAAAAGCTGTGGAAGTCTGACCAAGCGGAGCTGCCAAGGCGTGGCCGAGAGCCCAGAGCCCACAAGGCCTGGGAGTGCTCAACACCAGGACAGTCGGGGCTCATCCTTTCACTGGACACTCTCCCTGGGAGGGCAGCACGGGTGTGTCTGTGTGGATCTGGGCATGCGCCTCTAGAGATCAATTAGTTATGTGATAATTACTGTTACATTACAGATCACCTGCTGGGGGTACCTATGTGTTACCTTTAGCTGTGTGAGAATCCTGAGCCTCAGGTCAGAGTCTAAAGTTAGAAACTCTGTACAAAGCATGAATACACTCATTTCACCCTCAACCTGGGGGGCACTCATTGCCCCAGATAAATCAGAAACACCCAAATATGAACCACCAGCTTTGCAGAAACTAAGAAACAAATCCAAAACCCACAGAGCCTTTTGCTTCAGTAATCCTTAATGTTTTTCACAGAGACTGTTTAAACTCCAGTATCAAAAATAGAACTCTTTCCTGAAAGGCTGAAAAGACTGAAGTCACTACATGAAAGCTTTCAAGTACTCACATAGTCCCCCAAAAGACGGTAAAATCATCCAGCTACTGTATTACATGCCATTGCACAACCGAGGGAAACGTGCCAAATGGCTGTAATCCACGCTTAACCATTTGGGAAGTTCTTCTCCGAATTGCTGCCAGTTTTAGATTACTTACACATGATCAAGAATTCAGTTTGCTTTTTCCTCCTTCCTGGTTAAAAAAATACTGCATTTCTTATTTTCAGACCATCACTACAGCAGCCACAAAGCTGTCACCTTATATTTTTTAATTAAGCATTAAGAACAGAAACCTGTGAATTGAGAGGTTGTTACGATAATGGTTCATGAAATACCTTGAAGTTTCAAAAAATAAAAGGAAACAAGTTACACAAGTACAGTGCTCTTCAGCTACCCATTTTTACTTTGTTCTGGTAAAAATGTCCAAATATGATGATATGAACCAGCCAATCTCGGTCTCTAGCATAGCTTGGTGGTAAATGAACAGGTATGGTAAATATTCATAAACACACTTTCTCAGATTTTCTGCATGTGCTTCACCTCGTTTGAACTGGCAGAGCAATGCGGAACAAATGCCTTATTTGCATACAAGTAAATGACACAACTCTGTCCTGCTCCTTGTTACTTCACACAGATTATGATCTTTATCACCTCTTATCACTTCGCCATTAATTCTTAAAACTGCAAATGAGACTGCAACACCCATTGTACTGTCAAGATAACAAATTGCAGCGTCAGCCCTTGGCTTCGTGCTCCGGATCAGTGGAAGCAGGGGCCATCTGCACAGGTTTTTAAGCAATACAGAGTATGCAGATGTATTATTCTTTACCACAACAAGTTCAACATGGAAAGATTTTCAATCCCAGTTTTGAAAAGTTCAGAACTGCATCTAACTGGGACTCTATCAATAGCAAAAAGTATTGCAATGATACAACACACTTCTTTGTTATGCTGGAAACACACTGAGTTCGAGCTGTGTGTGATCAAAACACGAGGGTTTTGCCTTCTCATTAAACCAAATTCTACAGCTGACAGAAATCAGAAGTCCCCCAGTACCACGGAGAACCAAAACCAACCAAAGACTTCAAAGTTTCTGCCTGCCACCAATGCCTTCTGTCTCCATCACCACTGATGCCTTCTGTACCTGAAGAACAACCAAAATTTACAGAAAGGAGGTTTTTTAAGGATTTCTGTCGTCCCCTCCATCTCCCTTTATTTTAATGATATCGCTGCCAAAAATGTAACAAAAAGGTTTTGCCTACTCACCATCACACATGGGAGGAGGAAGCCTATCCTACAATTTAACAGATGTACCAAAAATTGTGCCCTGGGAGCTTGCAAATTCCTCTAAGATCTTTCAGAAAATCAGATTAATACAGTCTTGGAAAAAGTATTTGATCCCCTTACTCCTAAGTGTGTAGTTTTGTCATGTCATCCCTAGAGAAGAGCTGGAGATTTGGGTGCTTCATTCATTTGTTACCACTCCGCTTAGGGCAGTGGGGCATCCTTCAAAATTCCTTTAACTCCATGTTCACTGTCCCTAGAACAGCACATAGCCTATGTTTATGATAACACTCTACTGCATAAGCTACTAGAACATATTCTTTATTATGGTCTCATTTCTGGGACAGGAGGAAACAGGCAGGAGGGCTTAAAAATTCTGAACCAAGCTTAAGAATTTGCACCCAAAGTCTGTTTGATTTAACGCAAATTTGGGTTTCTTTGTTTGCTACAAAAATAGTGTTCATATTTATTTCTTTTAGGAGGAGCACTCAATTTACTTAAAACAAAGACACCTGTGTTGCTGTGCTTCTAAAACAAAGCTTGACTTATAAAATCTGATTAAAATTTCTAAGTGCTAAGAAATAGCTTTTCACTTTAAACTTTCTCATGCTTTTTTTAAAAGATAGTCTGACACAGGGTCTAGATTGTTATAATATTTTCTTTTGAACCCCTTCTAATGTGTAAAACACCATGGAGATATTTTAAGAGAGGTGACAAGAAATGAAACTGTAGAAGAAAAAGAAAGGACTTAGAGAAAAAAAAAGCAAAATCCATCAAAATTATAGGTTTTGAGGGTTTTGATTTGGCTTGGTTTTTTATTGAGTGAGTGAAAATGGAAGTCAGTCTCACCAAGCCTAAAGCTTTATCTTGAGTCCACTTCAACTGTACCAATCACAGAGATCTCGAGATCTAGACCAATTTGAGGCCACACGCTGTTTTTTTGGGGATAAACCATTATCAAGTTTCTTATGCGTGGCCAAGTCCCAAACATTGAGCACCAGCATGTACAAACATGTACACAAACAGGAGCTGCACCTCAGAAAAAAAGGTAAAACATGTACTTTAAAGTGGTCTCAGCATTTCTCCAACTGTAATTGCCTGGAATGATACAGTTCTGCCACTGTATTTATAGTGCAACGTTGAAGAAGTTCAGACTTACCAGGTTTGGGGTTGGCTTTTTCCCCTACCCCCCACTCCCTTCCTTTCTGTCTTTGCATGTGAAAGGCTTTCTATGCTTGAGAAGGCTTCAATGCCTGAATTTAGATAGTTATGGTATAGGTCAAAATAAGACCATGTTCATAGCCAGACTTTTTGACTAATAAGATCACAGAAGCAATCATCAGACTTTAGACTTTTACTGGGAGACGAGTTTGAGAACAATCAATAGAATTTAAAAACAGAAAATAAGTTTGCTCTGCGTTTCTCAGGATAGTCCTGTTCTACAGCTGTCATTTCTACTTTTATGCTGATCTTCTACCTCATATTCACACAGTGCCAGGTAATGTTTCCTTCCTTCTCCACTCTTTGTTGGAAATCAGTTTTTGTATCAGTAAATTGCTGTAATGAAAGATCTCCTTGCCCATCCCAGGAATACTGTATAACTGGAAAAAACCCACAGCCCCCCCAAACGCCCTGAACTCTCAGTCCCTTCTCCTGCATTCCTTTTCACGTACCCCAGTCCTGCTCTCCTGATGGCTTTGCAAATGGCCCCATCTCTAACACTGTCTTTGCGGGAAGCATCTCGGGATGTGCGAGGCTGCTCAGTTTTTGTCCATCCCACAGAGTGTGAAACACAGAGTGAAAAAGCACAGTAGTGCAAGTTTTAGCTCGTATGCTCTAGACAGAACTGACCTTGCAGAAATATGCAGTCAGCTGTGCCCAACACTCTGCGTTCCCCCTCTATTCCTCTAAAATAAACATTCCAGTCTCTTCCTACCAAACCCATCTGACACGTTACAGCAGCCCAGTACCGAGTACCTTACTGCTGTTCTTTTCAAGCCTGGATTTTCATCTGCAAAAATAATCTAAGAATGGGAAAATTCATTCTCCCATGAACTTAGCTCGGATCAGCAAGACTCATTTCTCCCCTTCCCCTTCTTCTGAGCGAGGTGGTTCAATACAAGCCCCTCCCTGGCAGCCAGACAATAAAGCTGCAAATAACTTATTCTGATCAAAGCCCCATCTGCTTGGCAGCAGCAATTCAACTGCACTTGTGGTTTTTGTATGGCTGCAGCTTCGGAATTGAATGATCCTTTCATTTAGATGGAAGTTTAAACAAAATATGGTAATTAGCATCAACCACTGCGGCTTTCATGGCTACTGTCTACAAAGACATCTCTAATAAAAGGACTTTGCTGCTTTTCCATCTAATTACACAACATTGTTGAACAATACAATTTAAATTTAAATCAGGCAGCTCTTTTTCTTTAAGTCAGTTAACAGACTTCCTGTCTTACACTACCTATCGATGGTAGGGGATATGACTAAAATGAAGAATTCCAACTCCAGACCATCTCACTGAATTTTGTTTCATCTTTCCCTGAGGAATATGGCTGAGGTTGGTAATATTTAGCTCTAATCTTGCTAGTATAAAACTACCTGTCTACCTTTCGAAAGGAAAGCAGGATTGAAGTTTTTTACCAGAGCAGGGTGAAAAATCAGGCATTATGTAGCATTGCAGTTTTATGACCTAATAAAAGATGCCAGTATACAATGATGAATGTTTTTAATGAGACATCCACAATGCTGTAGTCAATAAAAATTTTTATAGGCACAATCCTTGGTGATATAAACAAGAGGAAAATTAATTTATTTTAACCACTACCAGTTTTTGTTTAGGTACTATAATTTCTCATTACAATAAAAATCAATAGTGGGAAAATTAATATTACAAAAAGAAAAAAAGTAGTATTTTTGGCAAATGATGCTTTTCACAATCACATATTGGGCTGGACATACCTGACCTTACAGCGAAGCCAAGGTGGGCCTGAGCTTGGGTTGAGAGAGGAGCCCCTGGGGTATATCAGCAGGTGCTGTAGAAAAAAGCCCGTGGCTCAGCTCAAACAGTAAACATTAGCCCACAAAACCCGGCTGAATGGAAAGGCTTAATCTGGCCCGGTCTTGCTGATGAGCTGATAGGAAGGAATAAAATACTGTTTGAAAGCCTCTGGCTGGGGCAGGGATTTGGACACCTGAATTCCCGTAGGCCATTCTGACAACGCCGATCTAAAGATTTATCCTAAAGACTTTTCTTACCACCTTCTATCTGCCAAGTGAAACAAAAAGATGAAATGTATCTGAGGGAGTCACATATTTTAATAGCACGAGTTCTAATTTGAGGGAACAGTTTTACTGAGTACATAATAAGTCTGACATGTTTGTGAAAGTAGTTTTTAGAAATATGATTGGAAGAGAAAGCTCCAGATGGGTAAACAGCATCCTCCATTAGTTCCTAAACAATGAGAGTGAGGTACCAAGAGAGGAAAACTTTCTGTTTCAATAACATCATCTACTGTACATTCCCCAAACAGCTAAATCCCAAACAGATTGGGACCTGGAATACATGTAGACAGCATTCCTCACTTACATCCTGTTAGAAAGCTGAACAGTAAAACAGAGCAAGTTAAAATAGAAACTCTGTATTCAGTCCAACAGCTTTTAATAACCATTCCAAGGAGGTGCTCTCCCACCCAAACACCTCGGGCAGAACAACCTGAAGCCCCTCATGTTCCACCATGCAGTACAGAGACCCTCATCAAGCAATTATTTCCTGCTCTTCTCAGCCTGAGCTTTCTCTCACCTGACACATAATAAGCAACTCATCTACCAATCCTCCTCACCTAGCAAGGAACAACAAACACTCTGCAGTTTTTCACTGGGGGAAAAAAAAAGGTAATAAATTAACATTGTGACAGTTTTGGAGAGGAGCGGCAGAAAGAATAGAAACTGAAAATGATACTTGTCAGCAAACTGCTTGAGAGAGCCATTCATCTGTGCCCTGTGCAGGGAGAGCTCAAGCAATCTGGAAACCTGCAGCAGACAAAAATAGGAGTTCTCACCATAAATTACTGCTTTCTTCAGAATTCTTTTGCCTGTGTCTTCTGGATAACATATTAAGGTACATTTAGAAATAGTCAATACAAGATTCATGAATGATTAATAAGCTTTCCTATTATGTGATACTGATGGTTATCCCCATGTTAGGGGACAACATTTCACACAAGATACAACACCTGACACCCATAAGGCTCTGAAACAGTGGAGACCTTTCAATACCCCTTTAACCATCTGCAAGAATTCTGTGATTTCCTTGAATCCATTTCCCTCGCCTAACAGGACTCCTTGCCTGGCAGTCTGTGTTTGACAGGAAGAAACTGGAAGTTTGTGTCTGGGCATAGTTTCCAAGTGTACTTTATAAAGGTATAATTTTATTTCATTTATAGTCCATATACATTTTTGGATTTAGGGGGGAAAATAATGAAAAAGCAATCTTCTAGGGGATATTTTTTAGCAGGAACACTGTCAAATATTGTGCCTTTAACTGTTGCAAGCAGAAAACAGCATTAATGTGAAAATTACATGTCGTGCTCATTACCAAGAAATGACCTTCTGCCCAGAGAAAAGTACTTGCCAGGTGCACAGGTACTCCCATGCCAGGACAAACCCAAGGGGATTCCATTATGATACAGCAATTTTGTTTGGAATTTAACTTCTACCTTTCAGCAAAGAGTATTTGCTAAACTGAAAATATTATTGCTGACCAAAACTGAAATATCCCCAAAAGAGGAAACCCACCCACACTGCCACAGCTACGGTCACACAGGCTCAGAGCTCCAGCACCTGTCACAGCTTCCACCAGCACAGGGACACCAACACATCCCTAAGGAGAGGTTCCCAGGCTGGGACTGCTGTCCCTGATCCAGCTGCAGCACAACTGACTCAATCTGTGCCATGCAGTGGCCACTGCCTGCACATTGCAGCTCCTGCTTTGGGCCACACGGGCTGTTACTTTGTCTGGACCATAAAGTTTGGGAAACCACTTTTTCCTAGAAACCTCTCACAGTACCAGAAACGCACATTAAATGTAATCAGACTTGCTGGTCAGCTTGCTGTGTAACTTCTTTAGTTTTTCTTTATATCAGAACCAGACGTTAAACACAGAAAATATTCAGCTTCTCAGCACTTCATCAGCAGCTTCAGCAAGCTCTGACAAAAACTGCACAGGTATCTTGGTAGAAAATGGCAGTGATGTAGCATGGAAGGGGGTAGTCAGTCTTCATCATACTAAAAGCACTACAATTAGACACCTTCAGTTCCAGCAATGACAATGATGGATGATCTGGAACTCTACTGGTAAAATTTTAAATGCTAAAAAGGCATCAGATGTGGATTGAAAGGCACCGTGTCAAAAAGAAATATTTTCCGTCCGTGAAAAAACAAAATGCCTTTTTTGTACTGTAAATGGCACTAAAAAAGCAAATAGGAAAATGTAGGTGCGGACTGCTGAGGTTTTTTATGGAAAGTGACCCACAAAAACCATGATACATATGAAACTCACATTAGTCAACCTGGGACTAAACAATGAGTCCTGAAGACCTACAGGTAATCATTCTGCAGTATTTATCCTCTTGAAAACCAAGATCCTCTGGAACCAAGGGGTCACTCCAGCTGCTTACAACCTCTCAGTTATCAGGCCTGCATCTTCACATCATCAGGAAAAGAGGGTTTGAACCTTAGGAAAGTTGATTCTCACGGAATCAAATTCCTTCTGACAAGCAGCCAGGACAGCTTTGTGCCCACCACAGGCATCTGTAAGTGTTCAGCATTCATTCAAACAGAGGAGGCTTTACTTTACAACTCCCTTTGAAACGTGTTCCCCCCACCTCAGATTAAGGTAACACCCAATCTAATTCCAATCTCCTGTGGCAGAGCAGCTACTAACAGCCAGGAACACACTCCCTCCTACAACAGCCTGGGAGGTACCCCCACAGAAATTACAGGAAACAGCTCTCAAGGGGAGGGATGAATACACAGGCTGCAGTAAAACTGCACAGAATATTTTGTCTAGAGTACCATGTTTCCATGAAATGTAGTTGCAATTATCCAAAGCCATTATTACGATTATTTTTTCCCAGTAAATGGCATTACTTGGCAGGATTGTGTATTTCATTCCACTACCTACAGGTAGTTTCTTGCTTTTAAAGCCAAGCACAGAAACCCTTCCATAGAATGCAAATTTAATGTTATAAAATGGTGAATATTATTTTCACAATGAAAAGCAGAAACAGGCCTACCTTTCCCTCCCCTTCCTGCTCAGTGCCACTCATTTCTCAGTGCACCTGCTGATCAAGCTGTCCCTCAAAGGACTTGTCACAACTCACCACTACTTGTTAATACACAGCAGTCTGCATCCAATGGCAGTGACTGGATCTGGATGAGAATTGCACCCTTTTTGTACTTGTATTGATTATTCCATTCCTGCCTCCCATCTGTCTCTCTTGCTATATTTCATCCTAGGAAGCTAGACCAGATGACCTGAAGAAGTCTCTTCCAAAATAAATTATTTTGTGATTCCATTAACCCTTGTACTGCAGGTTCTCCAGGGAAAAAGCACTTCGTACAGAGACCCAACCAAAAAACAATGTTTTATTTCACACCATAAAAGTAATAATTCTGGGTATTGCTATGAATATTTAGAATTATTAGTGGAATGTTATGAGTTTTCTCAATATGTATATCCACTACATCCACATATGAAAAGCCAGCTGTCCCTTTCTATGCAGAAAAACATTCTGAGACTCAGTTTGCCCTCATTTGCATTAACATATGCACGGTAACAGTCCACCAGATCTCCTGTGCTTGTTCTAATAATTGTAATAAGATTGGCAGGCCAAAAGGGATTAGCACAGGTAGCAGGAACAGGCATTATTTCAAATTGATCAAGAGATAATAAATTTGTTTTTTGTAAAATGCCATTAAAACATCTACAGAAAGATCTATTATCTGTCCTAAAACACAAGCATCACACTCAAAGCCATCCCCAAGTCTGGCCAATGCCAGTGTCACATAATCATCCATAACACTCATCTGGAAGTGTGTTACTGTGTGGTCTTCTCACCTTCAAAAGGTCTGCTTAACATTGGCATAGAGAGATATTTAAAGGATTATTAAGGTTTTCCACGACTGAAGCCCCTTGCCTCTGGCCTGATGCCGTTCAGCACCGCACAGCCATACAATAACCCTTCAGAAAAGCACTGCCTGTCATGTCTTATTATTTAAATATTGAAAGGTAGATAAGTATTCCACTTAAAAGAGACAGGGCTTAATCTGTAAACACTTCAAAGGGATCTCTAATGACTTGGCTTTAACCCATCTTTTTTCATTTTAACTTCAGCTTTGATGTTCTCCCTAATCTTTATCTAACCCTTGGCTCAAGAACACATAATCACACAGGAGTTTTTGAGACTGTAACATGTACCCCTGACATATCAAATAAAAAGTCACAAGTAGGTTACACCAGGCAATCTGGTGCACTTGACAAGAGAAGAGGTGGCTACGGCGTCCTCACACGTGGCACTGGGACCTTATCTTTGTGGTATTTGGCCACCCAAACGGGTGATGGTGACAGTGACAACCTGCAGCTGAGGGAAGCATTTGCAGATACTATTGGCAGATGTTTCACCTTCACCACTACGGTTTTGTCAACTTGTCACAGGCAGGTATTTGTGTTTCCTCATGAATCTATCCATGTTGTTCCACTGAGAGATTTTAAATCAATAATATTTGTAAATAATGGACACTTCCGGCAAACTAATTTTTTTTTAATGCAAAGCAAGCCCCAAGCAAGCTAATTTCCACAGTATCAAGCAGATATAAAAATAAGATTACTTTTACTCCAAAGATATTGTTTATAACCTGATGCTACTTTCTCTGTGGAATGGAAAATCAGTGACTGTTACTCTCCTGAGAAGCTACTTGCAGTGTAAATACATTTAATAAATGTTACTTGCGGACCCACACTATCTGCACACCAAGACTGTAAGACTAAATGCTAATAAGTATTAGTACTACCTGTTAACTACTGACCACAAAGACTCTAACAAGATAATATTCTGAAACACCACTGTGATGTTTCATCTCAAAGAAATAGATTTCAGAATCATAAGCAAGTGTGAGTATCAGAGATGAAGGATTTGGTGGCTGCTCCATCGAAACGGATGAGTCCCAAGGACAGAGCAAAATCCTGGCTGAACAGCTGAGTTGGGCTTTGCCTCTGTAGATCTGCCAGTGAATCATCCCCATTCTCTGACATCTGTGCTGTGTGAGTGCTGACAATCGCCATTCTCAAAGGTTTAGAAAGTGTACGGCTCTTTGCAGAGGCATTAACCAGTTTCCTTTTCTGCGTTTAGTCTTAGCAGCTCTTTCAATCCTCAGGAAACCTTTTCCTAGTTCGCATGTAAGCTCTGCCACAGCTACACCCCAGGTAAGAGCATGAGAGTAGCTGAGCAAGAGCAGATACCAAGCAAAGGGCATCACAGAGAAGCTGTGTCTTAAAAGCACCTTTTGCAAAGGGAAAAAACCCTACACAATATTTAAATGGTACTTTTCTATCTAAACAGCAAACGAAACTCCTCTGCTTCATGCAACCAGAATACAAATCAAAAAGTGAAACACAGATTCCTGAAATAGGTAAAGACCATTGATCAACTGCTCCATCTGCTACAGCAAAAAGAGAGATCTATTGATTCTCAGTACAAAACATAGATGTTAATGTTTACTGAGGCCCCATGAAGCTGCACACACTCCTTCCTTTGCCCTCCAAACCCCCAAATATGCAGCAGTAACTACAAAATAAGAAGCACTATGAAACCACCAGTTGTACCAACTGCCCTACTCTGCAGACATGCTGGGAAAGATCCATGTAGAAGATTCCCTTGCTATTTCTAAACAAAAAAATTATTATGAAAAAAAAGCTGTGCAACAAGAGTTTTGCATTTTCACTTGTATAATTTATTTCTGCAGTTTAAAAATAACCTGTGATTCCAGAGTATCAGTGAACATAGGAAAATATATGGCATCATTTCCTTTCCTCTGATAAATTCTGTCTTTGATTATGTACAGGCTCCATGAACCTTTCAAGAACTATATGTAGGTATATAAGCCCCATAACCTTAACTGAGATAAAATGTACCTCAATTCTGACAGGTTTGAGATGTCAATTTTGATTTCTACTCTCATTGCACTAAATTACTCTTCCTAAAATTTCATGTAAGAGTATCAAGCTAAAGAAGATCCTACAGTGTGAAACTCACTGTGGAACAGAAGCCCAAACCATCATAAAACAAACAGCAAATTTTCACAGCAAGGGACTCAAATGATTTGCCAACCAGCAATGATTTGCTGAAATAACCTGTGAATGACAAACAAAATAAACAAAAAGTTCTCCACAGTCAGCTTGAGGACAATGGGAAAACACAAAGATAAAAAAGCCACAATTCATTCACTAATTCACAACTACTAATTTATTCACTGTGAGTTACAATGGCATTTGGTCTGAAAAGCAAATACTGGTAACTCCCATGACATAGATTTCAAATATAGTATTTCCAGCAGATGGCTGGAGGAGTTTGGATCATTTTCTTGTTTACTTTTTCCATTTGCTTGTTGATTTTAAATTTAGACTGATTTCTACCCAAGCACAAAAGTACAACTAGATAAGGGATTTTCAGTTGTGTATTTGCAGTCTGTACTAACAACAGTGTGAATATTTATGTCATAGAGTAATCGTGTTCAACTGAGCCTATATTTTTTTAATATCTTCATTTTGTGTCTTAGTAGTAAAAGAAGAGATCCCACTTTGTGGACTCTGAACCGTGGCACAGACAGCCCTTGGATGGCAAACCTCAGAGAACTTAATTTCTACATGTTTGACTGCCTAAGAATATTTACAAACCCTGGGTGAAAAAAACCCCAAACATTTCCTTTTAATTACAACACTAGACTCTGCTTAGAGATTTATAATTTATTAATTTCACATATCACTGAATGTGGCTATGGATATCTGAGTCACCTTGTGCAAGTTCTGAAGGTGAAAAAGCCACAAAAGGAAGAAAAACAGTTCTGTCAGCAATCAATACCATCCCAGATTAGACAATCGGTGCCACAGCATATCATTCCCAATTTTTTAAAGAAACATTTTAAATTGAATTCTTAAATAATTTAAAGATATCTACTTCATATATATATATATAAAAGAGCCATTAAGGAAGTACTTTACAAGAGACCTACAACTTTCATAACCTTCAGCTGAACCCAGCTGAACTGAGCCTAAACTTGCAACATTTGTATAAACAAATTAAAGAGTCCATTGCATAAAAGCAAAGATTTACAAGATTCCTTAAGAAGTATATTTAAATGAACAAATTATGTCATGTAACTATATACCCACGATTTTTAATTTCACCATGTGCTGTTAAAAATAAAAATAAATAAGAGCACACTGTTTGCACAATTGGTGACTGGACTCCATTTGGTTTCCGCTTCCTTTCAATTTTCCATATACTAATATTACCTGAGAAATTCCACACAGATTAATTTCCTCAAGTGCATAGTTATCTACAGAACCTTTCCTTTCTATTAATATTAGTTCAAGTTAAGGCTGAAGCAACATGCTCCTGTACTGATACTTTGACTAAAAGGCAAAAAAGACTTTCGATACTAAACTGAATTCTGAAGACAAGCAGACCATCAATCACACACATGGTTAAATTTGAATTTTCTTAATTTTTCAGTCAAAAACCCCAGAGGGCTATATGTTATCAAAAGGTAATAAAAATTAGGATACTAAAACCAGGGTAGTTTTTATGCATTACTTCAAAACTATCCTACAAAATGTAACTATTTGGTTTAATTAATGCATTTTCTTCAGAAAATTTTAAAATTTCTAGGAGAGAACAATACCTTTTCCAAATTCATAAGACATTCCTGCAAAATGTCAACCCTAGTAGAGTGATTTCATTTAAAAAAAATCGGTAGGATTTCTCTGGGGGAAAACTGCCCAAGAGTTAGTTTCCCATGGCATAACTCATCTGACACACAATCAATCGGCCAGTGAAAATAAAGGGATTAAAAAGGAAAATGACAACATTTGTACCACCTAAGTATAAACCACAGAAGTATAAAAATCTGAATTTAAGAATGAAGACATTTGTAGTTTTAATATTTCAAACATTAATTTCTTTAGTGGTGTCTCCTGTGAAGAGTTACAGGGAAAATTCATAATAACATCATATATTTACCATAAAATTTACTCTCAAGTCGTCTCAGAAAGCAAGACCGCCGGTGTTCACACTAACTGTGGGTAATTACACACCTCTTCCACGTGAATAAAGGAGTGCATGTGGCCATTTACCGTTTGAGAGCCCCTTTAAGTGCACTGTCAATCAGCTGCAGATTGCACAGCCAACTGCAGTTATTCATTTACAGCAATCACATCTCCCCAGTAGTTAAACATCAAGATTTAAAACTCTTTCAGAGAGAACTGGTATTGCTTCTCAATGTCTGCAAAAGTATTATTGAGAACAATGTTAAACTTAGATTTGCCCCTAGCATTTATTTTTGAGTAATATGTGGTTCCTAAGCATAAAAGGGTATTAAGACAGGAGGAACAGAAAGGAAAGGAAAAGGAAAGGAAAAAGGATTGTTTTCTTTTAATTCTTTCTGCAAGCAACCCAACACTCAGTAAAAAAGGGGATGCAGTTGGAACTAGTCCAGGCTCTGCTTTAGTAACAAAAATTACTAAAGTGTTGGTCTTTTATTCAGATACACAGCTGGGCAAACTGGCCAGTGTGAGATTAATTTGGAAGTCATCATTCACCACTACAGACACTATTTGGTTTGATGGAGAAAAGCATTATGAACAAGCTTTGTGGCATGTCCTACCTGATCGGTGGGTGGTGTTAACAACCAAACCCAGCACCTGGGCCGACCAGAAAAAGCTCTGAACACACCCAGCTCCTCACAGCTCAGTTCTTTGCCCCACCGGTGAGACTCCTGCTGCAGGGTGTACTGTGCTCCATTATTTGCATCTTGAAAATCTCAATTGCTGCAGCACAACCCCGATGAGCTTCCTGTAAACCTGCTTGTGGCAAAAATGACTAGCAATAAAACAAAATAAAGAGCCTGTACATGCACAAAAAGAAGGATAATTTCCCCTTTACCTTAAGAATTCTTATCTTCCCCTCCCTTATTTCTTCATTTTCCTTCTTTGATTTATACATTTCATGACTTGAACTGCTACTGAAACTTCTGGGGAAGTAACAGTTGCAAAGGCTGTGAGGGATTAAACATCTCCAGATATATTACAAGACAAAAATTCTGCAACTCTGAAAACTTCCCATTAAACATCTCCATCCATTTGAGCAGTCCATGGTAGCATTCCTTCAGCCCCAGCACACAGCCAAGTGTAACAGCATCTGGACAGCCAATCTGCCAGCTGATCACCCCGCAGCCACCACCGCAGCGATCCAGGTGCCCAAAAAGGGACGAGTAATTGCTATGATTTGTTTCGGTGCAGATGGTTACATTTGGGCTGCTTTATCACCGCACAATCATTAGAAGCATGGGAAGAACGTAATGAAGGAACACGAACTAACAACTGCTGCCTCGGTGCATCCAAAACACCTTACTCTCTTCCACAGGTCTTTATGGAAATAAATAAACCGTAGCTGCTTCTTAAATTCCCCCCAGTTCCCAGCCCCGGTGTGGAGGTTGTTCCTCCTCTGTGTTGCCTGGGCTGGGGCTCCTCAGTCCCCTCAGGCTGGCAAGGATTCTGTGTGCCACCCCTGGCAGGAGGCTGACACCTCTCCCCGTCCCTCACCGTCTGGATCAGACTAACAGGGAGATGGGAATGCTCCAGCTTGTGTGTGGCCTGGGAAAAGCTCATTTCTTAACCCTTTCCTGTCCTGAGTCCTTTGCCAGTTCAGGGAGTACGACCTCCACTCTGCTAAATGTATTTTACACATATATAAAATGGAGCCACAGAAGCCACTGCCACAGCTGGTGAGGAGAATCACACATTGTCTCATTTCCAGCCACAGGATAAAACTTCTCCCAGAAGGTGAAGAGAGACATGGGCATAACCATCTGTAGGATAAAGCTATAGACCCTGTGGGGCTCTCAAACTAGAGCAATCAATAAGAATTAATCTGTAGTTTACAGGGCTTTAATTGTTCTACTTGATTGCATCTGAGGCCAGTGAAAGTTCACACAAAGGGTAGCTAGTGTGATTTAACCTGTAATAAACTGCACATCAACATGCTTAGGGTAGAAAACCAGGGCAAAATTTTCCCATTTGCTCATCCTTTTTTTTTTGTTTAAAAAAAAAAGGCTTTTAAAAAAAGTGAAGGAATGACAGAAGCTGTACAGGAAAAACTATACATGAAAAAGAATAGCACATGAAAAAAACATTTATGATAATTTTTTTAACCTGCTCCATGTATTTGCATGAATTTAAATTTTCAAAGAATTTGCTAACAGTAAAATTTCTGCTGCTAACACATTGCCTGCCAGGAAGGACTTCATCCTTTATTAACCTCTTTACTAATCTGAATATTGCTGGAGGATTTCCATGGAGGGGCAATACACACGCTGATAACAAATGCTGTACAGGGAGCAAGAACACTGCTCATAACCTAAAACTGCTTACATGGGCTTTAGCCTTTCTTGGGATCCATGTCTATTAGAAAGAGGGCGCAGAACTGTTTCTGCCAAGATCCACTATGCTCTCAAATGTTTCCTGACCACTTTCTTTATCACTGCAAAAGGGAATTTTAAAACTTAAACACGGAGTACAAATTAAATGAACAGTTTAGAAGGTTTTCTTTGTTTGTTTTTCTTAACTGTCATCTTTTGATTCATGGACATATTGTGGATGATGCAGTGCTATCAGATCCAAGTGTCCAAAGATGCTGTGTCAGGTCACAAATTCCATGAGATCTTACAGCAAAACAGCCAAGGTGGATGTTTTATTTTACTTCTATTTTTTATCATCTGTTCTTTAAGTAGTGTTAAAGTCCACAAACACTTGTTAGCCTGGAGCTGGTTTGTGTTTCCCAGAAAAGTATGTAAATCCCTGAGGCTTGCAAGCAAAAATATGAGACATGAATTGCCTGTACTGAATCAGGGAGAAATAACTGAAATAAAGACACTCAAGATTGTGCCAATATGGAAAATAAAGGTATTATAAGCATAAGAAAAAAAGTAAACTTTTATCTATTATAAACTAGGCTTGAAGTCTCACTCATCAACAAATCAAAACAAAATCAGGTTTACTATTTTTCATCTGACTCAGACACATTGAGAGCTGGGATTTGCACAATGCTCTCCAGAGGTTTCCCTACCTTACTCTGACTAGCCTAGAATATAATGGCAGACAGCAAAAGGAGTGGGAATTCTGTCTTGATTTCAAATTACAATATTTGCTTTCAGTGCATAGTTAAAAAATTAAAGTATAAAATTAAAATCATCCCAGTTTTTAGATAAATGTAAACAAACAACCAAAAAATAAACAAATACAAACAAAAACCTCCACCACAATCCCCCTTTCCCACCTTCCGTAGGCTTACAAATTATCTTGAAACCTATATTATTTTTGCTGTGGTTGTTTGGTGGTGTTTTGTTGCTGTCATGGGTTGGTTTGATGGGGTTTGTGATGTTTTGTTGTTTAGGGGTTTTTGAGACTGGAGGCATATTAAAAACAACATCTAAATGTGTTGCTCATAAGTAATGACTTCGGTAAAAAAAAAAAAAATAGAATACCCATTGTCCATGGATATATTCTTAAAACCCAGGGGACCACATTAATTACTGCTGCAACACATAATCCTTGTCTGCCCGCTGCCAAATCCGTTCTCTCACGGGGAGTTGTAGATAGGATCAGGGTCTGAGCTTCTCCAAATGCACCTCCTAATATCGCTGCCATTCCCAGTCGGTACCAGTGTGTCAGCTGAGAACGTGGCTCCTGCACCACCGGCCTGCGCTCAAATGAATTTGTCAGAATGAGATGCCTCACTTGGCACCGTTACAGAATCGACTCTTTCGAAGGGGATTGAAATCAATCCATTCACCAGCGGGCTTTTAGGGGAGCCACCGCTCTGCCCTGTGCTCATTAACCGTGGAAGTGGTAAAGCAAGTCATTTACTAATGTACTTTATGATGGCTGATTAAAAAGGCTGAGAGGAGAGAAGACACTCGAACCCAGCTAAATTCAGCCTGAGAGGGAGGCTGCAGCTCTGGTGAGTAACAGGAGGAGTTTCTGTAATGCATGGGCCAGGCTGGCAAGCTCTGCTCTCATCAGACTCAGGAATAACTGCAGCAAACTGCTGGCATATGCTGAATTTACTGGTGTCCGTGGTGCTTAATGGGCCATCACCAACACTGTGTTTGGTTTTTAAGAGAGACAATAATGCTGGAAAAGGAAAGGTCTCTAAAAGATGACTATTACATAAATATGAAATAGAAGAGGGTACCCTCATTTAGTAAGAGAGGATAAAAGAACAACACAGGCAGATTTCTGGACGAATGGTGACAGTAATCTGACCGTCTGGCAGAACCCATAACGGCTGATTAAGAAAAGAGAAAAATGTGATTAAACCATGCTAGTTTCATACGGAATTGTCATCTTTAAAGCTCTCAAAAAAGAGATTTGTATAGGGTACAACACAACGCATATATAAACACACTGTAACAGCAAGAAGTTAATACAAGTGAATACAGAAGAAATAACATGTACTTATGGAAAGTAACTTGAATTAGCGCAGAAGAGCCTCAGATTCAGGTCAAACTGAGCAGACTTCAATAAACAGATCCAAAGGTACTTAGTAGTTTAAGTACGCTGGTCGATAGTTCAATATTGTTTTAGTTTCTTTGCTGAAAAAGCAACATAAAGAAGCTAAACCAGGCTAGTATGTGCAGAGAATTCAAACCAAAACACCCCAAACCACCCAAACTCCAACACAGCTCTCCACATTTGTCCTTAGAAATGCAAATGACATTGTCCCTGTTAACAGGTGCTAACGAGCCCCGCACCCCGCTGCGCTCAGATGCGTTACGGATGAGCAGATGCCTTTCTGTGCTCCTTGTGATAGCCTCAGGAAAAGTGTCACATACTGAAAAACCAGACATCAAACACTCCTCAAAGCTGCCTGTGAGCCTGACAAAATGCAAGCCCAGTGACGAGATGAGAGCACCCGACGTCCCCAGTGAAACAGGACTTTGTGCGGGACTGGGGTTACTGTGCCTGGGAGAGAACTGGGGGAGAGATTGTGGACACAGCTTCGAGTTTCAGGAAACTCCTTTTAACCCTGCTAGATTCATCTGTTAGTTCCAACCCACACCTGATGATGCCGTCAGGGTGATATAAATCGGGAATTACTTCAAACAAGCAAAGGGACGAACGACCCAAGAGACTTCTTACCCCGGTATAGCTTTTCTGAACTTTTGTCTCCTGTGGGTATTTTACACTCCCTGTCACCTCAGCGAGACAGGAAAAAGCTACTTTTATTTCACAGATGTGCTGGAATAATAAAAATCCAGCAGGACAGGGACAAATGCTCTGGTGACTGCCCACGTTCAGGGAGGCAGACAGAACACGTGTGGGTACCTGTGGTGAACAAGGAATTGTGCACGTATGAACTGATGTGAGATGCTTTACAAACCTTGTCCTCCCGAGTTTCCGGATCCTGGACACAGCATGCCCGCATCGTGTAATAAAGAACAGTAAACCCACACCTGAGCTCCCAGTGCCAGGTAAAACAGAGCAGCACGGTGCCACCAGCAGGGCTCAGTAAATCACACACACTGCCCCGGGGCTACGCTGGCTTTCAGAGAATGAGAACTGGTGTCTTTGTGTGGCCCCGTTGATCTGCGTGCTCCAAGAGGTGCTTGCAGCCGGCTCGGTCCTTTCTTGTGCACTGCGCACAGTACAATGGAGAAAGAATGACCAGAGTGATTTGATGGATCACAGAATTGGCTTGACAGCTGTCAAATCCCAGACTGGTCCTCTGAGCAGAGGTTGCTCCCCTCCAGGCTGTGTTCACCAGCGAGTTCTGTAACCCAGGAAAACTGAAATTCTGCCGAGCAGTGTAAATGAACATTTCATGTACCGCTTTGTCTGAAACTCCACCAGATGAAATTAATCCCGCCCTGGGGCAGGGAAGCAGGTTAAATGACTTCACAAATCCTGTGGGTTCCTGTTTCCAGTGATTCTACTAATGCTGGGGATTGCTGCTATCTCTGTTCCCAACCTGCCCCAGCGGCATTCAGATGATGTCCTCATCTTTGCCTGGAAATATTTTACTAAGTTCAATTTTTTCTACCCCCAAAAAGTCAGTTACCAATATGGAGTATACCGATCACCGACATGGTGACAAAATACCCATGTTCATGTAAAAAACTGTTTTAACTTAATTTCATCAACACTATCTCTTCCAAACATGTAAGCGGAGCCCCTGTCCCAGTTTAGGCAGCAATCTTCCCCCATCTCAGGTCAGTTTAGAGGGCCCAGCTCACAAAGTCTGCTTTCTTTACTGTAAAGGACCTCAGCAGAGGAACAGATGATTTGAAAGGATACTGAAATAGAAGCCCAAGGCAGGCGTAGCTGACTCAGATTGGAGAGCCTGGGCCTTGCAGCACATCTTCCTCATTTGTTTCTCTCTTTCCTGTACCAGCCATTGGGAAATATTGAGTCATTCTCTGCTGTGGAAATTCATTATCCACAGCTTGGTTCTAACAGGACTCATGGACAATTCATCCCTTGACGGTGAAATAGTCACTGCAAGGGAAGAAAAGATACCCCAAGGTGAAATATTGCTTGGTGTGAGTGATTCACACAGCTCCATGCTGCTTCCTGCTTTCCTTGGTTAGATTCAAGAGACATGACTAAGTCAAGGGAAAAATAAAGCTTCTAAATGATCTGAGAACTCTGCAGTAAGGGAATTGACATTTTAAAATGCATAATTAACATAGATAATCAATACAATCTAGTTAACTTTTATGTAGAAATTAAATCAGGTATGAAATCTGACTGTGAATATCTGACAAGTATTTCCACTAGGAATCTAACAACACATTTGAAGAGAGATGCTTTCCTGCAATCTTGAAACATGCAGTAAATCTGAAGAAAAACCTCTGCTAGACCCATTTAGTAAACTGATCTTTCTGCAAACTGTTTTTACCCACTAATAAATTCCTTAGACACCACCCAAAGCAAGTACCCAGTCAGCATCACAGCATGGATTTGTCATTAATCATATTCACAAGTGACTGCCTCTTCTCCAGAAAGGCCAGTTCCCACATTGCGGCAGAGCACACTACTTCACTCCTCAGCAAAAAAAGTACTCAGCAGCTGCTAGTTATAGGTGTTAGGGATATTCCAAAAAAATTTCTTGTAGTCAGAATATGCTCATTGCATGGCTGCAGGAAGGAGGAAGGGAAAAAAGAACCTTTTTCTTGGAACGTACCCATGTCAAAGAGGTTTTATGGGAGAGATTTGTAATGACTGGGCTCTATTTTCCCACCAGAGTAGCCAGTAGGCAAGAGGTTGGAGATTGCAGAGACAAACAGAAAACCTAAACAGTGGTTACTGGTTATTCTGAACTATGCAATTTCTTTGCTGGAGCATTTGTTTTCAAGTGCCTTAAAGGTCACTTTTGTGGCAGAAAAGGAAACGACACAGTTTGCAGAAGAGAATCTGGATTTCTAATTAGGCTGTAATTGCATTCTTTCCTTTCCCACCTCACCCGGGCTGTTTCACAGACCACCCAACTGTGGGAGCTCGCAGACTTCAAGTCCTTCCAACGCCTCTCCAGAGGCTTTCTGTGAAACAGCTCAGTTAATGCCCACACTATCAAAGTGCTCATACCCTCAGCTTCCTCTGCTGTTACAGAAAGGCAAATGGATTCAGCTCTTCCCCGGAAAAGCAGCAGAAGCACAAGCTGAAAGGCAGGAAATGAGTTTGGGTGAAGCAGCAACAGGCAGCCCAAACGTTCTGAGAGCACTAGGGAACCGTGATCTCACCAGAAATAGCTTAATTTTGTATATGTTATCTGTAGATCTAATTAAACTAGGCAATAATGGAAACTAAGTGCCGTGAGTTGTAATAGGGAAGTTACAAAGTAACTTGTTCTTTCAGTACAACCTAAAAATTTTCCCAACACAAGTGGATCCCCTCAAACTCGTGTTGTGGTATTTATAAATCATTCATTGGTATAAGGCAGTCTCAGCAGAACCAAAACAGCCACACTGAAGAGCAGGGACAACTCTCAGTGAGAAGGAGATGGACAGAGAATGTGCACTGCCAAAATATCAGACAGAGGGAGCATATTTATATTTTTTCAAAGGGACATGTTTTTCTTTATAAAAGTAAAACTTTAAAGACACAAAACCTGTTTCAGCACATAGATAAATGCATACCTACACATCACACAAAGAAAGAGTAACCTTCAGGTGAACACTTTGCCACAACATATCTAGACTATCCAAAATTACTTTAAACACTGTCATAAAAAACAAAACAGATTTTTTTTTTCCTATAAGTACCAATTTTGCATATGATTTCTCTTTATAAATGTTACATTTTTCCTTTTGGCAGAGCAGCGTGTGAAAGCTCACAGCTATCATGCTAATGAATTATCCAAGGACAATGGTTCTGAACTGTGATTCTGACATGTGCTGATGACCTGGCTGACACTATTCAAACTGGCAAGCACCAAAGCACTTTGCTTCCAACAAGATCAGGAAGACTTTGTAATTTCTCTTCCTCTTTCCCCAACAGAAGGTCATAGTGCAGCTACCACGAGCCACAGAAACAAAGAACATGAGCAGCTTCAGAAGCACACGGGATAAAGTCAGCAAGACCAAGGCAACTCTCATTTCACAAAGGACAAAAGCCCTTGTCCAAACTCAGCTCAACAGGGCAATCCGTGTGAAACCGCAGAGGTACAGTGAGGATTCACAGGCAGCACCCTTGTGCTGTGGCTGCGCTCAGGGCTCCTGGCCAGCCCAGCCCCCTCAGCACCCGCGGTTGGTGCTGCTGTTCTCCCGAGAGGCTGCAAACAGAGCGGCTTCCCCACACACCATGAGAAACACCGGTTATTTCCAGAGCTCAGGAACTGCCTGGTCTCTGGCTACATGTCCTTACAAGGCCTGAACTTCCTTTGCCTCAGCCCCCCTCAGAAAGTCCCTCTGTAAGTACCAGCAGACCAACACAGAAAAGTGTTTGGTTTCCTGAGGCGTCTTTTCCTCCTCCTGTTCAGGCCCTGAGGCTGATTCCCAGCACACCACAGACTTCTACATGAAGGGGGTGAATGCTGCACAGCTTAATTCTGGAGTTATTCTTCTGCACACTTTCCAATAGATAGGAACAAAGAGCTTCTTATCTCCTAGCAATTCAGATCATAAATACAAATTAATGTCAGTCATACACATAATTTTGTTGTTTTCTTGTAAGCAGTTAGAAAACAAAGCAAAACAGAACGCCCTTCCCTACAGAGGAAGAAAATTAAGAACCATACAAGAATACAAGTCATGCCATAAAATAAATATTCACCTTAATACTCAGTTAATAATTTTGTGCTCTTCTGGCTCAGTCAGAGTTACTGAGTCACTATTGTCACTAAAGTGAACCAATAATAAAAGTTAAAATCCAATGCAAGTAAAGTATAACAGCTTATTCGCTTATCTGGAGCCAAAGCAAAAATATCTTTCATCTCTGTTAATACCTGTTTTTATGCTATACCAATTAAAGACAGTTTTGGGACATTTTCTCTAATTATTCACCAAAAGTGGTCCTTTATATTTCAGCCAGGATTATCCAGAGAATAATACACTTTTATCCCTTTCCTCAAAACACACTTGTGCCCCAGGAAATTTAACTGCCTCTATCTAATCCCATGAAAGTCCTTTCTGAATCACTTGGGGATTGACCTCATGAATTTTTCATTGTTATTTCTTGGTGGGACTGTCAATCAGAGATGAAAAAGAGGAAAACAAAACACAGAGTGAAGTGGTTTGCTAGAAACATCACCTCAGCCAGTGCCAAAATTACATCAGATGGCATAAAGAAGAATCACTTTGAAGAAGTGGCATGGAAGAAGAGTGTCTCTTTTGTTACCTTTTCTCTTTGTTTTGTACGATTAATAGTTTATTTCCTTTCTGTGTTGTGGTTTTTTTTTTTTTTCAGACACACTCAGCACTGCATTCTATTTCCCAAATAACATCATGGGCACTTCACACAGGTTTACAACAGAACTTCAGCATCAGCTGTGTTTTAATCAGTTGTCTTCAAACCTTCCTCAAATCAAACACAAGATTTTTTCCCTTTACACTTTGATGCAATTACATTCCCAGCAGTGACACACACGTGGAAGGTGGGGCTCAGATCCCACACGGTGTCTGGGCACTGCTGACAATCAGCTGTGAGCACAAAGGATGTTCTCCCACACGCAGCCCAGGCACAGACACTGCTCATCCATCTCCCCACTGGGCACAGGAGTTTGCTACAAGCCCACAGCCTGCATCAGCCAGGGGTCCCAGCCACAGATAAGACCCCATGGGTGCTTTGCAAATGCTGCTCTTCCCCTAAAGGCCACATTGCAACCCTGTACAAAGGAAGGCAGAAGCCGTGGTTGTAGGACCTTCGTAGGCCTTCTCAGCTGGCCTTGAAATTACCATTTCTCTATGAAGTATGTTCTTTTAAGTTAAAAGCCTTAAAAAGTGAATCTTTTTAGCATAAGAAAGGCAAAAAAGAATGGTCACAAAAGAAAAGAATGGAGAGAAGCCCTCACAACTGAGAACTGAAGGCACTCAATTCTCACCCCTAAAAGCTGCAGCTGAGCACAGGGCACAGGACCTGCCCTGCTCAGGTAAACACAGATAACAAGAGCACTTTGAAGGCACTGCTTCTATTCTTCCCAGGTTCAGATTAGTGCTTGCTGTATTTCTGTGAATATAATTCTATACTAGTGAGGCCTTCACATCTTTGCAGTGTGAGAATCAATGCCATCCAAGCTCAAAGAAAGAAAGATGTCAAATATGGCTATAAATGAGTAATAACTTGTGTATACATTCTTTTTCCATACTTTGGATATTATTTTAAATTCTTTTATGGTGTGTTACGAGTAATTTTCTCTATGGAGCTCCCAGACCTTTGAATATTTGCTTTCTTGCTGGCTGGAAAGGTTTTTCTGTAATGGATTTGAGCAACACTACTGAGCCTGAGTCTGCTCAGCCATTACAGAGAATTCAGAATATCCTTACACATGTGCATAAGAGGAAGGGCTGAGTTTTCTTCATCAGTATAAATTAAAGGTTTTCTTGATATGAGAATAAATAACTCAAAGCTCATAGAAGGGGCTCTAACTGGGAATCCCTCTTTGGGGGTATTCATGGGGCAACCTGAAACTAGATTTCTTATTTTGGGATGAACTTTGATTTTAAATATCTATATATATAAATAAGTAACTGTGAAGCTAAACAAGGGATTTGTGAGATGGGAAGGAGGACAGGTTTCCCGCAGTATTACTCCCTGTGCAGCCTGACATTTGTGCAAGTCAGAGGCCAAGCCTCTGCAGAGCTTTCCCACTACCACTGCAGTTACTCTGGGTCAAAGGAGCACTAAGAAATGTGGGTTTGTTTTCAGTTGGTCAATTTTTGTTTGGATACTTGGTTTGGTGTTGGCTACTGAAGAATTCATTGATTTTAAGTTTGTTTGTTTGTTTTTACTGGACCAGTTAAGTTGTCAGGCATGCATTGCGAACAACCAAAGTTGGGAGTTGTAAACATCACTCTCTGTTCTGTCACCTCCTGCCCCTTTTCCACTACCACTGCGCTGGTTTTCCCTATTCAAAAGTTTAAAACAGGATTTCTCAACCTACCTTAGAGCTTAACTCTCTCAGCAGCAGCAGCAGAATCAGAGCAGCTAAACAAAGGGTTAGTAGGAACTCGATGTTAAAAATAACCAGAGACATGTAATGGGGGAAAAAAAAGTCTGTGAATACAGCAATATTTTTTCCAAGCAAACCAAGAAATCCTAAGTTCTGAGAGTTAGAAACAAACCCTTCAACACCAGTAAGACAAAATCCTTCCTAGGCAAGAGGTGCTCTTTCTTATGTTTCACTTTGCTTTCTTTCCTGTTCTATAGTCATCTTATCAGGCATTTATATCTTTCTCTTTGAGTTTGGTAATTCTTGCCTTAGCAGTTGCACAGAAACAGCTTTAACACATAAATGTAATTTCTCAGGCACATGCCAGAATATTTCTTTTAACATATACATACAACGAAAAAGGAGATTCAAGTTGGAATGTGCTGCCAAGTAGCAACCAATTCTGAACAGATGCTTCCATATCTGATTAAGGAGGCAAGAAAGGATAAAGGCAACTTTAAGGTCTTCAAGGCAACAAAAAGCAGAAAAGCTCCCCAAAAAGGACAGCAGTAGAGGGAAGAAGTGCCTGCTAGAGGTATTTCTCAAAGAGGTACAATTTTAACTGCTTATTCTACTGAAGTGTCTCAAGCACAGCTCTTTCTCAGAGGTTTTGATTTTCAGATCGTGTGTTTCCTATGTACATATGTAACATATGTACATATTCCTTGTATATAAAAAAGGCTGGGTTTATGTGTTTCGCAGAGCAATTGGGTGACTTGACACAATAATCACCCTGGAAGAGACCTGTGGTCTCTAGTCCAAACTCCTACTCAAAGTAGGGTCAGTTATGAGGTCAGATCAGGTTGCTCAAGGTTTATACAGTCGGGTCTTGAAATTCTCAAAGGATGGAGACTGCATAATCTCTGTAAGCAACTTGTTTCACTGCCTCGCTCTCATATTTAAAAAAAAAAAGAAAAAAGAGAGAGATTTTATCCAATCTGAACCTGTTTTGTTTCAATTTCTGTCTGTTGTCTTTCATCCTTTCACAGTGAAAAGCCTGGTGTTTCATAAGGAATGGCACACTGTTTTCCTGTAAGTTTGACTGCTTGGTAAAATATGTGGGGGATTTCCAGAAAACTTCTTCAACTGACAAGAGGAACCAGGGATAAACCCCATAGTTTTTTATAAAAATCTCAAATTAAACTGCATTTGCCTTGCAAAAGGTCCAGTTCCTCATTACTTCATGGCAAGCATAAACATTTTGGAAGAGTGGAAAATATTAATTAGTTAAAAACCAGGCAGAATAAAGAGGTTTCAATTTCAAGGACAAAACAAACCAAAATGCATTGATCATGGAAATATCAAGATCAAAATTAGGCAGTTTAGTTGGCTGGTTGTGACATAAACCACAATTTTCCAATCAGTGCCTAAGGCAGGAATGTCAGAGCTGAACTAAATTGCCTAGATTAGGATGTTTAACTTGACATGTTTGTTCTTGCTGAAACCAAACAAATCTTTCTAACTTTCTAGAATTTTGTTCATCCATTATCTTTTTTTAAAGAAAAGCTAATCAACTATTTTTCCCTAGCAATTCTACAATATGAAAGAAGCAAAATTACAAATGTATACATGCAAATATACAAATGTCCATAAAATACAATGTTTATATACTATTTTTATACATATAAAACTGATCATGTTTCTTACTATTTGCCATGGTAGCCTTAGTTGGCAAAAGGTTTCACATTTATCTATAGATAATTCTTCTTGCTCATATTAGGCATGGGTAAATGTACTTTGAATGATTACAGATGATCCTGAATTCACACAGCTCAGAAAAAGTCAATCCACTGTGGTATCCATGAACTTAGTTCCTGGGGATCAGCAGCTCTCTGTGCTGCTGGCACATTTAGACAAGGATCAGAACAGAGGGGAAAGAGACCTGAGAGAAATGGGCCTTCAGGGAGCTGAAGGAATTCTTCCTTTCAACACCAGGACACGCAGCCACAGCACAGTGCCCCAACATCCTGTGAGAGGAGGAAGAGCAAATTCCTGTGCAGGTGCACTTAGGCTCCATCAGCACCTCTGGAAACAGTTTAGGGTTGTTATGATTACCCCTGATTTACACTGCAACACAGATACATCTTAATAACAGTCAGTATCCTACCTTATAACTCAGGACAGAAAAAACTGCTTTTTGCCTTCGAAATTTCAGTCTTAGAAAAGAGTCAGCAGGTATCTGGAAAGAAGCTGAAAGAGAAAGAACCATTATAAAATATTCCATGTCTGTTACAAACGGTGCTTACACAAGCACATGACTCATTCTACTCATTCCCTCGTGCATCAGGGAAAGGAAAGGGAGGTGACTTCTGAGAGAAAAGATGGTAAAATCTTTTCAGGCATAGGTCAGGAAGACTCTTGAGTTCAGTTGTGGAGGGTGTGCAGCTCACAGAGCCTCCATTACTCAGTTTTTGTGGCTGTCCAGCAGCAAGATGGCCCAGCCAGGAGTCCGAATGCGCCTCAGTGAGGAGGACAGGAGAGACATTGAATGGGAAGAGCTGTCCTCATGTGTGAAGGAGCTAAACAACCAGCATTCCTCATCTTGATCGGTAGGGAGCAGTGGATCCAGGCACTGAGGCCTCTACAAGGAGACCCCTAAGAACAGGCAGGGAGTGGCTCCTGAGGGAACAGCTCAGGAGGGAGCGGAGCAGCCAGGACCTCGTGAAGATCTGGAGGAGTCACACGCAGATGCTTTGCTATAAAACATATCCTGCTATGCAACCAGGACTTGTAGGTTGGAGATTAGGAAGTGTTTGGGGGGAAATTACAGCTGAAAATCAGGATTCTGGTTCTCTGGTCTCATCCTAAAGACACGCTTGCTGAAAGGGACAACCTATTTATACCCATGTCTTTGCACCTACCCCAATCAAATAAATATATATTTTTATATTTAGCAAGTAGAGATTCACCTTATTCAGCTTCCATATCAAACCATATCTTTTATATTAAACAATGAATTTCGTTACTAAACTCCCTTTTTTCAGTAATATTTTAAATACTAACCACTAAATGCCCATTGCTCAATGTCCTAGACCTGCCCAAGCAAGAAACATTAAGTACATCAAATTGGACTGTAAATTATGTGAGTTCTATTTTAAGCGTGACATCATTCATCCTGTTGTTTCAATTTAATTATATTTACTCTTCAATCCATCCCCAGCAGCCCCAATATTTCACATTTTGTTAGTCTGCTTTACTTTGACTAGTGACTTACAAAAATAACCACACTTCAAAACATCACCTCAGAAAATTAACCCTAAAGCGGTGTTCCCAACCCATCAACACTTCTGTGCAGGAGAAAAAATAGCCTGAGTGCCCAGTTGACAACAGTAGTTGCTGAAAGCAATAACACAAAAACAAGGTGAAAACTCAGAAAAACACACATTCAGATTTCTGGACTGTTTAATACTCTAGAATCTGAATCTGGCAGCAAATACTGTCATTACTTTAATATAACCTAAATATATATGCTTAAAGCTTTCTATAAAAAAATCTTTTTTCACATGGTATTTCCTGTGCCAGGTCCTATGTATAAGACAATACTTTTCTTTTAGTATTTTCCACAAAATCAGTTGGAATAGTCTTTTAGTTGTAAAGGTGTTTTACAGATCCTTTTCTTCAAGAAAAATGTGTTAAAGACATATAAATTATCCTCACTGAACAATAGTATCTTTGCTACTTTAGATTTTCAGAGTAAAATTGCAAAACTTCCAAAAATTACTCTGTAATTTGGAGGGAAAAACTTACATGATAAAGTTTAAATTTTAAAATTGCATTAATTTTCCTTGGATCATGGAATAATGCCTCAAGCTTACATATTTGTGCAGGTGGCTTACAAATGACTGCATCTCCATGGTACAAACAATTCTTTTAGTACCTTCACTTCTGCAAAAGTGGGTTTCTGTAAGCACTCACTAACCTATTTTCTATGTAAAAACCCCTTCCTATAAATACACCTAGTTCTTCTGAACAGTCTTACCTAAAAAGTTTAGTAATGCAAATAATTTATTTTATTATTGCCCCAGGAGTGGACATCATGTCATCACAACACTCCAGGAAGTGCAAACATCCCCCAAGTCCCATTCTGCACTGACCAGCCTTGATGGTTGCTCTGGTTTTACTCCTGAAGCCTCAGCAGAATTCCCCTTCTCTAAAGAGAGGCTTTAGCCCAAGTTCCAACTGCACCTCTTTAGACAGGGGTTGTAACATCTGATGGGAACACATGATGCTTCAACATTCCTTACTGGAATGCAGTATTTATCTAGCAAATAGGAATCCTACAGCTTCGGAGAGAGTCTAAGTACACATTTTTCCCTTAATTCAAATGATCAGCCCACATACAAAACACAAAGCTCAACACCCCAGCTAGCAAAAGTTATTGTTACTTTGTTGTTGTGCTGGCAGGTTTTAAACAAGCCAGAAGTTTTTTATTCTTTCCCAAACCTACCAACAAAAGGATGGCAATTTACATTGCAAAAGACTCAACAGTCACTAGTGGAAGTGACATTTCTGATTTGTTTTTTCCACTCTAACATGAAAATTCTTTACATCCACTCCCGCTAAAATGATGCTTAGCAGCGTTAGGGATGAAGGACAGGATCTCACTTCAAGGTCTACTTTCACACAAGACCTGATGTCTTATGTACAAATTTCCTATCGTTCATTATTGCTTCAAAATATTTGTTTGAAAGTGACAAAGTTGTCTTTGATGCAAGGCAAGAAGATGACTTATCAGAACCATTTTTCACATAAAAGTTAGTCCAGCTCACAGCACCAAAAGAAATTTTGTGTGAATAAGTATATTTTTAAGGCCATCAGCTGGAAATAGAACCTGATGGTTACACTTTGAATGTGTCAAAAGTGAAATTCAACAAACTGAGAGCGCAGCTGAGACCTAACCTGCTCTACTTCCCCTCAAATCCAGATTTATCATTGCCTCCTATTGCTGGGTTTGGCTCAGCATCTTGCCCCAGGGTGTTGAATGACACCCTCAGGGTCCTGCTGGAAAAGAATAAAAGCTTTTTCTCTCAGCTAACCAATAAAGAGCAAGTCAACAGCACTCCAGGAACACCTATTAAAGCCTACCAGAGTCTAATAAAAACAGTTACTTAAATATTAAAGCCATTTCATTGCTAGTGGCTGGAACACAAGAAAGCAGGCGTTTCAGCTGGATCAAGTCTTTATCAAAGGTTTAAAAGGAAAATTTGTTCTATTTATAGACACAAGCATAAAAGCACTGTACTTGCCAGCCCATTTTATTCTAACACCAAAGAAAATTCATGTTTAAACCAAATATTTCTTAAATCCTACAACTAAAAGTGGTGTCTCAGCCCCCTACGTCAGTGCTACTGTACCCAGGCACTCAAAGGACAGCCAGCCCAAAGTAAACCATGGCCAGTCAGAACCATTAATGTCAACCACAGGATCAGAGTTTATAAATTCCTTCAAAGTGTTAAAAATATCAGAAACACCATTTGTGTTTAGACAGATGTAAAGGCAACAGATTACAAACTTACAAGACTCAACAGAAGCAAGGGGTGCCAAAGGAAACAAAAGGTAATGGATACAAATAAGAGAACTTAAACTTCTTATCAGTGAATTCAAGATTAAAATAAAACCACTCCTAAAATAAACTTGTTCTAAGTCCATAATTGCACCAAAATGATAAGATGTTTACTTTCCTTTAAACTGGATTCTAACACTGAGCACTAAAGTCAAGGTTCATTTAATCCTTTCCTCCCCTCCTGCTGCACACCATTTCCACCCTGAAAAGCAGCAGCAGCAGGATGGATTATTTCAGTTCAGAGACAGGTTTTGTTGTGAAAGGTTCAGCTCCACTGTAACAGCAATGGGTTGGAGAGAAAAAAATGCTCATTGCGCTGGGAATTTTGGAAGCCCCCAGGTAGAAATCTGCTCCATCAAACTTCATTTTGGACTGCCTGTGGATGTCCTCACTGCCTGCTCGCTTCCCTTTCTTTGCTCACCTGTCTCTGAAATATTCCACACTCAGTCAAGGTTTGCAAGTTGATCTTCACATTCTGATTATTGTTATGAGTGTGTCACCAAAAGCATTTAAGTGAAGGTTTGACTTTATTTCATTCCTATCTGGAAGATTTCTTCTTTTTGTTTTAAAGACAATTACACCTCTTACATTTACACGTGTTCATCTAGTTCATTAGGCCATTTATGGATGTGTTTAAATCAACTCTTTTTCAGCAAGTCACTTAAACGTGGTTTGGTTTTTGCTCCCTGGGAATGAAGACACAGCCTTGTATCTCTTTGGATTAAGTCCTTTTCATAACATACATTAAGGAAATTATTAATACCCATGAATGTACATCTGGGTTATTTTTCATAAGTAACTTAACGGGTCTAATACATGTGAATGTATGATGTGAGTGTCATCAACTGATGGTGCAGTAATCCCTGCCTTTCCTCAACTAACATTCTCCTACAGACATCAAGTCTGTATCAGCAAGTTTCGTCACATCTAACATTTAGGTTCAACACACTTCCATGGCAGCCATCCTTTTCCATTCAATATACAGTGGGTTTCCATAGCAACACGGGCTACAAACATCGGCTTTTTAGGCATTAAAAAAAAACCTGTTCCGGACAGAGAGATAAGTGCAAGTTTGGATGGTGTGCAGGGTATCAAGCTGACAGCAGAACTGCTCAGGACAGGTTCAGGGAGCACAGCATGCCCAGCACTAACACTGGGGGACTCCCCAGGACAGGCACAGCAGTAGCACTGGGGGTACACACGCTCTCGAGAGGTGGGTGCTGGGCTTGACACTGCTCGGAGAAATTCACGCCATCCAGCATGAATATGCACCAGGAACTTTTCCACACAGATGGGAATGCACCATCCTCTTTCCAATAACCAGGCTGAGGCATGCACAACCGAGAAGCAAGGGTTCCTGGGGTGTGGTGCCAGTTAAGAAGAGGATTGGAGGGCAGCCCCAGTCTGTACTGCAGTGGCTTGTGTAAAAACAACAGCTACGTGTTGGCCAAATGGTAAAACTCTGAACTGTATCTTTAAAATGGCTTGCTATGTGACAACTGAAACTTTCATGGATTCTAAGAATCTTCCTGTGCAAATCCAGAGATGTAAGAAACATGCAAATGAAAGCCCAAGAGTATGACTGCAATGCCCATCTGCCAAAGGCACAGCACTCATCATGGATCATCCAGTTCCCTTCTGCAGGCAAACCATAATTAGGTGGCCAAAGAAAGAGAACAGAACAAAACGAGCTCTGACACATCGCTGAGAAACAGCAGCTTTGACCTTTCAGCATCCTGAGCAGCAACTCGCTGTAGCTCAACTGAAGAATCATAAAAGAGATGGTTTTTTTCGCTTACTCTCTTATGCCAAACTAAGATCAACTACATCATTGAATTCTTCATACATTTCCTGTTAATGATCTTTATAGAGACTGCTAAAATACTACTGCAAGGTAATACACTGCAGGGTTTCACTACTGAGCTAAAGATGGAAGATTATTTGTTCTAAAGAGCAAAAAAGGACACATTGGTAGCACAACTGGACTCCAGTCTGAGTTCTCATTAGTTTATCTTTCTCCTTAAAGACTTCTCCCTGAAAAATCTCTTTGGAAAAACTGATTTTAAAGTGTATGAAAATCTCAATAAACATAGCCTTCCTGCCTCTTAAAAGCTGGTCTAGCCTCTCTGGTTTCCTAATTGCTACCAGACAGAAGTAATTATAACTAAAATAAAACAGTTTTCTTTACTTTACCGTCCCTGCAAACCCTTTCTCCAAAGCTTAGAGAATTCTGCAAAACAAAGCAGTACATTTCACTGAGGAATGGAAATGAAAACCATCATTGAAATTTGGCCCATTGCTTTTTGATATTATGAGAGTACAGTGATTTCAGGACTAAAACTACCAAGCTCATGATCTTGAATTATTCCTTCTGCTGGAGGAAGAAGGAGGTAACTTCCAGAGCAGCAGGGAATTTTTCTAAGACTGCTTCACATCACACCACCATGGGTGTTGGGCACATCTCCTGTCAGCACATACTTTGGTTGTATGGAGGACACAGGAGATTCCTTCCTTCCTGACCATCGAAGAGTCAAATCCCAGCATTGTGCAGATAAAGAAATTATTCTTTAGCTTGTGAGAGACTGTCTTTAAAATAGGCATTCGAGTTAGCCATTATTTTTTTCACCTGTTTCTAAGCAGGCACCATACTGCACACAGCCAGAAAGTTTAACCAGCCTAAGGACACCTTTTGTGCCACCTGGGTAGGAGCCAAAGCACTGCCAGCTCCCAATGACTGCAGGGTCTCACAAGGCTCAGTGCCTTCCTTGGAAGGTGTGAGCTACACAGTGAGGCATTTACATCACAAACCCAGCCTTTAAAGTAAGGTCTCTGGCTCTCATGACTGCCAAGACGTGCTTTAAAAGTTGTGATGGCTCACAGAATAGAAGGCAACTAAAAATAACAATTTTTTATCTAATTTTTAAGTGAGCCTGATGTTCTTTGGATAGCTAGTGGTTCTGGTAGTGCCAGTGTCAAGTTTAACAGGTTCCAAGAGTGCAAATCACTGCCTTCTGCACATTCCATCTATAAAAGCTTGAAGGTGCTCCAATTTTTTTAACAGTACGATACACATAGCATGAAGGATTATTTCATGACTACTTCGAAATCAGTATTTAAAACTTATCCTTCACTTTGCAGCAGAGCTGGAAGAAAAATGCTGGAAGAGCATGTGTCCACTTAAAATAAGCACTTCCCAGCTCAACCTGCCAGCTCCTTTCCCCTGACTCAGCAGGGAACTGAAAGAGACAAAACAGCTTCCCCCTAAAAGCTTCAGAGGTTAACTTCCCTCAGCTGATATCCTACCAATTCACATGACTTGAGCACAGAAAGTAGAAGGTTGGCAGGAGATCAACTTTTTTTTTTTAATCTAAATGCTAACATTTCCAGGCTTTTTAACCCTCATTTTAGCAAGTTGATGGATTTGTTTGTTCCTTTCCACTCTGTCAGGGGATCTTTTTAGAACAATCCTATTTGACATCGACATGAAGGTTACCATGTGCATCAGGCAGTTTGAAGGTGTTGCTTAAGGAAAAGAAAGACAAAGTAACTCAAGGAAGACAAGAGAAAGAAACTTGGAAAAACAACATGGGGCATAGATTTTGCCGTAAAGAAGGATGCAGTAGTTGACAGAAAAAAAAAAAAAGCCCAAAGTATGCTATGTATTGTCTATCGACAGTAAAAGTGAGTTACATAAAAAAATATTTTATGAACTGTCATGCTCTTCTGTTAACATAGGAAGTTACATGCAAACAAGGCTGTTAATTAGCACAGTCCTGAAGTGATCTAAATGTGATAAATCATAGGGAGACATCACACAGTAATCGCACACAGATATTCATAGGAATACCTCACTAAATTCTTAAGTTTTCAATGACAAAAACTTGAAAAATAAGTGTGTCCCATTTGCAACAGAAAAAGGGCAATCCAAACCCAAAGCAAAGCAGCCTTACATTTTCAAAATGAAAAAAAAAAACAGCCAAACCTGTTGGAATGATGATGATGATGTAGGAATGAAGAGCACCAGAAAGAAGTTAACTACCCAGTTTAGACTGCATTTCATATACTTTTCATTGCATTAACCATTATTTTGCCATTTATTTCCTAATAGCCTTTCCTTAAATCCACCTAAAGCCACCGGACATTTCAATGAGCAAAGAAACAGGAATGGAGACTCAAGGTTTGGATCACAGCCAGAAAAAGAAAAGCTGCTGCCATATGTTAAATTCATGGGAACATGTCACATCAGCATTGAATTCAAACTTCCCCAGTGTCTGCAATTTCACTTTGAAAAGTGTGGCATGATAGGAAAAGACATTTTAATACAAGTTTCAGTAATTTTATAATATTATCTAAAGAATGATTTTGCAGCAGACACCACTCGTTAGTGATGCACAGAAATGTATTTATGTTTATATAAAAAAGTAAGGTCACTGGAAGAACATAAAAATAATCTCAAAGATAAATGCAACACTCTCTGCTATGGGATAAAAAAGGAGCATGGAACAGTGGGGAGAACAAACAAGGGGAAAGAAAAACAAAAGGGTCTTAAATTAAAAACTGCTGTAGAAGTCAGCAAAATGTATTGTCTCCAGAACTGAGGAACAAAAGAAGTGCTAGAAGCTCCATAAAGTATTCTGAAACCTTTTGATACTAATTTCCATAAGGACATGGAAGGTAGTGACAAAATAGTGGGTTACCAATGGGAAACAGAGGTGTGGGAATGTACTGGAAAACTGATTAAAGACCTCTGGCTCTTCCTAGGCTGTGTGGACAGCATATAATGGAAGAGCTTTCCATCAGCCTGGAAAGGGGATAAAGCCATGTCAGGGGAAACAGAAAAACCCCAACCAAACATACACTGGCTAGCCACACTGCTAAACTCCAGATAATGTCTCTGTGCAATCCTTTCACTAAAAACAAATTAAGAAGTACAGTAGGTACTTGCTCACTTAAGAAGGACAATTCTGATGCCATTAACTGTTGAATAAGGGCTTAGTTCTTCCTACTCAAAGAAAAGTCCAATGAAAAAGAAATACTGAAGACTTAATGAGGACATACATTACTGTTCATCTGCTGTTCTGCTGCCATACAAATCCTCTACCAAATCTCCAATCATTAACAAACAGAAAAAGCAAATTACTAGAAGTTCACCCAAAGGTCAGCTGTCTGCACCAAGCCAAAGACGCAGTCCCAGTGAGCAGGTCCTCAGTGGAACCGTGCTCTGTGAAAGGAAGCTGGCTGGCTTTGTATAGCCAGAGTGCTCTGGGAAAATGCACCAGGTACAAAATCCAAAGGATGAAACTTCTAAGAGCATGAAAATATTTCAGCATTCCATGAAGGAAAAGTAACAACATTGCATTTTACATAATGCAGTATTAGTTTTGTATTACATTATGACAGCATGGTTAACAAAAGAAAAACATTTTTCCTATTCATTCACAGAGAATTTGAAAACGAATTAACATGGAACTGAAGCAAAAAGCAGAGAAATACTGAAGGCTTAAACCCTTCATAAAATACATCAGGACAAGTGGAGGACTGCAAATAATATGGCTGATCTTCCCAAGGAATTAAAATTGCTGTAGAAGCAAGGTACTGCTACTATTGCTGCTTCTTTGTAGGTGGTTTTTTAGTGAGTGAACTTCACAAATATTCTAAGTCAGGAGTAAATTTCCAACTATGTAGGATAAAATTGACCCACACTAACTCATGTGACTCCTCTTGTTCCATGACAACATGACATGGAATGACTGTTGGAATTGGGTTGCACTGGAAAAGTGAATACACCTTGGCTGGTTTCAGGCAGCAATCCAACCCTGACAGGACAGATTGGCACGGCTTTACCTTGTCAGGCCTGCAGGGACTCACACGCCTTGTGGATGACAATATTTTGGAAAATGGATGTGCTTTATTATGGAATAACTTTCTTACAAAATTTCGCTACTTCCTTCAAGCCACTCCAACCTGAATGTTGTTTACATTCAACCCATCCTCCCCATCACCTGTTTTCTATTCACCTTACTTGTCCCAGCAGCCTTGTCCAACCATTACTCATCTCCCCCCTTCTCATGCTCAACACTCAACTTGTTCTGCACAGTAACACAATTAAAAATGTTCAGTGTGAAGCAAGAGACTTCAAACAGCTTCATGGAGAATGCCAATGGGAAGAGAACTGTATGGATGCGATCCTCCAGAGAAGAGCATTTCTAGGAAGAGCAGTGGATCCGTGATTATTAAGGTGGAAGCTGCCTAGCAGACAGCATGCTGGCCCTGCAGCCACTGCTGGAATTTTGTATTATATTATTCACTGCTTGAATTTGTCATTTTGTTACTTAGCAGAACACACTTGACACGTGTGAATAAGAGCAGTGGATTGCCATTGCAAATATTTCTACATCAGCTTCAACTAATGATGGAACACTGACTTTCTGCAGAGTTTGCAGATGGAAAGAAGAATATTCATGTTCTCTGGGACTGTCTACCTTTTCTGTAGAGGTTCATCAACAAGGAAAACAAGAAAAAGTAAAGTGTAAAGGTTGCATCAAATTCTCAAGTTCTGTTACTGGTAACCAGCAGGTAGAATCAGAAAAAAAAATTATTCCATGCAGCATTGGAGCACCTTACATCATGAAAAACAATATGAAACTCAAGAAGTTACAGAAAGCCTGTTGTGTGGGACATGACCTTTTTTGTTCCATATAAGACCCAGAAGGATGATGGGCCATTTTTATCAGTTTCGGTCATAATTTTTAGGGGTGAAGACCAGAATTGAAAGTTATTTTCAGTTAATTTTGTACAGCTGTTGGTAGTCAAGTGCATGAATTCTGGAATTACTGGGAAAAAATTTGGTGTGAGAGCTACAACGTGACTCAAGACTGAAAACAGAAGGAAATGGTGTTTTGTTTCCCTAGAATCAATCACTGTGGATTGCCTGACAAAATTCTCTGGCACTGGAACAGAACACAATAAAACTGATCTATTAACAAGCCTGGGAAGCACAGCTGGGGTATTCCATTTTCCTTATGGAGGGAAACATTCTCCAAATCCTTTTCCTATAAGGTGAGAGAGGTTCACACCATCCTAGAGATGGGGAAAAAAAAAAAAAAAAAGAGTAAGAAAGGAAATAAAAAAGGTTACCAGAATACAGAGAATACAGAGAGAAGATTTCATATTAATTCTCTTAAAAAAGGATGAAAAGATACACCTGGACCCTCCAGAAGCACCTCCAGTTCTGCTGGTGTGGGCTAGGGGAGCTTCCCCAGGCTTCTCCCTAGTCAGCAACTTGAGAGCACAGCAGACATTGCTGATGTGGCTCTCCCTTTCCCTGTGTTGCAGGCCATGCACATGAGCTCCAGACTCCAGGAATGCTGCCTGGGTTGCTGTTCCCCACTGCTGGGGATGAGCACGCTCTTCATGGCCTCTACTTGAGACAGTCAGAGCTGGAAATTAAAGCTCCCTTTCCCAGAGAAAACTTGTGTGGGAAGCAAAGTCAAGTGGCACTTTGCAAGCTGAGTGGGCCAGTAACAAAAGTCAGCTGTATAAAGTTCACACTGAAAGTTGGTTCAAAGTTATCTGACTGCAAGGAGGAGTCTGGCACTGAAGAGAGAAAAAATGGTAAAGCCCATTGTACTTAATGAAGTCCATCTTCTACAAAGATGGGACAGTGAAACACCATCAAGAAACTGCCAAATCTGGGCATCAAAGAACGTGTGCTGTTACTTTCATGCCAAGAGTACTGGAAAAGCTTTGAAAAGTGATTTTCTAGGTTCACAGCAGAGAGAGATACAGGAAAACAAGTTACAAACCAGGTGAAATGGTGAGCAGGTGACCCATTTACCACTCCTTAACAAGCTACCAAACACCACCAGGCCTGGGGAACTGACAGCACAAGTGTTCTTAGCTCATGGGAAACATAAAATAAAAATACATTGGCTTCAATACCATGAGAAAAGCATTGCTGTGTGTTTTCCTCTGTTGGCTCTGGTTCTTCCCAAGTGGCAAATCCCTCTCATCAAACTCTATCCCAAGAGGCCCCATGGACTGTTTGTCCTTGCAGACCGTTTCCCACAGCCCAGCAGGTACCAGCAGCCTGCACACCACAGCTTCATAACTCTGGGTCTAGAAGCAGCATGGAATTGCCAAGAAAATTCAAGTCATTTCAAAAAGCCACATGGTGAAAGAAACCCCATCAAAGCATTAAATCCTTTCTAGATAAAACCCAAGAGCCATATCTTAAAAAAGCAAAAAATTAGAAACACAGCATCATCTAGTAACAGCTAATATCTCTTAGGATTTACTGCTTTGGAAAACTTCATGGAAAAACCACAAAACTAGACCAAGGTGAGATACATTATGAAGAAAAAAGAGAAAGGAATTACCAATGAAAGGATCTTTACTAGCACACAGATTACATCCAAAGATAGTGGCAGACGGGGACGTTCAGCCAGTTTCTTTTCCTAGGGTGTTTTAAAGACTAATGAATTAGAGGCATGTACAATGGTAAAGACGTGTAAAGTATTACGTGAAGGCATCAAATTATTATTGATCAGCTAAGAATGTGTGCATTACATGAAACTTCCATCACCCTGTATGCATCCACTGTGTTCCCATTATCCTGCATGCTCTGAAATGTGCGCTTACATTAAGCTTCGACGCTGTAATTATTCCTGGTTGTAATTAGTAACAGCTGTGACATTCAGACTGCAGTTCTACAAGCAATAAAATTTTAATAAGCAGAATTTTTGCAATTTTGTGTTGTTCTTGTGAAACTCTTAGGGAAACTTCGTGTGTTGGAATACAATCTCTCCTGCATCTTCTTTCTGCATGCAGCACCTCTGTTTACAGAATGTTTTACAATTCTCTTTTCTGTGCAGTCCCAGCTGTCACTTCCCAAGTCCCTCTGCTTCACAGAATCCTTCTGACTATGAAGGACAGCTGAAAACTCAAGCTTCCCACCGAACATGCAGACAACCTGAAACTCTGTGAAGAGTTATCTACAGTATAACCATAAATATTCATAAAGGAACCATTGCTCTAAATTCAAGTGTTGATTTTGAAGCTCAGATAACAATAGCTTGAATGCAACATGGGTAATTTCATAATTACATAGCATAAGCAAAACCATTCAGTTAACTAAACTATTCCAAGATTCCAGCTATCCTTCATGTGGCAATAGATCTAGTGAATTCTATTCCACTTCCCAATAACTTTGCTTTCCTCTGGCAATATCTGCAGGAAGCATCTACACTTTCACTACTTAAAAAAAAAATTACTACGGCACACATTTGTTTAATTTCCAATTCAAAGTAAAAATTCTTTTGATTACGTTTATTTTTCCATTTGAGAGAGAAAATAAATCGTTTTGGTTTTGAGGTTTTTAAATTAATTACCTGAAGTTCCTGGGAAAAACGAAAATAAACTAGAACGCTCATGAAAAACCTATCATTTGATTGTCAGAATTTATGCTTACAATTACAGATTGTAGTTGTAATTTATGGAGAAATATACAAACAATATAAACATTACATTTATATTTAAAAAATAGGTCAAGAAGTGTTTGTCAAGTATAGCCTGACAAAGGAAAAATGTAAATTCATGTCAGCTATAATAACTGTCCCAAAAATACACAAAACACTGCTTAAGGCTGTAAAATGTGCAACATAATTCTGTATCTTTCTTATCAGTTAAGTAACTTGAAATATAATTCATATTTCAATGTGGGGTAGGAAGCAGCGGGAGAAAGAAGGCAGTGAAATTTTCACTTATCCATCTCTTAAGTGATTTTTGGTTTTAACTAGAAAAATTTGAGACTAAAACAAAAAGTAGAAATGTTAAGTTTCGTTTGTTTAGAAAGCAGGAAGGCTTGATTTACGAAACCCCTAATCCAAAAAAAATTAAAATACAACTAACAAGTAGAGTAGTACAGTCAGAGATCACTAGGGAGCTCTCTTAGAGAAATCTTTTAAAAAGAAAACAGCAAACAATACCCTCAAAAATAAGTTATCAAACATCATTCATCGAGAGCTGAGCATAAGATCAGCACTCTCGAGCTGCCCCGTTCCCTCTCCCCAGGCACCTCTGCACTAACTGAGCCCAGCAGCAGCACATCCATATTCATCACAGCCTCTTGCTCTGCATCAGGCAACTTCATTCACATCCAATATACTGAAATCAAAGCCAAATTCCCTGATTTTACGCTCATTTAGAGAACAAAAAAAAGCTTTAGGAGGCATTCTAGGCAGTTCCCAGTTCCTGTGCTGATGAGGCTTATGAAATAATTCAGATTCGTCATTGTAGATTATATCTCATACAAACATGGATGAAGATGTAAAAGGCCAAAACCCCTCCACTGATCTTGCTGGGATTTTCTCAGATCACTCTGCCTCTCCACACAGATCATCATATCCTGGGATTGTGCCTAAGCCCTGACACAAAAACTGAGGACATCTCTACCCAGCTGGCATTTCTGAAAAACCATTAAGTTGGATATCTTCAGTTTACGTCTATACCTGACATCCTAAATAACCTTTGTAAACACTGTAAACCAGTACCAGAATGTGGACAGTCACACAGGAGCTGTGTTTGAAGACCTTCTGAGCAATGTGCTGCTCACAGTCCTGGCTCAGCCACCCCTCCAACCCTGCAGCTGAAAGAGGTAAAGCTCTGCTGCAACGCTGGTTGTCAAACTTCCCTTCAAAGGGGAGGAATTGGAGAGCCAACTCATTATTTAAGATCTTGTGATTTTCAGGCTAATATTGCAATGGTTAAAACACTTGGTTTTGAAGCTACTGATGCTGAAAAATCATTGGCTTTGCATGCAATAAGAGCCAAACAGAAATTACACATTGTATTAGTGATGACATAGCTTAACATCCCATATCGGAACATTAGGTTCCCTGGGTTCAGAATTTTCTTTTAATTTAATATTCCATCCATGCTTGCACAGTCAAAGAGCTTGTTGAAAACTGCTTTAATAAAATTACCCAGATACAGACTCTGCCTGTAGTACAATTCCATGAAAACAGAAGTTGATAATGGAAACACTGGCAGAAGTTGAACTATCTATCATAAAGTGAAGTGTAATTACTCCATGTCAGCATCAGAAATGCTGCAGATCCATATAATAGCTCTGAACACCTTAGGATAGACATTTCACACCCCAGTATGACTTCTTTAACTGTTTGCCCTTCACTGCTTTCCCCAGCCTCCCTCCTTACCCCCATAAAAGATAAAACCCACAGAAAAACAACCAACACCAAGAAACAAACCCAGCTGAGCCCTCAAACCAGGGATCTGTAGTCCATTTGCAAGGAGGTATTTACCCATCAAAAAAGCAGATCCAAACCAGACACACTCAATTTACATGACCAGCTCAGAGCTCAGATAAACCAAATATTCAGATGTCAAAGGAGCCATGGTCTTTGAAAAATGGCCCAAATTGGATTTAAAAGACTAAACAGAGAAATTTAATTATTGAAATGTGGACATGGATCTGACTGGCTGCAGATAAAGAAACCAACACTACAAAAAGTTCTTCACGAAAATCAACCTCTGCACAGTCTCGTTTCTCCAGGGCTGGTTCCTGCAGCTGTGAGAGAGACATTGCTTTATTCCCCACACACCAGTTACTTCTCTCAAAGCAAACATTCTCTTCCCAGAGAAAAAATCCATTAGAACCACACACCATGGGCCTGAGCTACAGCCTGAACACTGTTGCAGCCTGGCCACAGGCTGATTCTCAGCAAGAAAGAGGCTGGAGCCCAGAGCTTGTTCCAATCAGGTTAACTGAGCCCCTATGCTATGCATTTCTTTTGATACTCCATGGAGACGTTTTTCACTTTTCGGTTTACAAATATTTCAGAGGTGAAACTGAGAGGTGCCTTTATATCATACCTTACCACAGAAAATCAATTACCAATCAAAATTTTAAATGCAAAAATTAAATTTTTAAATGCAAAAAAAGAAAGAAAATACACTTAGGTAGAGTTCTCATCCATGTTAAATTGTCTTCTCTAAAGACGACTGGTGAATAATCATCCTCAAGTTCCTAATTCCATATAAAAACTAACAAAACTCCTAGAATTAATCCTTCAGCTACCTGAGGTCCATTTCAAACTTTCTTTTTATAAATGGCACCTTCCACATTTACAGAAATAGAACAGAGTAAAAATATCACATGTCCTTTAAATTTGCAGGAGAAATAAGACAGGGAGATTCCAATTTTCTTCTGCATGCTGACATCCAGCTGCAGGTTTGTAGCCGTGGAGCCTGGCAAACAGGCCCATCACTGCACACCCAAGGTCTGTGCTGACTGTCCCTCCTGATGTTGCCAAGCCAGAGCTGTGCTCTGTGATGCACATTTGTGACTTGCTCACTGAAAATGGAGGGGTGCAGAGGCAGAAGGACTGACTGAACTGCCAGCTGGCAGCAGAGCAGCAGCCTTTCTTCTGGTACCAAGCCAAATGAAGAAGATTTGCAAACATCTGCCCAGTTGAATCCATCCCACAGTAATTATGCTGTCTCATCTCCCACCCACTACTTCAAGGAAACACGTTCAGTCCACTGGATGGCTTTGAAATCTAATCCTCCTGAAGTCACAGGACCTACATCAACTCTACCAGGGCAAGAATTTTGTCACTGATCCTCTGGAATACAGTATTTGATAGAATTTACTGCATAAAAACCTCTAAACTGGAGTACAATTATTAGACAGACAAAATACAGGAGCAGACATTTGTTTTCAGAAAAACCATAACCAATACAAGCTATGCTGGCTGCATGTAATTTTTAATTCTACTCAGCTGAATTAAAACAGACCCTAATTTTCTGATCATTCTTGGGTTTTCCCAAGCCAGCTGATGCATGAGGAGTGCAGAGGGAATTAAAATATTATGTCAATCACATACACACAGAAAAGTCAAAATCACCTTCCTGGAGTCAACGGTAAAGAAAATGGAAGGATGTTCCCCAAGAATTCATTTTTCCTTGATTAAAATCTCCTCATCATTCCATTAATGATGAATCTCAGAATCTTGTTTGCTCACTTTTAAGCAGATATTTTGCTTAGAAAAAGTGCTAGAGAATTTGACACAACACAATTAGCATAACATTTTTTCCTAAGACTAATACTAAAAACTAATACTAATTGGTTTTGGCTAACTTGGTGGTATTCCCAATGCATGAAGTATATGGAAAAGAAGGGTTAATTACAAACAGGATTTTGAGAATTCATTAAAATCCACACAAATCAAAAATCAAAATGACAAGCCACTCGTTTTAGTAAAGATTGAGATTTTTATGATAGATTATGATAGGACAGCCCATCAGGCTAGCAGATCTGCATTCAAATAATTTATCTTTGTCTTAAACCTAAGCTCCAATATAATTTATTTTTATTTAGCATTTTTTGCTGTTTTCTCCAAACCCATTACGCTGCCAACTGGCCAACAGCTCTTTCACAGACACTGTTATTGATTTCTCTTTAAGCAGCTACCTTCTAAGAATGAAAATAATTGATTTTTTTTTCCCCTTATCTCTGACCTGGTAAAAAAAATTCCCTTGGAATAACTTAACAAAACTTTCAGTCAAGATAAAAAGTACTTAGAAATGCACCTGTAAAGGGTGAAGAGAATGAAGAAAAGCTTCAACAATCAGAACTTCCTCTCCATCAAAGAACTGCATTAACTCCAAGTCAAGTACTTTTTTGGAGAGGGGAACCTATATTAGAAAAAACAACCAAAACAAAATACAAGCCAAGCTTTATTCATTACCTTTGCTTTAATCTGCTCTCCCATCTGTGGGTGGCAATTAACTCTCCATCACAGAGGAAAGCGAACTTGTCCCTATCCTCAGGAGAATACAAATTTCTTCCTCCCGGCAAAGGCCTGCCATATTCTACAGCAACTCGCTGCCACACAAATGAGGCACATCAATTACCCTTTGTAAACAGTGCTTACTAAATCGTCAGGGTTTTTTCTACTAAAAAAAAAAAAAAAAAAAA